>LQNS02278170.1:47289761-47302633 GCA_001587735.2 Parhyale hawaiensis
AACAACATCGGAGGGGAGTCTATTCCAAATGCTGACTATGAAATACGGAAAGAACTGCTGACTTAAGGTCGTTCTTCGAGCTTTATGCTTGAATTTTTGACCGTTGTTTCGCAAGCGATCATTGAAGTCTCTTTCAAAGAGCCCCGTTGTAGGTACATCGTTGAAGCCGTTCAAATACTTGAATGTTTCTATTAGCTGCCCCCTGAGACGTCTTTGTTCGAGAGAGATCAGACCAAGTTCTTTTAGGCGACATTCATACGACTTATTTCGCAGCTGAGGTATCAATATCGTTTCTCTGCGTTGGAGTCTTTCCATTTCATCGATATCTTTACACAGATGTGGCGACCAGAATTGAACAGCAAATTCTAACTGTGGCCGCACTAACGCTTTGTACAAGGGAATGATGATGTCTTTGGACTAGTATTCAAAATTTCTGGTGATGAATCCCAGTACTCTGCTTGCCATTTTCACAACTCTTGTCAACTTGCTGACTGTGTTGTAGCTTGTTTGTAATAGTGATTCCTAAGTCACGTTGTTGGGTGACAGCAGCACGGAATGCATTGGAGCGCCAACACCGAACAGCGGCAGTTGGGCAGGCCGCTGTCGCTGTTCGGTGTACACGCTCTAATGCATTCCGTGCTTCTCAAAAACTGCCAGCCTGCATGCCTGCCAGCTTGTCGCTGAACTGCCTTTGGTACGTTTCGGCCCAAACTCTTTTTAGCTCAGTGGGAAGCAAGTCGCGTTTGAAGTTTTTTTTTTACCCAGATAAGGCTGAAAGGCCGCTGGCCGTAAACCTGGCCGTAAGAGTTGGAAGCTGAGACTAAGAAATTATTGTCATAGGGCCACTTAATTACAGGAGTACCAGTTAACATGAAATAACTTATTCACTGTAAATCAATTAAATTCACCCCGATTAGCTAGGCAGCAAGTCCAGTGCTGCAGTACGTCTTTGCACAACATTGTTACTACCTGTTAGGAAATGCATGTCCCTGAAAATAATCCGTGGAGTCTCTAAAAGGCCGCAAAAAGGGATATTGTCTCAGTTGCGGGAGGAGTTCCAGCTTCGAGATAAGTTCCACAGCCTGCTGGATCGTTTAATTGTAAAACATTCTTGTTGGCTAACTTCATAGGAAATCGCTAAGTTGTAGAGTTGAATAAACTACCAGTGGAACTTTATTACACCTTTTGCTGGTCACGCAATTGCTACAATACACGATAGATAGCGCTGTGTACAAGCAAACATCAAGAAAAACAGACAGACAGACAGGCAAACAAACAAAGCAGTAAGCACACAAACAAACAAGCAAACAAATAAGCAAACAAACAAAAAACAAACAACTAAATAAAAAAATAAAAGAGCAGACAGGTCAACACAAAAATTTGGTCATTTGCTTCTGGTAATAACCCGAACAATTCTTGCAAATTTCCTAAAAATGGTTGATAACTTTTTCAGTTACGGTACGGAGAAAAATGAGGCAGATAAAGAAAGAAACACAGTTGAATGGATCTTCATCAAAAGTTAATCATCTGTTCCTCCTAACATATGTAACAATCCCTATAACTTTCTTAAAAATTTGTCCATAACTATTTGAGCTATCTTAGTGACAGACAAACAAACAAACTATGCAAAACACAGCTTCTAGGTATGGCGGAGGTAATAAATCGATGGGAGCTTCTCTTAGGCGCCACCGACGGGGTGGCGAAGCCAGGATCTGGATACTCGACTTCGGACAGGCACGCTGGCTTTGCCTTGTGTTGAGTCGGGCGTCAGGCGCTCACTCTCAACTGATTACCCTTGAACCTTCCGAAAACTCAATCCTGCGCCGTTAAGGGGCTGCTAGTTGTCTCTAGCCTACGTCACTTATTTTTAACATGTGCAATACAATTCAGAGTGGAGGAGCCAACATTGTAGTTTGGCGGTCCGGATAAGGCAAGTTGAGTGGGTTTGGCTTAGCTCGACATTTAGTGAGCTAATCGATGGCGCTGTTAGTAAATTTATGTAAACTTAGACAACTGAGTTAAGCTATGGCATATATTATAACGTGTAGACGCCACGAAAGGTAAGGAAGAGGTATTGCTGATATAATGTACATGTGCGCAAAGTCTTCAGGTTTTTTGTAATAAATATATGTTTCGTGTAGATTAAAAAATACAATATGTATTCTTCGTTGCCATGTTTCCTCTTCCGATCGTGACCAATTTTTACTGTGTGTGCTCTAGCACTCATTTCAGGCATTTGAATGGCAATCAGTAGTTTTCAACTCTAATGAATTGATTTTTATTGCCGGAAATTGTATTCTAAAAATTTGTATTGTGCAGTTTTCTGTCTTGAAATCAGTGCAAGAGAGCCGCGGACAACGCTGACGGCGCTGTCAGCAGCCGAAGGACGTGCCCAACAGAATACAAAACAGATCTTAATAATTAACAATACCGGCGCTTCTCTCACTTTTGATTTTGGAAAGATGATTGAAATCAAGCTTTTTAAATGATGGCGTCACGGGAGCGCATATAAAAGGTTAATGATTTCTTGAAATCAAGCCAGCAAATGCAGTGTCTGTCCTCATCTATCACTATGAATAGTTTTAGTTTAGTAGTTGCTACTCCATGAAATGTACAGCAGTAGGCGCAGGATATACATATTTTTTTGTGCAAAATAACGACATTTTTTTTTTCATCTGCGCGCACAAACTAAAATTACCAACTATCATTGTGAATTTCGAAAATGACACTAAAAGTGAACTTTGGCTATCTCACACCAGTCAGACTTACCGATTCATAAATCGTAGAGAGGACGGAGGACACGCTCGCTACACACGAAATGCTTGCTCTATCACGACATGCTCGCTGCCGGCGGGACGGAGGTTTTCTGCCGGCTTTGTGCCGGCTGTTTTTGTTGTCAGAAGGTCTGCGTGTGCGTAGGAATGTCTGTCGTGTGCCCTTCTGTGTCTGAAAACATTTGTGTCGTATGACTTTTCGTCGATACACATGTCTGTCATGTGACGACCTGACTGTACGTACATAATGTTGTCATGTGTCCGTCTGTCGCTTAATCGCCGTGTTGCATTTGAATTGGTAAATCACTGACTCTAATTTCGCAAGTGTCCGTCTCTATAATACGCATATCTACCCCTCTGTACACACATGTCTGTCGTGTGTGTGCCCTCAGGTACGCATCCGAACCGTCTGTCACACTCTGCATGCCGCTGTAGCAGACGATTTGTGTTCGCAGCGCGGCTTCGCTCGCGTTGCAAGCTCCCTAATATGTTTCTGCCTGAAGTTTATCCCGCTCGTTAGCACACGTTTGTCTGGCGTCACTGACCTACCCTTCACTAACGACACACGCTTCCTTAACTGATGGCCCACTCGCTTAATACTTGTAACACTTCGTGCGAGCAGCCTGCAGCTTTTTAGCTTAATACCAGAGGCAGCTCGTGGCTACCAAAGTGAGGGTGATGCAGAGTTTCATCCCAGATTTCTCAAGTGCTTCAAAGAACGAGGGTCGTTGCAAAGTAATAAAGTAATGCCTCCTATTTTTTTAATACGCTAGAAGGGATCCGAGGGAATTGCAAAATTACATTCATATGATGACTGAACTTATGCACTCATGACCTGTAAGTTTCATATCTTTGTTGCAGATATTGACGGTGTGATACTAAGAAAGCAATCCCTGTCATGGACGTGTGTTAGAAGCCGAGATATGTCATTGAATTTCTCCATGCAGAAACAATTGAACCAGTCAACAATCACCGGCCCATTCTTAACGTTTACGAAGCCGATGCAGTAGATGCAAACACAGTTAGGAGATGAGGTCGTCGAGCTCAGAGTGGCGACAGAGACCTGAGTGATAAAGTGTGCTCCAGACGCCCATACACAGCCACCACTCCGGCAAACAAAGTTCGCCTCAATCAACTCATCCATACCGATCGGTGGATAACGGTGAATGAAATGCGTGTGGGGTTGGATGTGGATATCAGTGTACTGAAAACTATGTCTCATCTCTGGGATACAGCAAAGTATGTGCTAAGTGGGTTCCACAAATGTTCACGCAGGAACAAAGGGACCACCGATGGAATTGTGTGACAAAGTTCTGCTGGCGGTGCTGTCTCAACCACCGCATAGGCCCGATCTAGCACCGCCAGAGTTTCACTTATTAGGACCTCTGAAGGATGCATTACGTGGACAGAGTTTCCCCGATAACAACGCCGTAATTGCAGCTGTGAAAAATGGACGGCCTCGGCAACCGCAGACTTTTACGTCCGAAGCATCAAGGCTCTCGTTCATCGCTGACAAAAGTGCATTGAGAATGGTGGTGAATACATAAAAAATAAATTCAAGAGCACAAAAGGGTGCTCGTTTTTATGGTGCCATTCCGTTTTCGTAGCTCTTCAACTTTTCTGAGCTGAAAAATTGGAGGCATTACTTTTGGAACAACCATCGTATTAAGATATCCCGGTGTTGAACTGAGCAGCATCTCTATATTAGTAGCCGTGAGCAGCCGCTGGTGAGCCCCAGTAATTACCGTGCTGAGCCAAGATATCACATAGTATATTTTACGCAAATTTTGACTAATCAGGTGGCGGATATTGGCGCTAAATTTTTATTTACAATAAATTGAATATACAATAAACACAGTTTACCAAGCAATGTTCGAAATATTCTGCTGATGAATTGAGAATTTCAATAGTTTTCGTTCTTTGTATGCTAACTGGACATCCAATTTGAATGTGAATTATTTTCGTGAGCATTTTTAGTCTTTACGAGTACCTTCCTATCGTAATCAATCGTATAGACGTGTGGGAACAGTGGCTATCTCTTACATTCTAGTAATGGAGCTGGTATTTACATTTAAATAAAAGAGTTGTAATGCGCTTCAATTAAAGAGATGGTAATTACCCTTTCAGGTAATGGGTTGGCTAGTTATGTTCAACTGAACGACTTAGTGCTCTAAGTTTATGTAGCTCAAGTAACAGAGTTCTTGATTTACGATTAAGGGGAGTTAGTGATTGACTTTAAGTAACAGTTAGTAGCTTCGGTCAAACACGTTTCACCGTAATAATTGTCTCGTAAACTTGGTCGAAAAATGCTTCGGTTGGCTTGCAAAATGTGCTGGTCCAAAGTTGAGGGACGCACTAGCGATGTGTAGATCTTACTTATCACAGGGTATAAGCACATAAACAGCTATGTCTCCGACATTATATTGGGTTTCGGTGGCATTTACATCCCTATCTCTGTGCTCTCTATTACGACAAAACTCTACGCTCTTGTAAATTTACTTAAAAGACCAACAGACAAGGGATTTTATATTGTTGCCTTAAGAGTATCAGTTGAGTATTGTGTGATGGCAGACTTGTAAAAACCTAAAACTTAGGACAAAAGTCATCCTCGTCATCCTTCTCTCTATATATAATAGAATCCGTATTTGTTTGTGCAAAATGATGTTTGTATCACAACTAACGGGAGGAAACAGCCTGTTCATCGTTGTTAAAATACAGGCCTACGTTAATTTTCTTCCCAAGTTAGCCTAAAGGCAAACTACCTCAGGGTGCTGTCCCATTAATATGTTGGGCATAACAACTTGATAAGAGAATAAACGTGTTTTTATTTATTTATGTGATATATAATTGCTCTTTCCTGTGGCTTTGCTCTGATTCCCATCCAATTTGGAGACAGTACGAAGAAAACACAACTCAGGCAGTTATGTGGACTCAAACAACAGAAGCGAGCGATATGTCGATTTGAGATCGGTTACTTTCTTTGTATTTTCCGTCTTTTAGCTGAACGAGTCCCCGGAAATTGTTTGCGATTCTGTGCGTTTACCTCATACATTTAATTCGATGATGTTCTTGCCGATGATACCTTGAAGATGTAATTTATCTGCTTCTGTAATGAGGACCACTTTTTGTTTTGCTCCAGAAATGTAAGGCTTGTATGTGTGCGGTTGTGAGCATCGCATGGGCAGACATGGGAGGGTCAGGGCCGCGCCTGACGGGTGGTGGCGGCCTACTGACATTTGGCCACCAGATACATTGTGTGCCGCATCCGTGTAAACAAGCGCAATACTTGTCTCCCATGTAGAATAAAAAACAATACTATTATTATTATTGCATAGGTCAGTTTAAGCCTCCCGAAACACTGCAACAGTGTCACACGCTGAAAAAGTGAGCGACGTGCAGTGTGTTAAAACAGACGTAGACAGCGAAGCATATATGCACGGCAGTGTTCTCAGAGTGGTAGATGCACGAAAGAACAACAAGTGAGGGAAAAAGAGCTAGAACAGAAAAAAACACTGAAAAGAAGTAAGAAAGGAATGATTAATAACAGGTAAAGTCAGAGACACTATAATATCTGGTGTACAATGAATAAGTTTTGCTTGCAGCGAGGCTAACATTTCAGACTGTATAATACTAGCGAATGTTGCATAAAAATACGGTATGTATAGTCCCCGCGATGCTGGTGTAACTCATCTGTAAGTACTGATGGCAGCGACGATATAATGAAACGAGACAAATAACGTTTGACTTGATTATGCTGGTCTGTACAGAACTGGTGCCGAACCGTTTCTTGCCACGATTATTGTTGCTATCGTATTAGGCACGACAAACAATACCTTCTCAATACATTTGAATACACAAGATCATCTGCACAGCCTACCTGCTCTGTACCTCGCTCTATAATGAACACCAGCTGCACTGTCTGGGTGCCCAGCACTCCGCTATAATGAGCACCCGTTGTCGTCTGGGTGCCCAGCACCCCGCTATAATGAGCACCCGTTGCCGTCTGGGTGTCCAGCACCCCGCTATAATGAGCACCCGTTGCCGTCTGGGTGCCCAGCACCCCGCTATAATGAGCACCTGTTGCCGTCTGGGTGCCCAGCACCCCCCTATAATGAGCACCCGTTGCCGTCTGGGCCCAGCACCCCGCTATAATGAGCACCCGTTGCCGTCTGGGTGCCCAGCACCCTGCTATAATGAGCACCCGCTACCGTCTGGGTGCCCAACACCCCGCTATAATGACCACCAGCTACCGTCTGCGGCCCACGGCACTAACGGTCAAAGTTTCTTCCTTAATGAAGCTGCTTTATTAGCCAATCCGTGGCCACCTCTCAGTGGATCGTTTTCTTAATTAAGGGACTCAAGGCTTGACTAGACATTGCAAAAAATCAGCTGAGGCATTGGATGCGTTCAGAGGAGGGGCGACCGATCCACAAATATCGCTCTGGAGATAATGTTTGTTTATTTACTGTAGACTTTAAAGGTCTCATGAGGATGAGATTCACCTTTAAAATGCGAGAAGAGCTGCGCTTTTTATACACTGCCTGCAAATGCTCCAGTTACGTTTTCCGACAAGCCACCAATCGCACGGAAGCAGTGATAAATTAAATTGGTGTCAAGGTCATATAATAATAGGCTATTAGTGCAGTTTACCATACATCTTAACATCATTTGTTATTTATGGCATGTACTATTTTGAAATTTCCATTTGTTAAGGAATTGATATACTGGGTACTAATATCGTTGCTGCATATTCGGCTGTGATATTTTCCCCCACTAAAATTATTTAGAGAAAGGTCAGTCGAGCAGGCACTGCTCCAGAATATCTGCGCATGAAGTTATAGGCTCTATCTCTTGTGGGCAGTGCAGACTTGCCCCGAACTTGCTCTAAGTTTCTAGTATTCAGGTAGAAATGCATTGAAACTAATAAAACAATGCGATGTGTCGCTGCAGGGTAACATAGCCAGTAATGCATCGGGAAGTTTTTATATAAGAACACTGACTGAGCCCATACGAGAATATTCTGTATGAAGTATGAAGCTGAATGCCAGTAAGACCAAGTCTACGATTGTCAGTCGGTCTCATATACTTTTACTACAGCATCCATATCGGAAGATAAATGACACTTTGCTTTAGGAGCCTAGCTCCTTGGAGATTCTCGGTGTTGTCTTTGATGAGAAGCTTACTTTTGAGCCGCATATTAGGCGGCTGGTGCCACGTGCTTCCAGTAAGATTGGGCTCCTGCGTAAAGTGAATTCTGTGTTTGGTGACAGTGAGGTTGTCCGCAGATGCTTTTATGCTTTTTGCTGCCTGTGTTGGAATATTGCTCACCGGTCTGGGCTTCAGCTGCTGACCGTCGCTTGCGTCTACTGGACCGACTTGTTAGTTCAGCCAGCAGGCTGTGAAGATGACCTGTCGAAACTGCCCCACAGGAGAGGGGATGGCCGAATTCTGTACGTTTTATAAGGTGTACAATAATGAAAGGTATTGGTTGTATTCTTCTGTCCCAGCCCTTAAAGTCTAGGAGAATTACACGTGCTGCGATTGACGCGCACTCTCCACTTTGGAGAATGTTAGATGCAGAACTCGTCAGTTAAGTCGGTGCTTCGTGCCCTGGTCTGTTGACAATTGGAATTCATTGCCGGCGTCGGCTTTCGGTGGTGTTGGCCTGCAGGCGTTTAAATCAGCTGTAAATGACTTTTTGTTGGATTTTCTTTAGCAGCGTTTAGGGCTTCTCAGTGTTCCAAAATGCTTCATTTGCGTTGTATTACCTGTCTGTGGTGGCCCGTGCGTGAAGTTTTAATACTAACTAGAGAGCACTCTGAGAGCGGATATCTCCGCTAACCAAGGCAACGATAACGGAAAATATAAATCCAAATTGTTTCTGAAACCGTGATTTTCTTAGTATCAACACCAAAATCTAATCATTTGTGCCTTTTGATAGTATTAACAATTCCTGTAACTTTCGTGAATATCCGTTCATAACTTTTTGAGTTATGCTGCTAACAAACATCATGACAAACATAAGTCAAACAGACAAACCGATGTTTAGCAGAATTTAATCATTTATGTATTTGAACATTAGTATATTTCTTCAAGATCCATCCATAACTGTTTGATTTATTATGCTTACAAGCATATAAGTAAACATAGCGACAACAAACGAACGAACAGATAGGTCATCCCACAAATTTGGTCATTTACTCTTCGTATTATACCTAATAACTTATATAAATTTCATGAAAATCCATCTATTACGTTTTGAGTTATGGGCTTAGGAAAAAATAGGCAGACAAACAAACAAAGAGACCGATGAATGAATTTTCACAAAAAGCTAATCATCTGTTACTGTTAACATTCCTAAGAATCCTTGTAAATTTCGTAGAGATCCGTCGAGAACTTTTTGAGTAATCTTGGTGACAGACAAACGGACGCACAGACAGACCCAGAGAACAACAGACAAACAAACACGACAAAAACATAATCTTCTTGGCGGAGGTAATAAAAAAATGTGAAATATTAATTGTATTTATAGGTTTGCTCTGGAATTTTGGTACTGTT
Organism: Parhyale hawaiensis; assembly: GCA_001587735.2. Lineage (NCBI taxonomy): Eukaryota > Metazoa > Arthropoda > Malacostraca > Amphipoda > Hyalidae > Parhyale > Parhyale hawaiensis. Next base: position 47,299,094 of record LQNS02278170.1, read on the forward strand.
ATTTCAGAGAATATGGTGTTAAACTGTTACACTATACCTCTAATATGTAGGTATATATTTTTCAATCCTAGTCTATCTACACTATTCCTTCACAGAGCTTATTCCGGTAATCACGAATAAGTTACATTTTATTTTCTTGGCACACGCTGTCTCGCATTTGTGTGCCGAAAATATAATAAAATCACACCATAATTTTTCCACTATACTCACACAGTCTTCTGCTCTACATCCGCTGCATGATGATTTGTATTGTGTCGATGTTGGTCCTTCACGCTTCCCTAATCTTAAGAATTTCACACTCCTATCTTGGTCAGATCGAAAACCAGAAAAGAACAAAGCTAAGAAACGCTTTATGCTCGCTAGCGAAGTGGAAGATTTTTTATGCAGCGGCGCATGGCCGCGACGCGCGCGGCAGCGGTTTGCCATGACTGCGGCCGCTGGTGCCCGTGTCACTGGATCGCCCGTTAGCTCCAGCGTGAAATTCCTGCGTGTCATTGACGCGTGAAATGTAAAATTTGAGGGCTTGGCTTCTTTGGAAACCTTCGCCCCCGCGTGGGGTGTTGCAACGAGATAATTATGTTGCCTGACGTACGTACGTACAGCGCTAATTGCTCAGATTATAACCGCAACTATGCCCTCTAGAAAGAAAATTAACTACTTATCTAGTTGAGGAGCTCGTCACATTATATCTGTACGTAGAGCATGACAGCTGATCCGTAAAACTTTGATTGCACTATTCAATGTTGCAGTCCAAAAGGACTTGTAAGGTCAGCAATGGAAAATTGCGTTTCGACGGGAAAAATGCATTTCTCACAAGAGGATTTTTTACATACGACTAAATGCTGCATCGAAAGAGCTGAGGCAGCAGGAGGCACACCAAAAACGCCAAAATGAAATCATACTCTCGTTTACTGAGTCGTACTCAAGTATTTACTTCTTGTCGCGCGCAGGCTGAGGTGTTGAGATACCTTGTTATGTCTGATCTTGGGTTCTTCATCCGAAGAAATAAAAAATGTCGACTACTTCAGAAAGTCGAAGACCCGCTCTGAGGCCATGCAGTGTCGGCTTGAACCACAGCTATAGGCAGCACAGCGGTTAGAGAGGAGGCGCCTTTCTTCCGGCCTAGGACGTTATTAGCAATTTCTAGTCTTCCGATTTGTCGCCTTAGCGCATCTTGATTCTTAGATTTAGCGCTTGTTTGCGCTAGTAGTTGGCAGCGCAATTTTGCACTAATGTAAGATTTCACAAAATTTTGTTTTGTGGCGATATGCGGGTGTATCACGCTACGTGTACGTCACACTGATATTTTGTGTATTGCACTCGCATATTTTGACAATCAAAAGCATGAAAATAATTGCTGTTTTTACAACATGGATGATGACGGTAGATGTTGCGTATGAAAAAATATTAGCATTTGATGATTTATGTACCATATCCTTTAAATGCTCCCCGCATTAGTAAATTTGAATTATAGAAATGGTGCTTAACTTGCTACTTAGATATTCTAAGCATACATGTCTGTAAATAATCATAGGTGTCTATCCGGCTTGGCATCTATAGTTTGCGCCTCAGATTTCCTTGTAGTGGAGGCCATAAAATGCGCAAGAACTCTCATTGTAAAATAAATCACTCCTAACGTCTTGCTGTACTGACAGCAAATATGTTCCATGTTTCTGTTTCCGAGGTCACAACAAAATCAAACTCCTTTGGATTTCAATGCAAACGAGACGCATTTACGGATGCCAGTTTTTCATGGGCGGATTTTTTTGTATTGACGCTGGAAGCCGCAGCGTGGGGCAAAGAAAAGTTGCGATGTCTCTTCGATAAACACTTTCATTTCTTGCCTTGATAATCTGCGCTATATTTGGGGATAAGGTTAATACGAGCGAACCTATACGCTTCTGTACAATGAACAACTGCCTCTTACCTTCGCCAAGGTGGACATGTTTTTGCTCATGTGTTTGTTTGTTAGGTAGAAATTTAATTGTGACCAGGAGCATCATATGAAAAATTACGAGAGAGACTTCCGAAAATTGGGTACGGACAGAAGTTGACAGCTGTTGGTGCTGTACTGTATTTAGGAATAAAATTAAAATAATACTCCTTTACCTGTTCTTTTCTTTAAGCCTGCTCATGAAGCTCTACTGACAATTGCATAAGGAAACAATTAGGGCCAAATTTATTACCAGGTATATTTAAAACTTTATTTGCAGGGTTTTCAAAAATCAAAGCCACTTGAAAAATATTGGGCTAATTTTATTTTTGTGCCAGTCCTAGCTCACGAGTAAATTGAGTTACGTATTGGATATTTAAAGGGAAGAACGCGATAAGCGTAGCAGAGGAAATTAACTCAATGGTTACAAAGTGCGTGCTGCGGGGCCAAAATGTGCCCCTTCAAAAGAGTTTTAGTTGTCTAGAGCGTAAATTATGTATAGGGGATTGGATAGTCTCGTAGTATTGATCCGTCTCATTTGTTCCCATGCATGACGCAAATTAGATGGCGGATAGGGTTCTTTGGAAACAAAACCCACCGGAGCCCTGCATGATGCCGTGATTACCAGATGTAGTATAGACACGGTCCACTTACGTCTTTCTCGCTCATCACGACGCCCGCATAAGGAACGATGTTTATAATCCCTTCCATAGTTGACTGATATTTGGATGCGAAGCGTCAATAGCTGCTATATCCTGGGAAATCTTTTCCCCCGTGAGATAAGTCAGAACAATTTCATAGCCACACATTACCGATATAATTAAATAAAATTGAAATATCTAGAGTTAGTTCAGCGATAGCAACCGGCGCAGTGGTGCTGCACCACGCAGCCATGTTGTGTTCCTATAGGATGCTTGGCATTGATGGGCAGATAGGCCTAGATATTTCAAATGTATCTGAAATCAAAAGATAATGTTATGCCATAATGGTAAAGGTAGACTTACTCCGTGCGTCCTTTGCATATACTGTAATGTAACATACTGCATCAGCTTTTTGAAATATCTATTGCCTACAACACATAGTACTGCGTATTGTGAAGCATTGCTCTTATACTGGATAGTGTTAGAAAGTGTTATTGAAAGTACGTCCAGTTATAGCGAATGTAAAGCCACTTGTTCTGTGTGTACCGGCTACATTGGCTTCTCCTTTCAACCAAATATTCAGAAAATCAGAGCGAAATGCTGCACTGCGCGTCCGTAAACCGGCTGAGTTTAACCGTTTATATACATATACTGTATACCGGCAGTGTGAATCACAGGGTGCACGATCCCATGGCGCTCACCCGACGAAAAACTGAGGTTGAATAAAGTTATTGAGGGATTAACGGCATTTTTGATTGGGTGCCAAAATCAAGCCTTGCAGGCTTGACTGGTCCGAAACTTCGCTCCGAAGTTTTGTCTTTGTCGCTTTGAATCGCGTTGAAAGTGTTAGCAGGAACGTGGCTACACTGATGCTGCTAAAGTGTTAGCAGGAACGTGGCTACACTGATGCTGCTAAAGTGTTAGCAGGAACGTGGCTACACTGATCCTGCTAAAGTGTTAGCAGGA
>LQNS02278170.1:47316109-47331894 GCA_001587735.2 Parhyale hawaiensis
GGGGGGGGGGGGGGGGGGGGGGGGAGTGTAGTGGCTTCGATTAACAGTAATTTTAACTTGGGGAATTAAAGAGGGCTATCGTGTGGGACAAGGAATGTGTAGTTCTCAAGCCGTGCGATTAATATTGTATTAATTTTTTGCACACAGAAGAAAAGTAACGGGTTCTTTTTTTTTCTCTTAAGAAATGCACAAACATTTTTCACACGTATTTTCATTTATATACATTTTCGTGCCATAAAATATCGCTGCAGCTTGCGTGAGCAATTTTTTATTTTTTTTTTCACTTTTTAAAAGCATTTAGGCAGTGTCCGAAGTAAAAAAGAATGGACATACCGAAATAAAATTGTTAGTGTTTTTCCAAAATAATGACACACTAATGTAGACAATATATAGGGGAATTACCCAATTGCTGAACTAACTCTATTTCCGAACAAACAGTTATATTTAATAGGTGAAAGTAATAATCCGATCAAATAATAACTGTTTGTTCGGAAATAGAGTTAGTTCGGCAATTGGGTAATTCCCATAATTAGTTTATTTCAAATATCATGTCTCACATTTAAGCAATTGAACTGCCATCTGCGTTCATTAGCTTAATCAAGTGATTTAAAAGCATTGCCAAACTATATCTCTGTATTCACCCATGAATACCACCGCCCCACACCCACAGCACTTCATAAGTATAGTCTCCCCTATAATCATTTGCTTCAGCTACAGGGCAGCTTTCCATTGACTTCAGTCCAAAGCAACTGCCCGGGAAAATGTTAAGGCACCTCAAGGTAGTGTGTAACATTGAGAGAGTGTCCAGCTGTTCATTAGCGTATATCTCTCAGAGGGAGCACACTTTATATATGTGTAAGCACGGCCACGCCTCTGCGTCGGAGCACCCAGGCTCCCTCTCCTGTTCCTGACATAGGTCACCTATGCACACGCACATACACACATACCTGACCGGCCTGGGGAAGGTCACCTCAACATTAAGTAGGAAAGGAAACTGATATAAAGCAAAGTGGTCAGAAGTATTTATGTCCACTTGCTGGAATGCGAAGGGCGCTTTCCTTTGGCGGCGTATCGCAGGTGTAACGCGGAAATGCGGCCAATTATTCACGTGTATGCGAATAATGCGACACAGATTGATGCAAGCTAGTTTAAATTAGTAGCTACAGAAGACATCGACTGTGATATTTCAATCGGAATTAACTTCTCCATAGATTACGCTATAATAGTGTACTCAGTGAGTAATCGTACTTATTATAACTTGCATGGGACTTCATCAGGGTTACTGGTTACCCTACTTTGAATCGAGTCTCAGGCATCAATGGCAAACTGTTCACTTTTGAGAGAAGCCGCTTCAAGCTCGATGGTAATTGGTTTGGCAATAATGCCTGAAAATAGTCCGAAGTAGCGAATCCAACGCTCCTGACTGAAATTTCGGGCAAGCTAAAGCTTATAAAATTCGCTTTTCACTGATTCATTGTTTTACCGCAGTTTGTTTGCGATGGGTGGATTCCCTAATTGCATTAAAACCATCACATTCAGAGTATTTGACTGTGGCGCTGAAAAANAATAAAATAACTACAATGTCTGTTGTCCTCGTACACCACACCGGCCGGTCGCAACACAGCTAGCTAGCTAGTATGCACGGCTTTAGTTTGAACGCTAGCTGACATTCGGTGAACTCAGCTTCTTTTGTTCAAGGTGACAGGCCATCGTATTGAGAACGACTTTATTGTATTTAGCAAACGTTTGTTTTATATTAATTCAGCGAAAAGAAAATAGTTTGTTTCTCTACCACCACTGTTCTTTACATTGGGGTAAAGTCAAATGCATTACGCTTTAAAAACTCAAACTACCTCCGCAGCAGAATTAAGTTGTCGGTCCAAGCCGGGTACGCTTAAGGCCTTAAACTCAAGTGAAAGAACGGTCTGAATTGACTTTCCGCTCGATTTAAGTTAAGCACATTGAGCATATGTCCCAATCGAACATGCCTTAGATCGATATGGTACATCATTTATTAAAGGTACCAATAGATCATTTATAAGACAGGTGGATCAATGACTGTAGCGGTAGATCAGTATACGAGTAGTATGGTAATATGCTTAAGAAAGAGCAGCTCTTTGACTTATCATTTAGCAGATAATTTACTAGGCCGGTAAATAATATGTTTGGCCGATATACGACTGACTAATAGATAGTTAACTTACTCGACTGTTAGATGATTTAGTATGTAGACCGAAGGAGGAATTATTAGACAAGTAGATGAATGACTATTACACTAGATGAGCTGCTGGCGGGTAATTGAAAAATAAAAAATCACTGGACCGGTAGGCAAAAGAGCTAAGATGGAGAGGAAGATGACTGCTTCACTGGATTAATGTTTCAGTAGTCATGGCGGTATACATTATACTTATTAGCCCTATGAAGACCAATGTATGCTTCTTCGCAGTTTCAAACTTTGCTTTGTTATGCGAATCCGATATATTATTTGGTCCGTATAGGAATGATACCGAGCTACACTTTATACAGTGGCATATAATGGGTGAAGCGAACACTTCATCCTGCAGGTCCTGAGCCGAGTAGTGGCAGGAAATACCCCGCGAGTTCGTCAACGCACAGCTCTTCTTTCATTAAGGCTCTGCAGCACAAAGAGATCGTAACGATGCCAACAGTGTCCATACCGTATTGGCCCCGCCTGGCCAGTGGCTCAGTTGGCCTTGACCTCAGCATGTGCTGCTCAGCCTCAATCACCTCTTCATGATCGCTTGTCCGCCAAATCTAACAAAGTTGGACTAATTTCTCCATGCGACTTTCTGCTGCAGAAATCTCCCTTGGATGCCCACACGGACGGCCTTTCGCTCGCCAGCTGCCTCTTTCCCTTTCAATAAATCGCTGAAATTAGGGGAAGCTGCTCGCATTGTGGTGTTGCGCGGCTATTATTGGGAGAATTTTTTCCAGGAACTTGTTTTTGCGGTGCGCTGTTAAGCCATTGTAGGATGCAGTGCTGTCTCAGGCTGCCGGCCGATCTAAAGGCCATTGGAATGTCATGGTTCGCTGCATTAGTTCACGATTGCGACTTTGCTTCTCATTGTTCTGTGTCTTTCTCTCTTGGATGCTGCAGTACGAGTAAAGATTTAAATCAATTGTTTAATTATGAAGCAATCAAACATGAGTGGTCTTCATTAGGACACGTTTTAGAGATAAATATGAGTCATGTATTACCGTCCGTTAGGACCTAACAGTTACCGTAGGCATGCTGGTTTACCGCGGGTCCAAACAGGCTCCATGTGCAAATGAACGATGTCGGTTAGCGATGCTTATAGCGCAGAGTTTGACTAGATGACCGGGATCATTAATATTAGTTCACCTGTTAAGTTTTATCGAGCCGGTTAACGTCCTCTTCGTCGTTATGTATTATGTACAAGTACAACCAGCGGTGCTGGCGGGTGTGAATAGTGGTGCATCATGTAAGCACCGTTTTATAGTTACTGTCATCCCTGGGATGGAGGCAAAACTAAATCATGAATTAGAATGTAACTAGTAGGCATTTCATTACGTACACCTTTTTTTTTCAAAATTAGAGTTGTTCACCAGGCAATTGACTGCTATTGTAATGGACATTCGCTCCATGAGCGGATATATTGACAACGCACATAATTTCAGACAACTTGCTTGTGTGTGAAATTAACTGCAACGTCGGCAGATTTCTTACAGGTTCAACATACTCGACGGCAGCAAGCTCTCTCTCTCTCTCTCTCTGAGCTCTTTTTCGTAAAATAGATACTGTGAGGTTAACAGAGACGCTTGGCACTTCTATGTGCACTATAAAGAACCGCGTAACTGAAGAATTGCGGATTATATAGCACTCTTGATGTCTCTCGATCTCTATTGTTCAAGAAATTCCTCGTACAGATGGAGAAATTAACATCTTATTTGCGGCTACTGGCGCGGGACGGCCGGCCAGTTCGCTTTAGCAGATAAACATGTATACCATTTCTGGAAATAAAATGCGGCGTCGACAGAATTCCTTGTGGCCTGACAGCGAAGTCTGGGTTGGGTACATGAACTTTCACGATTCTTACATCACGCAGTTACCCGCGGCTGGTGGTGTGGTCCTTCGATGCTGACAGCTAATGCACGTTTATGCTAATACGGCCAGCGCCAATAACCAGAGTATTAGCATTACTACACTTGCTTCAATCGCCGTAGCTCCTGTTCAAGCTTTCCAGCATAGATACCACAAGAGTAGAAGAAAACCAATAATTAACGTTAATGTTCTAATACCCTGCCAATAACCTCCTCGACTGCACCATTTGTATTTTGCGCTTTGTGCCCAAGAACCGTAGTCTGTCGAGTACAAAAGTTGCAATACGAGTGAGCGATAGAGTCAGCACAACTGAAGAGTTTATGCCAGTCAGTGCAGCGTATTATTGCAAATTTGGAAAAAAGAATGCGTCGAGCGCGCCTGTGGAGATATCTCCTGGCAGAAGTGGGGCACCACAAGGGCATGTCACTGCTATGCTTATCTGAGTTGCGGCCAGACCTTATTTGCATGACTGTGAACTGCCACGGTCACCGCAGTGCACTGCAGTTACTGCCATACAGGACGCACGTAATGGGTCCATATATCGCTTAACATTAAATGTCAGTTTAGAAGCGTGGCAACGAGCAGTTGCTGAGCGATGACGCTCTACTGGACGTGGATTTTTCGACTTTGGTAATAATATTCGAGACGGTGCAAATACTGGCAGTTTGCGCAAATATTTTTGTTTGTATTAAAGTCCCGTCTACAAGGTGCAGCTTTGCTACACAACACCCGCACTTCTCTACGCCACTTTGTTGTCCGAGTGTTAATTTTTCCCACTCTGCGACCTCCCCGTTGCAGAGCTATAGTGGCGCCCAGCCGTGTCAGAGCCCCTCAGTGTAAACAATCCTACGACACTCCCCCGCTTAGAACGAAACTGGCAGGAGAGTTTCAATTGCTAATGCGTACAGGTAAATTAACAAAAGCCTCATAATTGTACAGTTGGGAGTGAAATCTTAATGACGTAGGTAATAACCTCAGTAGTGACAATCGTTTTGAGCAATACATTTACATCTTGTAAAACGCTATATGTTCGAATTTCAAATTAAAAAAGCTCTTATTACAATAGAACGGTCGCTGTACATCGCTTTCGAGCAACACCGACATCAGGCTACATGGTATTATGTCCATAACCTCCCGCGCTTAATTACAAGCTGCTTAACTCGCTTGCGTGTTTTTCAGCTTCACAAAGCATCGAGCGAGCTAATACACCCTAATTATTCCGTCTGACACTGAGAGATAGATTTTAAAATACATAATTGCATTTCAAGATTATGTTGATGCTAATATTTAGTGGATTTGGAATCTATTACGAATTTGAAGTGACGGTTCTACATGATAATTATATGGCTCGTGAGCATAGCAGATACGAATTGGATATCATTTGTGGCACCATAATTGCGCTCTGTAAACAAATAGATGGTTTGATGATTTCTTTGTTATTATATATGTAGCTGGCGCCAGATGTGGTGTCAGTTATGTTTCTTTTCTGTTCCATCAGAGATGAAATAATTCGGTGATGAAATGATCTGGATTGAAGTAACTTTGTTTGATTTGTGTTAAGGTTATCTGGCCAAAACTGTATTTTTTTAACTCACGGCGGCATCACGAGCAATACCGCAGTTGAAGGGTTTGAACCAGCTACTCTATGCCTAATTTGAGAGTCAACTGCAGCTCAGCGCTATCTGTCCGGTCGCTATTAAGTTCAATGAATTCTTTGCAGTCATTTTCATTAGTTCTACCACGAAAAGGTAGTCTAACTGTAAAATTACCTTTGCTTGAACTTCTTGAATACCAACTGGTCTCGGTATGGTATGTGGCCTACCTAAGAGCATCGACATTGTTATACGTAGGTCCATTTTAGGGAGTTAAAGGCTCCTTAAGGCCCTCCCCTAAAACATGCCTACACCCCAATGATGTTGGGTGTTTTTAAGGAAATATGTAGGCATGAAGCCATGTTGAAAATAGGGCAGATCTGCTCAAACACTTCTAGGGCTCGAGCCCCGTTCCCTTTCTCTCCAACCTAGTGACGGCAGTGCTAGAATGTGTGTGTTAGATTAGGTGAGATTAGAGCAGGTTAGGCTGTGTTAGGTTATAGCGGTTCAGTTCCCCTAGAACAGAAGCCTCACCTAACTTATAGGCACACATAATATACCTTAATGCCACATGCTATACCGGCACCTGGCTGTCTATAGCAGTGGTTCCCACTTCGTCCCATGTCGTCAACCATTAACCGAACTCGAGAAAAAAGTCGTGGACAAGTTCATTTTTGACCAAGAAATGAAGTACCCACAACAAGGGTTTTGACTTAACTATTGCCTGTACATTCACTAAGTACGAATAACATTAGAAAACGAATGCCCGTTTGTTTTCTGAATAAAGACCCAATAAGTTGAAATTATATTGTCATCTTCCCATCATGGACCGCCAGTGGTGTATACCTAGCAAGGGAGAATTAGCGAGGAATTAGAGGCAGTAATTGACGATTGCAAGCAAGCGGCAGGGGAAGGGAACTGTGGTACATCGTGAGACTCGTGCAATCGAGACGCCTGAAGAAAGATAATTAAACTAGAGCACTCTGAGAGCGCATACCTCCCCCAAGCAAGGCAACGATTACAAAAAAATTAAAATTGGTTCTGTGCCTATGATTTTATCTGTATCAACACCAAAATCTAACCATTTGTGCCCGTCAATAGTGTTAACAGCTTCAGATATTTTTTTGAAGATCCGTTCATAACTTTTTGAGTTATGCTGCTAACAAACATTATGACAAACATGAGTGAAACATACAAACGAACAAAGCGATTTGCACCAAAATTTGATCATTCATGCCTTTTATCATTACTAACAACTCTCATGAATTTCATAAAGATCCATTTATTATTTTTTGAGTTATTATGCTAACAAGCATAAAATTAAAAACAGTGTCGAACGAACAAACGGGCGGACAGATCTTCACCATAAGTTAGTATCTGTTCTTCTTAACATACCTAACAATCCCTGTAAATTTCATTAAAATTGGTCCATAACTTTTTGAGTTTTCTTGATGACAGACAGACAGCTTGACAGACAGAGAGACAGACAACCCGACGAAAACATAACCTCCTCGGCGGAGGTCATAAGTGCCACCAGAGGACAGACGAAAGGAATGCGACGTTTCGCTATAAATGAAACAAGTTTCAAGCGCCTCCCTAGCGAAAAATTGTAGCGAACTGGAAAAAAGAGCTAACGCAAACAAAGAGTTAACACAAACTTAGGCAAGAAGGAAAAAAGCGCGAACCAAAGTAAACGCTGACCAGAATAACGGAACCTAATCTGCTAGCTTAACTTAACTACCCTAATAAAATTTCGTTTATTCTAATAATACTAACCTAACCGCTTCAGACCTAACCCAGTCTAGGATAACCTAATGTAATTTAATCCAAACTAACATATCCTAATTTAACCATGTAATTGGAGTATTCCAAAAGTGCGGAATCTGAATCTATACGCGTATCTTCCAATAGCGCTATGTCAATTAGCTTGCGCGCAGCTTCCCCGTGGATGCTATGCACGGGAATCTGCCTCAGTGTATCAATCAAAAGTGTTTGGCTCTGATCGGCAGGCTATACAGAATCAGTAAGCCAGATCGATTGGTCTGGGTTGCTAGTAGGCTACGGAACGCCGCGTACGTGATGTAGTTGTGCTGGAGAAATGTTTCATTTGCCTAAAAAGTTACTCATCTTTCTACAGGCTATGCAACTGGTTCATTGTATGACTTTGTTGACAGCAATCACTGTCTACTTTGGTTGTTGACTGTTTATATGTGAGTTATCACATACCGTACTGGGTCTCTCAGAGTAATATCCTGTGTGGCATAGTGGGCAGAGTGTCAGCTCCAAGTGCGACAAGTGCGGGATCGGTTCCCTGACGCTAGGAACGGATTTTCATTGCGCAGAGCTCTCAGGCATCAAGTGGTCAGAGGTAGTATGGCGAGAGATTCGCAAATTTCCTCTCGGCGCTGTTTATTTCTCCCGTTCCTCACCCTACTATGTCTTCAAAATTCTAGAATTCGTTAGTCTGGAACCGCGACTAAAATGAGAGTGTATATGAAGCACAAATGCTTATCATTAATTACTCCATCCCACTGACAGTACATGTGATTTAAAATCCTGTCGGCGGCGCTAACTATCGTGCTCTGCCTCAGCAGCATGCACCTCGGCAACATGAAGAACTGTACGACCTCTCATGCTGGAATGGAAACGCCGGGCCTGGAATCCGATGCGTGTACCCAGGTGCTTGACCGGTGCCGTTCCAAGTCCTGTATCGATGTACACTAACCAGCCAAAGAGCTTGTTGCACCCAGGTGAAACGTAGAGGTATTAAAACAAGTCAAGCTTAATAGTTTTTTGGACCACCTTTTGCAATGTTTACAGATTTCATTCTATTGGGCACTGATTCTAAAAGATTGTGCAAAGAATTTAAACGAATATTTTTCGAAAGTACGAGCAAACGTTAAGAAAGATCTTCCGATTGCTGGGAGAAAGCAGATGTGATGAGGTTTGTAGCTCGATACCAGTTAGGCCGACAAATTCTAGACAAGATTAAAATTAGGAGCCCGTGGAAGCTATTTTTTAGGAGAAAATGATTCCTCATAATCCGTGACCCAATCTTGTACTATAGCAGACCGGTGGATGCGAGCGCTGTCGTCTTGAAAAATACTGGAATGATCAGGGAACAAAAAACTCAACGGGTGTGCTTGGTCATCTAGGATATGATATCTAATTCTGCACAAGGTGGCTGAACCTAATCCCGACCACGTGAAGCATCTCCAGGTCATAACACTGTGCCCGGATGCCTGTTTTATTGGAGCGATGTATGCAGGATCCAAAGCCTCTTGAGCTTCCCGTCTCACTCTGAGTCGGCCATCTATCTAGAACGAGGTCAACCTCGATTTATCTGACTATAGGACGTGTTTCCATTGCTTTAGAGTCGTCTTTGTGGGCCTTTGCAAATTGAAGCCGTTTCGTTCGATTTTCTTTACTGACCAATGGTTTCCTAATACCAGCACAACGCTTTAAACCAATTTTTTAATTTCGTCAGCTTGCAGCTATTGGTTCCAGCAGAAATTTTCCTAGGACCTTCGTGTTAGTCGCTGAACACTTCTTCACCGGTTTGATATCATCAACTGATAGAGACAGCGTTTGTTGCGACTATTCAGAATTTTAGTTCCGCCTCTATAACCACTAAATGACTCTACAGTCTATACTTAATTATCTACTTTCCTCTCAGCAGTTACTTTTTAATACAGTCCTAAGACTTACGGCCTTCAATTGAGGCACTTATGTGGAACGTTCTTTGTCAAAGACATTGGCTTGTTTTGTAGGCTTTTACCAGCGGGATTATTGGCGCTCGTTGTCGCTGAGGTACAGGTGCAATACCGAGTACTATTCGCCCTGAACGAAACTCTTGTTACCATGCTCGTTTTCGTCAAATTTGTCTTGATCGAAGAAATCAGTAATGTATGCACTGTTTACATTACATCCACATTTTTCCAGGGTTTGACAAACTTACTTTTTCTACGGTTTGACAAACTTACTTTTTCTAGGGTTTGACAAACTTACATTTTCTAGGGCTTGACAAACTTACATTTTCCGGAGTTTAACTAGCTTCTTGGCCTGTTAACAGTACATGGTTGATCATTTACTGAGCAAATGACCAGCTATGGGTATTTTCATAATGCTATTCCTATGAAAGCGTTAATCAGCGTCCGATAAGTTGTATTCCTGCCGGATGAATTTCAAAGTACGTTTTCAACTATTGCTACATATACCTAAGCTACGTAATGCTTAGTGTAGACGGTGCAGGGTTAATATCGGCACAATGCTCCAGAGGGTGCCGGTGCCAAGACTGCAGCAGCACTGGAGGCGGCCAGCAGCAAGACGGCCGACCTTGTCACGGTCAAAGTTTGACAGCGACGCCCCAGAAAAAGTGGCCGGCAGGCGTAGCCCCGCGAGAGAAAGTGAGCTGAGATGTCGAGCGCTGTGAGGGGGATGCCAGCGCGTGCCTTCTTCGTTGACATTTCTGATCATTGGGACTAAAACAACTTGCAAAAAAAAAACTAGTAGAAATTTTCCATTAATTTTTCGAACAAACTAGTGATCGACATGTTCTCATCACTAGGAATATTGTAATCAACTGTCGGTTATTCCAATCTGATAGCAATGACTTAAATTCATGGTATGCGTGATGCTGTAGCCCAGTCTGTGAATATATGGACCTGCCATGCATTAGTGGATGGTGCTCTGCTTGAGGTGAGAAACCGAATCTTAGCGAAACGAAATCTATGATTGTCAGTCGGTTTCAGACGCTTTTGCTCCAGCATCAGCCTCAGAACATTGTAGACACTGCCCTACAGTGGTCCAGCTCTCTGGAGATAATCGGCGTTCTCTTCAATGAGCAACTTATATAAAGGTGCATACAAGGCGACTGGTCTCATGTTCTTCGAGTAGGGTTGGGCTCTTGCACAAGTTTAGTGTTGTATCTGGCGGCAACATGGAGTCCGTAGCTGTTGCTTTGCATTCTTGCCACATGTGTCAGAGTATTGTAACCGTGTCTGGGCTTCGGCTGATACCAATCACTTCCGTTGACCGGACTGTTCAGCTAGTCGGCTGTGTGCCAAGCATAATTTGGTGAACTTGTCACCCCCAAAGGCGGCGTGTTGGTTTTCTCTGTATGTTTTACAAGGCTTTCAACAATGTGGGTCGTTGGCGGTACTCCTCTCTACTGCCTCCAGGTTTTCTGGAGAAATAATGGAGCTGCGGCTGTAGCCCGTCGCTTTACGTCGGAGGCTCGTCAGGAAGGTGGCTGTTTACACCCGTCTGCGTTGCCATGGCAATTCATTACCGAGATCCGTGTTCAGACGTGTGATATGCAGGCGTTCAAGTCAGCTGCAAATGTTTCTATCAGTAATTTATTAGCAGTGCCTTGGGCATTCTCCCGTTGTTGAATGCTGCAGTTGGGTTTTATTATCTGTTCATGGACGCTCAGGTGTGTAGTTTTATTAGCAACAAGAGCACTCTGAGAGAGCGTACCTCCTACAAGCAAGACAATTCAAAGAAATATTCAAATTGTCCGTGAAACCAAGATTTCCATTTTATCATCACCAAAATCAGGTATTAGTACCTCTTGACAGTAATAACAGTCCCTACAATTTTCCTGAAACTTTATCTCTAACTTTTTGAGTTATGCTCTGGCCAAAATTTAGATAGACATGGCCAATCACATAAAGAGACAAACCAATCAACACCAAAATTTAGTCGTATGTACCTTTTTAACAATGTGAACAACACCTGAAAATTTCATGAACATTTTTCCAGAATTTATTTCTTGAGTTATTTTCTGACAAATCATTAGAAAATATGATTAGTTGCTCTTCGTCACATTCCAAATAATTCCGGGAAATTTCGCGTTCATTCGTAACCATTTCACTTATGTAAAAAAAAAAAAAAACAGATAGAATATCAAACGGTTGGTCGGACCTTCTCCAGAAGCTATTCATCTACTAAAGTTTACCCTGGCTGTGTTACACTGTTTTTCGCTAATAAGTCTTAAACGAATTGTCGGATCACTGTGGTATTGCAACACAAAGCCTTTCACACCCCTACTTAATTTATGGCCCACAATACATAATGCTATATTTGTTTACGGAGGAGTTTACTCTTGTACATCAAGCCTATATTAAGCTGAAGCCAGGAAGTCGCGCTTACACATTCGGACGACGCCCAACTTGCGGTGTGTTACCATCAGGCCTTCGGTTTCATCTGTGCTACTACGGCCTCCAATGCCACACAGATTAGGTGACGCCGTGTGACACCGACGACAACCCTCCAAAATTGTAGGGTTATGAGCTGGGTTACAGTGCCTTTGTTTACATACATTGACATTGATACTTAACAATCTGTATTAAAAATGTACGCCCTAATCGAGGGCTTAGTGCCAGAAGTGTTATGCCCATTTATGGCAAATTGGATTTTATTCACCAAGTGGGTGCTTGTGAGGTATATTTTTAGTATCACAAGTGCCTATGCCATATCTCCTTAGTAAGAAGAGATATGGCATAGCATGCATAAGAAGAGATATGGCATAGACACTTGCGACGCTAAAAAATATACCTCACAAGCACCCACTTGGTGAGCAAAACCCAATTTCGCAAGAAATGGACATAACCACTTCTGGCTCTAAGCCCTCGATATGTTGCTTGAATTCCTGCATTTGAAGCACTTTAGCGTATTTTTCAACTTTTTATCCTAAAATACAGCCATAATAAGGCTCCACTAGAAATGTTTAAGTAGAGTTTTCTGCTAATTCCGCAACACTTCTTCGGGGCGCTGCTACATGCTACTCAGCGAAAATGCATAAAAGTAGTGGTGACGGAGGTCTACTCCATCGTCCATATTTTCTGGTTTTCATTAAATTTTTCGAAATTCGTGATGCTACTCATACATTAGTCTCACGCAGTTCTCACAGCAGCTGATCATATGAAATACTATTTAAATTGAAAACTCCATAGATTAAGAGATTGATAGTTATTAAAAAGTTATGAAAAATGATGCCACGTACCGAATGAATACAGGCTTCCGGTCATCGGCTGTACGTCACAGCGCAGTGGTTACCATGGTAACTGGATTGATAGACCCGTCTGCGAATTCAGCACAATTATATTTTTGAGCGCTTTTTTCTACTTCGAAATGTTATAGAAAATATTATTTTAGAGTGTAGCTACATGATAACTTCATTGGATGAACTCAGGCAAAGTAGATATGCCATATATAAATATATATTCCCAATTTTTTCTGCCAATGATAATATCTTAACGAGATGTTGGATACTTTTAGTCACAGTTTGCAACACATTATGATAATGAGTTTTTACAGTGCGGATGAACGTCCTATTGTGTCCACTGCGTATCAAACTTTATAACAAGCCAGCTGTGTTACCACCCCTCTAAGGCGTCATTTCACTACGTCTGTGTCTGATCCAACATCCTAACCTTCCGCAGACCAGCACATCAGAGCGGCCGTCACCAACGCGTTACCAAACAGATGTTGTATTGATAACTAGTAACGGGAATGCTGTATGGCTAAATTGTACTGATGTGAAAGCAAGAATAATTTTACAGATTAATTCGTTACTCGCTACGTCATGTTGAACGCGTCAACGACAGACACCTCTAGAAACGTTACAACATTTTACTGGATGTGAAGAACGCTCTCCAGGTTTCTCTTTGCTTCGAAGCCCGCAAAAGTCAGGGTATTGCTCAGGAGACGGTGGATTCCCAGTCAAGCTGGAGTGTATTGCTGTTAACCCTTCACTGGGTGTAAGACCACGTCTGATCTTCCAGTCGTACAGCTCGCGTGCAAATATTATTTAACCGCCTGCTGAAGAGTGAGCAGCGACATGAACAGCGAAGCTGATGAAATGTAAAGGCAAGAAAACGTTTCTGTGTTTGATCTCTTCGGCCATCTTTGTCGTCAGCGGCTCAGACGCTTCAGGGGGCGGGGCTGCGCATTCTCTGTCTTCGAAAATAACGAGTTCTGTCAATCAAGCTGCCGGCCAAGGACGTTTGAGAAATTAAAATTTTGTAATGCCTCGCTGATACAAACACTGTTTCGAATTTCATTTGGCAGAATCAAGAAGTATTTTTTTTTGTGCAAACACGCCACTGTTATATTCTGCGCTAGTTGAGGAACGATTATTTCAACAGGGGACATCTATTTATCATAAAAAATGGATTAAGTCTTTGATACCGTACGGTTGTTGTGATGAAAGTAAGCGCTTCGTACTCCAGAAAATTTCTATTTTTTATTCGTACAAGTTGTTTTTCTTTCTATTTTGGTATTCATATGCACTCACGGCTTGTAATAATGGTCTACGTAAAACTCCGCGACTTCACAAAACTGCTTCTAATTACCTCCGCCAAGGAGGTTATGTTTTCGTCGTGTTTGTCTGTCTCTCTGTCTGTCTGTCATCAAGATAATTCAAAAAGTTAAGAACCGATTTGGATGAAATTTACAAAGATTGTTAGGTATGTTAGGGGGAACAGATGATTAACTTTTGGTGACGATATGTCCATCCGTTGTTTGTTTGTTTGTTTGTCTGCGTCATTTTACTCGATGCCCTAACTCAAAAAGTTATGGATGGATTTTGATAAAATTAACATGAATTGTTAGGTATATAACAAAAAGTAAATGACCAAATTTTGGTAATGGTCCGTTTGTTCATTCGTTCGTTTGTCACTGTTTTTAATTTTATGTTTGTTAGCACAATAACTCAAAAATTATGAATGGATCTTTATGAAATTTATAGGAGTTGTTAGTGATGGTAAAAGACATAAATGATCAAATTTTGGTGCAGATCGGTAGGTTCGTTTGAATGTTTGACTCATATTTGTCATAACGTTTGTTAACAGTATAACTCAAAAAGTTATGAACGGATCTTCAAAAAATTGAAAAAGCTGTTATCAATATGAAAAGGCACAAATGATTAGATTTTGAAGTTTATGCAAAGAAAATTATGGTTTCAGAGCCAATTTGAATTTTTTACTACCGTTGCCTCACTTGGCGGAGGTATGCGCTCTCAGAGTGCTCTGGTTACGTTTTAGTACGAACTTCATATCCGGACACCAAAACTTAGCTCGCACGAGGAGCATTTCAGACCTGAGTCACTGACATTCTCATCAGGAAAGCAACATCCGAGGGCTCACTAAAGCGTTCCAGTGGATGCTGGAGGGAAGAAGAATATAGCCGCACTGCAACGTGCTCTCTGCTCCTCAGACTGGTGCTGACAGACAGGCCATTGAAGAACCATCTTATGCCGGGGTTACACTATTCAAATACACGCGCAACATATGAGGGCAAGTTCAGCTCGCACACGTGCTTCAACTTATGTACATTTCAGTGGTATATTTTGAATATCGACTTTCACTGTGTAATCTACACAACATACGAGCTTACCATGCACTCGTAGGTTGCGTTTGTAGTTGTATTGTGTAGTTCCGGAAGAATACATTTTTATCTGTAACGCAAACAAAATGCGTACTTTTATCTAACAAGGACCAAATAAAACGCCAGATACTCGAGCGAACAGCGTTCGAAATTTCGAAATATCGCTGGTGTAGCGCACTCGTAGACTAAGGATGGCAATACTCTATAGTATGTATTTGTAATGCAACTCTGTAATGGTAACGACACCCTCATTTCGAGCATGTGGCGAGCAGCGGTAGCGCCAACTTCCTTGCAGCAATGCCTATAACTGGTTATAATACCGTTTATATTGCCCGATTCATTCGTTAATGAATGCTTGGGCGAGTAACAATCTAGACACACAGTCATATCACATTTATAATGTAGAAATATGTTTTGCAGGGTCGACTATCCAGGCCTCAGTATGCTGCTGCCATACTGCTGCTGCTCCTGTCGACCAGCTCGCTGCCTCCAGCCAGCGGCGCCGCTCAGAGGGATTTCTTCTTCCGGCGGTCTGGGGGACCTCTGAGCGAACCCTTGCCGCCCCCTCCCCGCTCCAGGCCTGCTGAGGCCTTCCGCATCCCAACCGCCAACACGAGAGTCGAGGTACGTCTTCACTAGCACAGCCACCAACACGAGAGTCGAGGTACGTCTTCACTAGCACAATCACCAACACGAGAGTCGAGGTACGTCTTCACTAG
>LQNS02278170.1:47344229-47362079 GCA_001587735.2 Parhyale hawaiensis
GAGGTACGTCTTCACTAGCACAGCCACCAACACGAGAGTCGAGGTACGTCTTCACTAGCACAACCACCAACACGAGAGTCGAGGTACGTCTTCACTAGCACAACCACCAACACGAGAGTCGAAGTACGTCTTCACTAGCACAACCACCAACACGAGAGTCGAGGTACGTCTTCACTAGCACAGCCACCAACACGAGAGTCGAGGTACGTCTACATTAGCACAACCGCCAACACGACATCACGAGAGTCGAGATATGTCTTTCTTACCGGTTCAGGAGAGAGCATATCCGTCTACACTGAAGAATTAATAACCTTCTACACTCGTACGGTTTCGCCATGATGCAGCGGGCAACACAAGCATCTCGTGTGGTTGTGTTGCTTTTAGCTGTGGTGGCCTTGTGGTACAGTGGCGGCATGGTGATCTGTAAGTTCCAGTTCGAGCCCCTGACTCGATTATTTCTATTTATGTGATTAAAACACAAAGGCGCACGGATGATTCTCTGTCTGGAGAATGCCAGGTGTTGACGAAAAAAACTTCATTGTAGAGCAAAATGCTAATAACGTTTAAGGTTTGGACTCCAAAGCCACCAACAGCTAGTGTGAATTTGAGATTATGACGCCTGAAGAGCGTGAGTTCGCGGAAGTTGTACCAGCGCTCGCAAAATTAGCTGAGGATGCTGGCAACTTGCCTCTCCTGTCAGTGTACTGACTCACGGAAACTCCAGATTTGAGTTTAAACTTAAATATCTTAATGTGGTCACTGCGTGCAAGATAAGAAGAGATTATTGTTCTTATTCTCCAGTGGAGCGCCAACAACTATTCAAGTGCAGGAATTTAGCCACCTTCAGTTTCCCCTGATCGATAAGACAAAGGATGTGGCGATGCTGTGTGGAGTATTTAGATAGCATTGCCATTCGATTATCTGTTGAGTTAATAATTTAAACCGGTGCTACTAGATCTATCAATAAACTCATTACATAATTTTGAATTCCTAAAATATCACTATCAGCAATGATGCATAAAAGCATAAGCAATTCCATAGACAAAATTGTACCCGAACGCTCGCTAAGCTTGTGCCGTTAACCATCGCACAACTAACCAATAGACGAAAGATAATGATTTTAGCAAATGCTGCTAGCATTAAGCGAGATTTCACAAGTGCTGATGCTGTTTTTAATAGGTTTTTGTTACGGATGTGGGCTGAAAATGCTAAAAAATGTCGGCAGTATCTGTCTTAACTGTTTGCAAAATTTGAAGTTGCTATGAAACTGACTCTTCTTTAGCTTAGCCACAGTTGCCTGAAAACGAATATATGAATAGGGTAAGGTACGATTAATTTTAGATTGAACGTAACTTTGGCGACAGCGATTTTACTCGACTAATTTATGGGTATTTTAGGAAGTGCGATGTTTTCAGAAAGTTCAACGCTTGGTCATGTCTGTATTTGATAATATGCAGAGGTCGGCATCTCCGATTATGTTACGATGTTTTATGACGATGGTACGATGGCAAAATCGATGGTACGATGGTACGTTTGCACGTCAATGTGTCAGATGTACTGCGGACTACAAACTATTATTTCTGTTTCAGAGTGTTGGCGACAACTTAAGGCTTCCATCGTCACCCAGCGAGCAGGGCGTGCCCATCACCATTTCTCCAGAGTTACTATGGCTTTTACAACAAGTTTCTGCTCAGCAAAACCAAAGAAATAGATTTCAGTTGCATTCACCAGTCCCAACTGCAACATTGGACCAAAATGCGTTGCCTTCCCTCAGAAACTTTGCAAGGCCGCAGGTTGAGCCAGTTGCCGAGGACAGACTCATTCCACGACGACTGCTGGTGACCGCTTCAGTACCAACTCATCACCAAGAAATTCCAGTGAATGTGACACCCAAACTTCCCCAGCCTCTGCAGTCTTCGCAGCCAACCCAAATAACGCCAACACAGCTGACTAGCAGAGACTTTTTGCAAATTCAGGCTCTCCAGAAGCAACAATTAGAGCAACAACAGCAGTTGATTGAACTTCAAAACCAGTTGCTGCAGTACCAAAGGCTCATTAGTCAGCAAACAGGCTCTCTCTTTCCCAGCCAAAACGCTCGTCGGGACCAGCTCATAGATCGATCAGATACATTCGATATCGTGGACTCTAATCCCGTTTTAGACAGCCGCCGTACTTTCCCATCTCTTTCTTCAGCTACTGCTCAGAATTTACAAACAAAAACTCAACTTCTTTCTTCTAGTCCTTTCCAGTTCCATGTCCAAGAAATTAAACATAAAGCATCTCCTGTCTCACAAAAAGTAAGGACAGTCACACAAACAGTATTTGTTTCTGTTCCGGAGAGTGAGACAACGACAGAGCAAGTTGTTGCTGAGCAGCCGGGCGTAGCCTTGGATGGAGAACGTAGAAGACGCAAAAAGGGTGAAGCACTGACAGAGACACCAGTTCATCTGGATGATGTTCTCTTGGATTCGGATATTCTTCCATTCGATGCTGGTGTCCCCGGAAAGTCTGTGTTTGTACTGAATGATGGTCAAGAAACTGCCACAGCAGATGGGGATCCTGCCTTTGATCTTCAACAAAGAGAAGCTCACGATAATCTAGCAAAAGTAACATCGGCAATTAAAAATGAAGAACCTCCAACTCCCCTCGAAGGAACCAACACCAGGACAGAATTTCCTATAGAGAAGAAGCAGGTTAACTTCTCCGACTTTTTTTCTGATACTCAGGTAAACGCTGAACAAGATAATATTCCTGTTTCTATTTCAAACATAGAAGGTGAACCAATATCTCGGACCCAAAATGATAACCAATTGGCACAAGCTATCGATCCGAATGACATTAATGGCTCACAATCAGCGCCTAAAAATAATCGTGCAGATCTGGAAACAATCTCTGTTGCAACAATGGAATCCCATTCCCTCAAAGAAAATGTTGAAGCTCAAGATAAACCTGTAATATCTCTCGATACCGAAAGTGGAACTCAAGAAGAACTATCACAACTTGAGGTAAACCCAGTGGACACCTTATTGCCTGCCCCAGAAAATGAACTATCACCAGCGGATTCCTTCTTGCACGAACTGGGTGATCACTTATTGCCAGACGACACCCTCTTGCCAGCACCAGAAGATGAATTTTTACCAGTCGATGAAAATGCAACTGAGGGAGATGCTGTTGATAACGTCGTCCCAGCTTCTACCTTACCTTCCGAGTTTATTTTCACTCCAACAGAAAAAATTCCAAAAACAGCCGAATCAGAGACTACTCCAATGCCATCATCTACAGCAGGGGCACCTCGTTCAGTGCCTACAGATGCTTTTCCAGAAGCCCCATCACAAGAAAACGGGTCATTACAATTAGTGGATATAGATAAAAAGGAGCAAATAATTCCTGAAGTTGAGATAGTTACGGCATCAACTGTAGAAACGCCTGTTACTTTTGCTAATGAGCACAGCACTGGCACTACAGTCGCCTCCGTAACTGAAACGACTAGTGATCACCAAAACCACTTCCAGACTGTCAAAGTTCTCTCAGAAGTAGTACCAACAGTCGAAAGTATAGATGATACGGTCGACACCTCCGTCCTGATTGACGATGACACCATAGCTCCTACCACCACATCACCAATAGTCGTGGAATCGTCTGTGACTCTTAGAATATTTCAAAATAACGCAGAAATCATCCAAAGGAATTCTGAACCTGGTATTGTACTCGTACCCGTCACTCCTCCGCCAGATGAGTCGTCAACTAACATGCTGCCACTAGAGCTGATGTTTGAGAACCTTGCAGAAAATCTTGTAAATGAATCGCAAGTGGAAAATAGTTCATTGAAGCTAACAGACTCTGATCTTCCTCCACAATCTACCCAACATTTAAATACCGATGTAAATACAATAGAAAATAGTGAAATTTCAGTTCATGGCACACATCAGTTAGAAGAACTAGAAGTAGTCTCAGAAGCTAGCGAAACACCTGGAAGTATTTCGAGCATAATGGACACAATGGAAATCGAACCTGTTACTACAGAGTCCATTGTGCCATCGACCGAATTTTCTGGTGACTTCATCGATTTTGAACAGCCTGCGGTAGAAAGGACCTTCACTTTTAGAGAAAAAGAGGCTGATACATCAAATGATGATACTATTGGAGTAGATGCAGCACCTCACATTGATTTTGAAATGCCAAGAATTGTGGAACGAACTGTAATTTCTATTTCATCTAATGTCAGCCCGCACACGCACGAAAACATAGACCTGACAGGAGAAGAAAAAAGTCACACTATAACAAAGATGGAGACTACTAGAGAAGAGGCAACTCATCTGGCTGCGTCTCATGCCATTCCAACGTTTACAGTCTTGATCAATCCTAAGACCGGTCGCATTTTCAAACGTTCCGCTGAACCTGCCCCAGAAGTTAATTCCCAGTTATCAGAAATATTAAAAATGAAAGAAAAGGAGCTAGAAATTTCAAGTCAGCGATTTAGAGGAAGAAAAGGTCTGCTTACGCTTTTCAATGCAGAACGAAATAATAGGCGAGCGAATAGACTTTCCGGTGGTCGATCTGATTCTTTGCGTGATAGTAGACCGCTGCCAGCGATCTCCACTGACTCTAGCGACGATAGGATAACTGCTCGAAAAGTTTCTCCAGAAAATGATCAGTCAAATAGAAGAAGTGGACTATTGTCAAAATTGAGAGCGCAGAGAATGAAGAAGCTCCAAGCTCTTACTGCACGTTCTTTCTCTAGTAGACTCGGTGCAGCGGATTCTGTAAGAGAAAATGATATCACTTCCAGTGCCCCAGTTGAATTTGTAAGTTCAACTACAGCTAGTACAATTGAAAACAATGTTATCGCCCCAGTGACAACTAGTGCTCCTGACGTCCAACCGGAGATTGGCCCCACAGAGCACGATCAGCAGCAGAATAGCCCGACAGAGCAAGTTCAGCCTGAGCCTAGAAAAAAGCTCTCATTAGAAGAACAACTTAAGAAGTTACTAGAAGATAAAACTACGGAGGATAAAGTGCGCCGTCGTTTGCTATCATCTCGACGAGCTTTCCTGCGTAATGCTCGACGACAAGCGTCGGGTGGGAACAAAGCTGCTGGAAGAGGTAGAAACGTCAACGAAAACCGGTCAACAACTCCCAGTCCTACGACTACAACAACAACCAGACGACCCCTTAGGTTTGGGGGTCTCAGAAATCAACTGCGAAACAGGCAGGCTGACAGGAGAGACAGAGTACGATCACTGGCATCAAGGTTCAGGAACAGACAGATCGATACCGAACTGAACACACTGTCTAGTGCGGCTGATGATAGAGAGACGACGACCGTTCGAAGTGATAACATTGACAAACCGCCTCGGCGTTTCAAGCTCACCCGATTCGAAGGGTTGCGCAGGAGAAATAGACCTTCTGGGAGAAGGCCAGCTGCTGTTCTTACCACGACCATAGCACCTGTAGATGACAGTGGCCGGGAGCAAGAACTGATCACTACCACTACAGAGAAACAGAATGAAGCCGAAAGCCAGACGACTTTAGACTCGATATTCGAAGACGTCAATCAAAATTTGATTGCTAGTTCGATTACCACCACATCAGCTCCAGTATTTGAGACTACTCAAGGTACAACACTACCTGCATTCATGGCGAAATTTCAAGAAATGCTAAGTAAAACAACTACACAGAGTTTAGAAGTTCGTGAACCTCCCACGTTTAATGTTATTGAAGTTTCCGAAGCTACAACTGAAATGTCTTTTGATGAGAAGGACGTAACTGAAACTACTTCAGCTGCAACGATTCCGACCCCACCTCAGCCAATACCGCACGCCATTGTTCCTATAGCTTTGAATCCTGAAGGCTCAGTAGAGGTGCGGACTACCACTTCAGCACCATCCACAGAATCATCATTTGAACCTTCTACAACACCAGAAGTTCCGGATGCTACAGAAATTACGGCCACTTCTGATTCAAGCATTCCGACTCTGGTAACAGTTACAACGGCGCCCATTCCTATCCTGCGTTTACCGGAAGCAACAACTGAGGGCAAACGAAAAGCCATCACTGAATTGGGCAATTTAATTATTGCAAGAAAAGCTTCAGTCGAAAGTCAAGCTACGGGTAACCAAGTAAATGAAGATAGAATATCTTCAAATCAAGGAGAAGAACTTGCAGATGTGTTCAGCCGGATGCTAGCAAGCATCTCACATAGACCAAACAAAATTAGTGCTACTGACATTCGAGGCTCGACAACCAATGAAGATATTAGTATTCATGCAGTGCCTCATGGAAGCAGTATTAGAAAAGACAAGTTTTCTATTGGAAGTCGGTTCTTAGGATTGCAAGAAAAAACTTCAGTTTCTGGAACATCTGTGAGTGAAGCTAACCGTCCAATTGTGCGAGGAGTACCTCTCAGCGCTGTGACATCTCACCTGGCAGATAACACTCAAGGATTTAGACCTCACTTGAATCGAGCTAATCAACGCAGTTCGAAAATAGAGAGCTCTCAACGAAGGACCAGCTTATTGAGCGATAAAGATATTTCTATCCAACGCGTCGATACAACTGGTCTGCCGACAAGCGGAAATATTGCAGAGGAACCCAGGGAATTTGCCCCAGTACCTACGACGGTTCCGACACCTGCAACCACTTTGACATCTGCAACGACTTCGACGGTTCCGGCGCAGGCGGCCCCGCTCGAGTTTTCCAACACAGGAGCATCTAATATGACAAGAGATGAACTTAAAAAACAATTAATGGAGGGTCAATTCTCTCTAATGGTTCACGGTCGCTTGTTAGAGAAAGTTGCAGGTGAAGAACAGATGGATCAAACTCTTCAACAACAGCAGGACTCCATTGCCTCAAAATTGTTCGACATTCCTGTAATGATGAAGCTGCCTCCTAGAGTTGATGCCACAGAAGATTCCGTGTCTGCGTTTTCAACTGCTCTTCCCGACCTGCCCCACACTACTGTAGGTGACGGGAGCAAGGACAACGACGCTGACACTGTCGCTTCGCATGACGACAGCGCATTCGCTGTTGCTTCTCATACTCAAGTTGACAAAAATGAAAAAGAAGAAATGACGGCCCACTCCGGGTCACTTCAAAGCTCTCAATTTGAAACTGAAACAGCCAATGAAGCTAAATCTTCCTCTAAGCCGAGTGTCGAACGGACCGCTATTCAATTGCAAAATCCCACCACCGAAGCAGTGACGGTTCCGGAAACCACGGAAGAGCTTCCTGAAAAGTCCAGTAATCCTCCTCCATTTATGGAAATTTTCCCTTCTCTGTTCAACAGCGCATCTACAGGTCTAGACTTTAGACCCGACGCCGGAAAACTAGCAGGAATATCTAATTTCGATGAATTTTCACGTGTTGAAGATGGAGACTTTGTCGATGCATTACCCTTGACGACGACTGACTCTATAGTTGAAGACACTACAAAAGTACCCGAATTTCTCGAAAAAAGCTTCAGAATGCATCCATCAAACGTCAATCATGCTTTGAAACCTGTCGCTCTTGCACCATTTCTTCCTGCTGAAGCCGAGAGCACCACAGAACAACTCACCATGAGTAATACTGAATCAGTTACTGATATTCTTAGCCTTGAAAAGCTTGCTGAGCCAGAATTGCATGCCGTACAAACCGACCAGTCGCAATTTTCTCCTCATGACATGCCTGGTACAACGACCAGAAGAAAAAGTCCTCATAAAAATGTTGAATTTGACACTGTACAGCCTTCCAGTATGTTCCACTCTGATGCTGCCGGAGGATCAGAATTAGCGTTTGGACAAGCAGAGAACATCGGGCAGGAACTTGACATTCCCTTCGAAAGAACAACCTCTGCTCCCAAAGTGTTTGCTCCAGCAACAAACGAGCCTGATCACTCCTTCCAATCTGAAGTTAAACAACTTGACGATGGCGTCTTTACGGAACAGAGTGACCGACGTGAGAATCCTGCCGGTGCACCCAACAGCGATGACTTTGCCCCTATGTTTTCGCCTGAATTCGAAAGTCAGACTGATATTCCTTCTTTCCAGGGAAATCGTATTCAAATCGATTCCTCTTTCATTCCTAACTTTGACGATATACCAAAACCAGTTTCATTCTCTGAATTACAAGATCTTCGTATCAATCCTCCTGAAGAAGCGACAAATGAACCACATACTATGGGTGAACTTGAAATTGTTGATCAGGTGAATACTGCTACTTCTGCCGATGTAACTTCTCATCAGCACAGTATCCCTATTATTCGGGAAAGCAGTATTTTTGAGGGAAATTTTATCCCTGATATCAAGAGTGCAACTCAAACGCCTTTTGCAGTTGAATTAGATCAGCCCGACAGCCAGTTTTTCCTTCAGCAAGAACCTACTCCAGTGATTGAAAGTGAAATTCCATTGGTGCCTGTTACTTCACCGCCTATTGACTTCCAGGCTCTGTTTGAAGATACTACGCCATTTGCAGCTACTGATTTTGACGCAATAGAAACTGGTGAATCTATTTCATCCTCGCTAACAGATGGAAGGAAAACTGAAGAACTAGAGGGTGAAAGTTTGGATACAAACAACAGCTTCATCGATGGTTTCATTAATAAGCTGAAAACACAACAATCCTCCCAACAGCATAACCCAGGAGCTTCCGATTTAACAAGGAACGGTGCTTTTGAAACAATAAATAATGAAAAGCCGACTGTTGATACTAGAACCGATAATGTTCCTACACTTCCTACTGATCCCCATCTCTTCCAGCTAACTCCTGAAAGTGAAACATCTGACCTACCGAGCACTGTTGTAATTCCAGATGAGGAAAACAGATTTTTAAATACTGCAGAAGATACTCACGCGTCAAGTTCACCTAATGGAAGTCCGCAAATTCTCCGTTCAAGCATAAGAAGCAGGATGCCAGCGAAAGTACCAATGACAAAGTCTCTTGCTATTCACCCGAGACCAATTTCACCTATGCCTATTCTTGAATCTGAGGTAAGTCAAATCGAGCCACAGAATTCTGGCTTTTCGGACCCACTGCCCTCATCAGCTCATCGTGATTCATCAATTAAGAACAAAAAAGTCATTCGCATAACATCTCTCACTTTATTAACACCAACACCTCCTATGAACCAAGAGGCGTCGCCAGTCCCTAGACGACTGGTGCCCACTCCTCTGCAGTCTCAGACCGGAGCTCCTGCACGAGGAAGAATATCAGCATCGCGCAGCTCTGGGAATCGCAACAAAAATCGTGGTCATGAGAGACTCGTACCATCTGATCCAACTTTAAATACGTTTAATAGAAACGAACATCTAGATTCTCCTAATATAGACAGAAGCAAATTAAGGTTAATTCCTACTACGAGGTCAGAAACTGAGGCTCCACCCACGTCCCACTTTGCTCTCCCGGGACTCACTGCAACGCCAGCTACTGAACCTCGCGACAGCAAGCAGGATGATAAGAGATTCCAGCCGTCAGTTCAAAAATTGAATACTCTTACCGGAAACGAGCAACGAGGATTTAGTAACGCAGCTCGAAACAATCTAAGGTTAATTCCTACTACGAAGTTACAAACTGAGGCTCCACCTACGTCTCACTTTTCTCTCCATGGACTCACTGTAACGCCAATAACTGAATCCCCAGTCGAGAGTGCTACCTTAGATAAACAATTTATCCAAACTTTAAGCATCACAAGCACTCTTCCACCTAAACTTCAAACGACGGAATTTTCGCAACGTGAACTGTTCGAAATAGCGCCAACGGAGGGTTCGCAAGAGCCTTCATCTGTTGCTACTGAGCCGCCCATTATTCCCACTTTTCCTCCTATGTTGATAACTCCTCGAGAGAGAGAAGAAGAAGAAGTTCGTGGTACTGCTTTCGGTCAAGACTTCATCACAAAATCACCCAAATTTGAACGGCCAACAATCGCTGCCGCATTGATAACAACAACAGAACGAGTGACGACAGAAAGTCCATTAACTACCAAGACAACAACAGAAACACCAAACTCTTTGCATAATTTAACCAATGATGAGTTACTCCTTCTTGATTTATTAGCGGATATCGTAGAAACTCCCACCAGCAGTTTGCCAGTGAATCCTCAGGAAGAATCACTCCAGCATAACTTCTTACCTCATACGCAGAGTTCTTTGGCGTTAGAACGAGAATCTAAGTCCATAACCAATAGGAATCGAGTATTTTCTTCTCAAAATCTCCAGTTCTCGCCAGACGAGGCAAATAAAGATGAAAATGTTCGGAAAAACAATCGTCGTAAACCAACACCTGTAACTCCAAACGTGAATCCAAAGAAGCCAGTTTTTCCTCCAGCACTGCCGCAGTTCCCTCGAATGCCCACAATAACCACGCCCAGCCCTCTCCCCGATATCTTTAGCTCTTCTTTCGGCAGACCTTCAGTTGATCAACAGTCAAGCCAATCAAAATCATCCATTGGTTTTTCGGGCAATTTTCCGTTCCATGTTTTTGACTCACTCACTTCAAATCAACCGATTCGGCCACGATCGGTTTCGTCGTCTAGCGCCCCTGCCAATACAGTTAGTCCTAACTTTTCTTTTTTCCAAGTTTTCAACCCTCCTCAAGCAGGGGCTAGAAACTCCCAACTGAGCGTGGCGGCTACAAATTTTCCTTTCGTCGGCAGATCAGTCGTCCCTAGACGACCTTCCACTATTTTCCAGGAGTCCATCCGCTCTCAAGCTCAAGCCCGCCGTTCCCAGCCTCAGACCCGTCGCTCTCAGCCTCAGAACCATAGGGCGAGCGTCTCTCCCAACCGCCGCGCCTCGCATTCTAGCATCGACAATAAACCAAAAATAGTGTCTATGAAGACGAAATCCGGTTCACTAATATTTGTTCCTTCCGATAGAGTGGAAGATGCCATGAAAATTGGCATGGGAACACCGATCGATGTAGAAGAAATGCAAAGAAAAAACAGACAGTTGTGATGAGAAATTACTTAGTCTGCTACTGAAAGATAGCTTTCACGATATTTGTATATATTATTTTATATGATAGTCACATTGTTAAAAAATGCTAAATTTTTAAAGTGTAATTTTAAAGTGTATATGTAGAAATCTAAATAAGACCAAGTCCTCTCGGTGCCAATATGTAGTCGTCCATAGTGCTGGATCAGCGATGTATTGTCACATTTTATATGATACATGGTGCAACAGCTCTCTATCTAGAAGGGAACAGCTGGAATTAATTTACTGTCAATAATAAACCAAAAACCATACAAATATGCAAATTTTGTGGGTGGGCAAAAGTTGAGCCATACCTATATTGTGTATTTTGGGTATGGACAACGGCTTATATCAATATACAGCCAAGCGCATTGCTGAGACTTATAGCATAGTGTGGACCGATCATAATTGCTAGTGTTCTTAAAATAGAGCTGCTGATGCTGCCGAATAAGAGATTGTATGTATTATTTCATCTAAGACATTAGTATTCTATTTTAAGCGCTTTAAATTAATTGCTCTTCAATGCCCATCATGAAAGTTTTTACGTGGAGATATGCGTGTGTGAGATACATGTATTATGAATCATATAGCATCTTATGGCACGACTGATGTCGAAACAAATGTTTTAGGATTGTATAGGTGGAAAGTTTCACACTGCCCGAGGTTTGACTTGAAGCTGGATCAGGAAAGCGACCTGTCCAGTTGCTTGGACTCAGGGAAAGTGAGTATAGGTATAAGTTGTCGACTACAGGTAGGTGAAAGTGAAGTGAGATCCTCTCTGCATGTGTTCCTGTCACATAGTATGAAATGTGTAACGTCGAGCACTTCTGCTGGGAACTTGGGACTAGAACGTCTGAGTGACATGTCGTGGTTTAAAATAAAATCTCCTTGTAGCCGTCTTGATGTTATTCATGCATGGTTGGACGTCATATCGAAGTTATGGTACCACAAGAATCATTGCTTCAACTCCCTGGGTGTAGTTCCCTGTGCATCTCGGTAATGGCAGGGACACTCTTCTTCTTAGACTGAGTAACCGAACTGAGTTTCTTACCCATAAGTTCACAAGCTGCCTACAGAGGTGATCCAAAGTTTGAGTAAATGTTCCCTTCAAAGCAAAAGAAAATGCTCACTTTAGCTGCAAGCAGAACGGTGGGCATATGACAGAACTGATAAGGCTCTACCACTATATCCGTTCGATAGCCGCTGCAATAACAGCTATTCATTGATTGGATTAATACACAACTATTATACCTCAGCTTCTTATTCAAGCAAAAATTTTCAAGAATGGGAAAATTTTAACATTAGCTTCTAGAACAGATGAAATTCTAGATATTTTGCATCTCCGTCCACTATTATCTACTAAAATACCTAGCTACTGTTCTCAGTAGAATGTTCACTCATCCGATAGAAAAATATAACAAGCCAAATACCTTTTTCAATTTCTATGAAGATACAATCAGCTACGCAGCTGTGCTCGCTAATCAACTTTGTTATTCGTGCGGGGAGCGGGTCCCAGTGTAAAATCAAGTCGTCATCGATGGGGACTGCATCATGGAGCTGAGCTGATTTCGGTATACCATAACTTGCTTGAAAGTTCAATCATAAGCGTAAGTTTCACGACCTTCGATCAAATTTTCGGATAAGTTAAATTTATCGAAACTACCTTATCTCGATCGAAGCTGTCACATTCTATGACATCTTTATTTTTTTCTGTTATTAGAAGACTGAGTGTAAGCTTTATACTACGATGCTTAGAAAATCTGTACTTCATTAGTAGGTACTTGCAGCAGTTCTTAAATATGCAATATAAAATATGCCTGCTCTTTAATAATAAATATGGAGGAAATAAATGTGCATTTCAATAACCTTGCGGATGCGTAATTACACTGTGCATGCGCTATTTATGAACAGCTTAAATTCATAGTAAGTAATTCTCTATCTACACTTCTATTGTACATAATGTATTATATACTGTCTTTCGTCATTCCCGTTTACTGCTGAAACCCTACGCTGTTGAGAGACACTTATAATCATTTACAGGAAGCCCTCAGTATAAACAAGAGATCCGTGCAGTAATGAAGCGATACATATCAAGTCCGAGTGGCTTTAAACAAGACCTGAGGCGCGTTGCAATCAGACTCTCGATGTCGACTGTGTTACCCCGGCGTCCAATGTGATGCCGGTTAGGCAACACCGGGTGACACCGCCAGCTAGGGTTATGAGCTGGGTAAAACCGCCTTTGTTGAAAACTTTGGCTTTGTTTTTGAATAATGTAATTGACTGTCATACGAAATGAGAATATCCTGTAACTGCTACATATTTGCTAAAAGTCCTTAATCAGATTTTGCACAACTTGTTTTCCTAAAAAAGGCCAAATTAAGGCTCCACGAGCAATGTTCATGTGGTTTTCGTAGATTCTGCTGAGATTGTGTTGCATTCACTTCATATTTTTGAAGCGAACTGTGCCACATCGAAATTTCATTGGCAACAGGTTCATAGAGTCCCTCAGTAACACGCCTCGTGAATAAGTAGTTTAATTCTGCCCTGAATTCCTGCTTTTTGATAACTGAAAAACCAGGAGTTGTACAGAAAGACCACATTTTATTTATTCCTAAATGATTATGAAGAAAAGAAAAGAAGCTTCAAGTGAAATTTCACAGTGTATATCATAACAGGCAATGTTTCATTTATGTAAACTTAATAAACTGATTCAGATGACAGACACACGACGGTGTAATATGCCGTTTGAAAGTTGACAAAAATGCTGCAGGAAAAAGTAGGCTAATCGAAGCCATATATAAGAAGCTGTCTATAGTACCAGGAACTAAATATTTTAGGCCCATATGGAAATTTGTATGCAATAAGTCCGACCTACAAGAGGATTGCCTGTATGTTAATGTAAACTTTCCTAACCACTGCAAAGGTATTCCAAGAGAGAAAATGAAGGGGCATACATTGTGTCGAGAGAAAAGGTGCCCATGGAACCCATGCAGAAAGGGCTTTTTACATTGGATGAACGCTCATAAAACAACAAGTTGGGAAAGAAGAAGAATAACAATACAAGGCGTCAATTGGAGTCTGAAAGTGGAAAGATGCAAAGTAGACACGAAAAAAAAAACGACTTAGGTACCCATGGCCTAACTAAGTTTATGGTAACACATGGGTCTCCCCTGGGTTGCGAATCACCGTAATGACCTTGCAAAAGCGTATATATGAGGGTAAGCCAGATACTCTTTAAAGAACTACTCCATTAAAGAATGGAATGTATAATTTGTATATTATTTTTCAAAATATCCCACATCCAAGTCAGTGCACTTCTAAAGGAGGTGTTTCCACTCATCTCTCTAATACACGGGGCTCACATTGGTTGGAAACGCGTTGCGAAAGGGGTTGGCAACCATAGTTGGGAACTGCTTTCCAACTGTTCAGTGTTTTCAAAGCGTTCGAAACTATCGTTGGCAAGCCTTTCGCAACTTGTTGGCAACCGGTTGGATACTTCTTTCGAAAGGCCTGATGGAAAATCCTATTCACACGGTCTTCCAACAGTGCTCGAAAGAGCGTTGTAGAAAATTGGTTTGCAGCTATTTGCAACTTGCTGTCGTGAAGTTTTTGTGTAGCAGGAAACAAAGAATGCAACGAGAGGACTCAATATGGCTGAAATAAAACATAGCCGTGATCGCACGTAGCAAATTTACATCACATCGACGAGTCGAAGTGCTTAGGTGTGGGACCTCAGGCCTTCGTATATTGTTTTCTTGAACAGATCACCATATTTTTTCCATTTATTTCATTGAATCTGCCGCCCATGACTGGCCAGCTGCTTGAACTGCAAAATACCGAAAAATGTTGTCGCCAAGTACAGAAACTTAGAGCAATAGGCTAACTGTTACTGTGGTTTCTCTCGCGTGCAGAATTGGCTATAATGGTGCTTATATTTGTTGAAAAGGAATGTATATATTCTGTGAAGAGCACTGTGAACTGAATATGAAGTGTAAATAAGGCTTCAATCAGGAAAAAGAAGTTAAATCAGGTCGCTGAAAGGGAACAAATTCGGCGCTAGTGCTGTGAAAGTTTCCGCCAACATGCACTGCAATTTTCTTTAGATAATTGATAAATTAGTATATATTATCTTCATTTATTATACGCTAGAGATTATTTTTGTAATTAAAGACGATTTTCCTGGTGAAATTAGGTAAAATACTCCTAGGCTGCTCAGCCATAGATTCATCGACAATGACGTCACTTATGGTGCTAATTTTTCGTGAGTAGTGTGCATCGAAAAGTCAATTTTTTTTCCTTTTTCCACCATTTGTTGTTGTTGCTTTGTGGTCACCCTTCATGTTGGAAATCACAGGTCACAGAGGTGACAGCCTACGGCAGTGCACTCAGTGTTGCCAGATATACGGAGAAGTCCAGGTTTGTACTGATTTTTTGTATTCAAAATGGATAACCGGACTTTGTAGGAAAATTTTAGCTAATATACGGATATTTTGGGATCTTTAGTGGAAAACCCAAAATATATTCTAATCCACCCAACTAATATTAACTGAAAAAGAAACATTTCGGCCCTAAAAAGTGTTAACCTTTACTTTGGTAAAAGCCAGTGTGACACTATTTGACGGTGGCGTAGGCGTGGAATTGATTACATGAAGCTAATATATAAGTTAGGTGAATAGGTTATGCGCAAGCCCATTGCTATGAGTAGCCTATTCTAAATTTTATTAATTTTTTAACTGTAATGAGTGCCCCTTATTGGTTAGCATTAGATAGAAGTGCACTACTTCTTAACTCAGACTAAAAATTGCCCTCAGAACTGCGTACCACTTTCTCTCCCCCCCCCCTTGTTCCGTTGCGGCGCATCACCTTCTAGGGTACTAGCGCCCACCACTTTCTCTCGCTGTTTTGTTCGCTAGCCCCTTGCCAACAGGGTTTCCAACACTTCCTCTAAAACCTCCAAACGTTCGCAAGAAGTTGGCAACGCGTTTCCAACCAGTGTAAGCCCAGCTTAATTTTCCTCAGTAGAAATTCATAGGTGATTTATAAACCATCTTGAAACAGCGGTTTTTGCGTCGTCAATGGTCTCAGATCGTGTTCCTTTCATTTTATCTATACCATTTGGGAAAAGAGTAAGACGAGGAATGTTGGAAAGGCGCAGCACTACCTTAACATGCAACGCTGCAACAGATCAACAGGCCTAGCTCATTGTATAGCGCATCCATGGCCAAAATGCTGCCTTACATATATTTACAATTAATAAGCTATTCTTCAGCGGTTTGCCAATGTGATGAAAGTGCTTACACAAAACGGTCAGAACAGTTGACACTCGGTAGCTATGCTTCAATTAAACGCACCTTGAGCTAGTGAGCAGCCGTCAATTTCATAATTTTTACTTTGAAGAGAACATTTTCCAGCCTTGCTTCTCAATTATAGTTCCAGGAAGTAAATATCCAACATTCTCTTATCGCATCGTGAGATTGAGGCAACGAAAGTAGTATATAGATGTTTTATGCACCCAGACCATAGTTTGTACTCACGCACGTGTCGAGCAGGATTGCTCGACACAAACTCACGATAATGCGAAATATATAGTAAAATATTGTATACAGAACTGAAAGAACACAATATTGTGATCCAAGAAATAACTCATTTATCAATGCGTTTAAAAGATTGGAGCTGGCAACGGTTATATGCACTGGGGTCTGTAGAAACAACGTACGCGCAGCTGGCCCTCCCACTGGTGACGAAGTTAAGTACTGACTACTGACATTTAGACCGCTATATAGATAGTATGCAGTGCATACACTATTATGCGCATCGATTGATGTTCAATGCAGCAATAAGTAAACATGTAGTATTTATTGATCACAGTTTTGCAGCTAGGGAGTTACTGCAAAGCTTACATGTGTATTTTAAAGTATCATCACCATGATCTTTGTTGTACGACCAACTGAATCCATGCAATTAAAGTAAAAAAACAAAGAAGATCTCTGCAGCTGCTTATTAGTTAGCGCACCAGAGACAATAACACTACGACGTAGTGGAAACATGACAAATCAACCTTATCGTGGGTGATTTTCGGACGAGTTCCAGGAAGTGCCATGTACACCATCAAACTGAATTCCGTAGTTCACTGGATATTCCAACGCAGTTACTACATGCAACAGAAAAAAATTATTTACGTGCAATTTGAATTTCTGGCACTTTAATTTAGTACCAGAAATTCACAGCCTCAGTACTATATAGTGACGTATCGAATATGACGCAGTACATTTAAATTGAAAAGTTCATTAGAGCAATTTAAATTCCAGACAAACATCCGAGGAGGCAGCAGTCCAGGCATCCATGCGGATGGGAACATTAATAAGAGGAAAAAGAGCTTCATAAATTCGGTTAATATACACGCAAAGTTTAATGCGCATTTAAATTTCTGTTTCATCTGTAATTATGCAAAATGTCTTCAGTTCCCATAATATATCTCAGTGAGAGGCCGTATTTTCTTAAAACTCAGTGGCTCGCAATAATTAAGAGTTGGCCCCATACTGTCATCAGACCTCGGCACCCCACTTTACCGGAACCACCAGCGGAGTCTCGTCCATAGGAGCTGCGTGGCGCCGTTAAATATCAGTGAAAAATAGAGACAAAATTAGAGTAGTAAAAATATTACTACGTTTATAACTTCTGTTATTTTGTTCACTGGATACGATGACTGGGTCGCTCCATCTATTTTTGAGGAGCCGTTACTGGTACTGTAAAAACCATAAAAAAGAAGGTCACGAAGCGAGATAGATCGAGAGTGCGTCACAGAGCACCGTAATTTCCAGCTTAACAAAGTCTGGTTAGGAGCTCAGCACTTGCTCTGCACTTCACGGATGGGCCTGCGACCAACACTCCCCGTTTACCC
>LQNS02278170.1:47371061-47386320 GCA_001587735.2 Parhyale hawaiensis
TCCAGCTTAACAAAGTCTGGTTAGGAGCTCAGCACTTGCTCTGCACTTCACGGATGGGCCTGCGACCAACACTCCCCGTTTACCCAGGTGACATCTGTTTGTGCAGCCCTGGCTCACACCTGCGCCTTGCTCTCAATGCTGACTGGACCCGGTGCAGCTACGGCGTAGTACTAGTCAAGACCTTCACAGGCCTAGTCTCGAGTGTTGTTCGTCGTCCTGAAAGAAAAACATCCCGGGTATCAAACTCTTTCCTGATGTGCTGGCCGTTAATGTAGCTGCAACTTATTTCCATCTGCAGTCTATCTTGTTATGTATAATTCGGTCTAGAAGTGTCAGACAGCTGCCAGTAAACAACGCATCTAACTTTACTTTGGTTACAGAGTTTAGTTCACAGCCTTTAACTGCCGACCTATCTCCATGCTCTCCAACTGCTGGAGGGGGAGGTGCAGAACGTTCGCAAGTCTTGTTTCGCGGTTGCGTAACCAGCTTGAGTTAAATAAAAGTTGAAGAATTTCAAGGAAGTCTCATAGAACTGTTGTTTTCTAAAGAAAAGCTGCTTAAGGAGATGTGACAGCGCTGATAACAGCGGAGAGTGACTCGGTCCGCAAGTCTTGCACAGCAGCGGAAGACGAACGGCATGGAAGAGGTGAGATTTTTACTTAGGGTAATTACCCAATTGCTGAACTAACTCTGTTTCCGAACAAACAGTTATTATTTGATGGGATTATTATTTTCACCTGTCAAATTTAACTGTTTTTTCGGAAATAGAGTTAGTGCGACATTTGGGTAATACCCATACTTTCGCTTTGTGAAAAGATAATTAAAAAACGCGCATCCTAAAAATTCACTTTTTCTGTTTTCTCAAGAGTTTCCACGTGCATCTCATTTTACACTGATGGTGAAATCATTCATTCGCGTATCTTGTGCTCATTTGTCTTTCACATGAGGTAGATTTAATTAAATACATCAAAACCTGGCTATTCTAGCACGTATATCACTTTCGAACTCGAACGGCGTAAAAGAGGTGATAATGTTTCAGCCCCGTGTGTGTCTATATTGATTTCTGTATTTCTATGTATCAATGTATTGCCACTCAAAAATTGCCTGACGGATTTGAGCTATCATCACAATCTCCTGCATACAGTCAGGTGGATTAACTTAGATGCAAAAAATGGTAAAACTTTTGACTCAAAATTTTCAGCTTTGCGCCCCCCCCCCATCGCGCGTGATGATCTCACGCCAGGAGGCGGCTTAGTTCCTTTTTAGATCACTTCAGAAATTTAAGGAAACGTATTATTTACATACGGTATGAAAAAATTGTGCAGATGTCACGGCTCAAATCTTGTCATTTCGTTATACTCAAAAGAACTATGCAAAAACTTCATTATACCTTCGAGTGAAGTGTAACTAAATGCTAAACTGCTAAATCAGGAATGTAAATGTTAAAGAAAGAACAAATTATTTCTGCAGCTGTATACTTGCCATACCATCTATAGTATAATTCTGCTTGTCCCTCCGTTAGTTACTTAATTCGCATGACATTGACGCTTTCATTAGTATAATATAAGAGAAAATAAGGGCATTTTGAGGTACGACCTGGGAAGGGCTTGACAGGAGGAGCCAAGTTCAAATTGAAGCCGCGACTGCTCGCAGGTATACTGTAGTAGATTCACAGCCTGAATTTGAACAATAATAAGACTTTGTACAGATGATACGAGTCCGAGGGCAGAGCAATAGTTTTGTTCTGTGAAACTTCCACAGGCTCTATTAGTATCAGTTACTGAAAGCTTAGGGTACCTTAGATACAATCTCGCGAGAGTACAATATGAGTGACTTTTTTTATTTTGCCTTCGCCAAAGAGGTTATGTTTCCGTCGAGTTTGTTTGTCTGTCACTAAGATAACTCGGAGAGTTAGGGACGGATTTCATCGTAATTCACACGGGTTGTTAGGTATATTAAGAGAAACAGATGATTAACTTTTGGTGAAGATCCGTTCATCCTTTTGTTTGTGTGTCTGCTGCACTTTTCTTATTGCTATAACTCAAAATTTATGGACGGATTTTTATGAACTTTGCATGAGTTGGTAGGTATATTACTTAGAGTAAATGACCGAATATTTGTGATGATCTATTTGTTCGTTTGTTTGAAGCTGTGTTGGATTTTATGCTTGTTAACACAATAATTCAAAAAGTTGGAAATGGATCTTTATGAAATTTACAGGAATTCTTAGTAATGTTAAAAGACATAATTGCTTAAATTTTGGTGATGATTGGTTTGTCCGTTTGCGTGTTTGAATTATGTTTGTTAGAATGTTTCTTAAGCAGCATAACTCAAAATGTTATGAACGGATCTTCAAGAAAATCACAGAAACTCTTAAAACTGTTAAAAATTACACATGATTATATTTTGGTGTTATACAAGGAAAATAAGGGTTTCAGAAGCATTATTAATTTTTCGTTACCGTGTCTTTCTTGGAGGAGCTTTGCTCTTTCAGAGTGCTCGAGTTAAAGTTGCTACTGTTCGCATGTCACAGTTAAGAGATTTGCTGTTTCACTTGGAAGCTATTTTCACACTTCGCGTTCACGACACGGATCTGAGATATCACTGCAGAAGAACTGTAATTCTGTTGTATAGAAATTTCACAGGTTCCAGATAGCGAACATAACCAAGTTTTTGTTATTCCGTTCGTTAATAAAAGGATTACAGTAAAGATAAAAGATGAAGCGAAGTAACATTTTTCACTAATTGAAAGATTGTTTTTGTATACAATTAACCACATATCTTGAGGTGGTAACTCTGCACCAAACTAAAGTTCTGAAAATCTAATCTCACAGTGTATATGAAGACTTGCATATATGCCACCTTTTGAAAAAGTAAGAATATTTTCAAAGTGTCTACGAAAGTTTTGTCCCAACGATTGTACGCAACTGAACCAATAACTTGGGTGTCCCTGAACCAACAATTTCAGGCGAGCACTGGAAGCCCGTTCTCTGTAATAGGTAATATGCTGTAAGCCGTCGACCCTGCCGGAAGCCCCAACCCTTCAACATGAATGCAATAGCTGTTCTTATGTGCCGGAGGCTAGCCTTATTCGCGAGAAGAATATTCTCTTCTCCTGGAGAAATATTCTTACTCCTAGTTTATCCTTCCATAAAAAATGACGGTAAAGAACATGCGCTGATACCGCCTTAACGTTCGCGCTTGTGGGGCTGTTCTTGCTCTGTAGTGGTTAAATGCTAAATAAGATCGTCTGTTTAATAAAACAACAGAGGTGAATTTAACCAACTACATATAGGAAAATGAGCGTTCCTGTCCTCTGACAAATTGCTGTAGTTACTAATCCCTTTTAGGCAGTCAAAAATCATCGCGAAAAAGATCAATCTATTTAAAACATTGTAAAAGTCAGATGATGTGTATCTAGGAATGTAGGCTTCACCCTTATGATATTTCAATCAAGAAGAAAAGTTGGTGGCAATGAAGAGTAGAAAACACTACATGCACTCTGTTGAGCGTATAGCCGGTCATCGGCTACGCAACAAAGGAATTATCAAAAGAATGAGCAAAGTGGAAAACGAATGAGGGGAACGGCAGAGCCAGATATCTACTCATAACTGCAGTAGAATGCCACGTGGCTTCCGACGATCACCCGCGATGGGGGGAGAGGCGGGGGGGTTGGCGGCGGCTGGGAGGTCTGATAGTGTTGAAGCAGGACTTTTAGTGTTTTCACATCTAGGTCAACTCATCTGACTGTTTGCGAGAGATTGTGATAACAGCCCAATTCCTTTTAGTAGTTTTTTAGGGGAAAGATAAGCATACAAATATGTACAGTATAAATATAAACAAGTATAGACACAGAACGAAAACATTATCACCTCTCTCACTTTGTTTGCAGTCGGTAATCATATCTCACTTTGTTCACGGGTGATAAGCACCTCTCTTGCTTCGTTCGCTTGTAATAAATATTTGGCTCTGAGAAATTGATCTCACTTAATTTCTCCTGTGCCACAAGCAGCGAAAAGGAATAGAAAGTGCAGTCAATTTCAGTGTGAGAGATAAGATATCAGTCACAACAGCGATACTAAGCTCAGCGGAGCTGCATGCGAATAATATACTATTAATTAAGCAACTTTGAACAAGCAAATGATCCGTATTAATTGTGTGCACCAGTGTACCTCGCCGACAGAAATGGCGACAGAAAAATTGTGATAACCCATCAGATTATTCTTGCTTCCGGGGCTGATTTTCATGTGACAGATGCACTGCCCCGGTAGTTTGGGGTTCAAGACAGCAAAACGCGTCCCTCGTTTGAGAAATAATGTGTCGTGATCGACACCTATCTGTAACTATAAAATCCAAGTTTATCTACATAAAATATTCTATGATATATGAAAATGAGTCCTGGCCATTACTCTAGGGAAGATATATCAACTCGAAAGGTATACGGTTTCCTGACCGACAGTATATCTAAGGACAACGAGAATATTGCATGGTACCGACTGCATACAGAGACTGTATTTAACCTCAATACGTATTCACTAAGCCTTCATTTTCAAGTTTACACAAATAGGATTCTCTACATACGGGGCTTGCAGAGGACTGCTCACTTGGACGTGGAAACATAATCTATTATTGGAATTCTGAGAGATGATGCAGTTGTACTTGACTGCAGAAGGGATTCTGAGGCTAATTTGGGGGATGCTAGATTTTATATGCACTTGATGGGAGTCTTGGAGCACGTGATGTGAGCATTACGGAGAAACTGACAGAATGATCCCCAGTGGAGACTCTAATCAAACGGGTGATAGTGCAGTAATAGTTACCGAAGCGGCACTGCATCAGAGACGCACAAGCAGGATCAAGCCAGAAAATAAGCTACCAGAGGGACTCCTCAAAACACGGGACGCTAAAGGATCTTTTATAGGGTGCAAAATCTTGATATTATCGTATCAATACAAAATACAATTAAATAAATTTGTCGCGCAAATTGAGTAGAACCTTCATTTTCATCATCTTATGAGTTCTTCATTATGTAGGGGCATGAGAACGTGTTAGGAGTTTTCTAGGAGTGCCAAGGGTAGAATAGACTGGGAACTACTGATCGACAGAAATCCAATGAGCTCTGCTCATTCGTATAAGGGCCTGTTCCATTGGGCACCAAAATTATGCCTTCGAGGCTCTACTCGTTCGAAAATTCTCGCAGTTGCACTGGCTTCTACCTGCTGAGTTGAGTTTCGAGCATTGACCTTTAAGAGATTATTCCAAAAACTCAGTCTTGCTCCGTCAAACAAAATTTTCATCCGGCTCAACGTCATCGGGCTGCTTCTAACACTATGCATGTAATCAAAGTTGCAAAGCGAAAGATTCTGTCTGAAAGTGCGGGCACGTCAGGCCTTGGAGGCTTAATTTCGGCACCCAATTGAACAGGCCCTGTGACGTGTACGGAACAGTGTTACACTCTATCGTAAGTCCTGCACTGGATGGTCTATTTTCAAAAGTTCGCTCGAACATCAATTGCTTCAAAGTTTATGAGGAGATGTACTCGCAATAATGGAAATTCAGAAAGTGCAATATCGCCACCGCCATTGCCCATTGATGCTACGCTGCACCTATGGTCTATACCTAATAATAGCGTATAGTACTCACTCGTTTAATTAAGTCATAATAGCACAAATGATCAACGTTAAGTCAAAAATAGGCAGCAGTTTGACTGTAGTCGCCAATAACATTACACACCGACCGTCTAAACAACTGACGAATGATAAGGCTACCAGACGCTATCATTAAATAACAGTCAGGTATTTGCTTGTCGTAGGACAAGGTATATATAGTCTGCTATCAGTTGGCACGATATTTCTACGCAAATACTCTATACGTACGATACACTTCGTAATCTACATTATCAACAATACAATCAACGCCCTGGTGTAGTTTTTATAAGTTTTGAGTCGTAGGCTTTTTAAAGTTTCCTTCTAATGGCCGATCTACACGTTTGTCTGTTCAACACGTCTACGCATTCATTCGTCCTCAAGTGTTACCGTCCCCCGGAAGAAGTATAAAAGTGCACTGTATTCTCGGTTTTCTTTCAGCCTAAGTCGAAAGAGATATCCGTAACGTGCCTATGCTGACACTTGCTGAGGGAACTTATTTTACGGTTAACATTTTAATAAATTTTTCTGGCGTACACAAAGTTGTGCTGCCAACGGCAGTACAAAACATTCGGACAAGTAGATTCGCGAACGCGTTGAAAAGATTAACGTGTAGACAGGCCTTGATTGAAGTTGACATTTCTGAACAACATGGTAACACGGGGGCTTGCATGAACCATTCACAACATAACTATTTTATTGCGTCTGTAGAGGGAAGGGAAACTGCTTCCGACTATCCGAGTATAGATATTACAATTACTCTGCAGTATGATACAGGCTGAATTCAAACACAACTTAAAACACCAGTTTTAACGACTTACTTTGTTGAAAAGCAACCTGCGTAAGAATTCCTGTTTAACCAGAAGTTGCATTCTAAATGCAGCACTCAATCAAACTCAAGAGAGTAAGAAACAAGACTACAGAGCTGAGATATACAAAACTATAGTTCGTAGCATTGCAATTTATCCTTCTGCTGCTGGTAGAAATCATTTGATACATTCTTATGGTGCGTCAACAATACCGCAGTGAGTAGCTAAAACCAAAGGGAACTTTTACGTTCCTAAGCTGAGTGCTACTAAAGCTCGCTCAGAACCATCATCACTATCTGGCGGTCCCGAATTGTCTA
The DNA here is from genome assembly GCA_001587735.2 of Parhyale hawaiensis. Taxonomy (NCBI): domain Eukaryota; kingdom Metazoa; phylum Arthropoda; class Malacostraca; order Amphipoda; family Hyalidae; genus Parhyale; species Parhyale hawaiensis. The sequence continues at coordinate 47,377,833 of LQNS02278170.1, forward strand.
TTTCAATTCGATTGGCTTCACCTTGCACTGCACTTCAATTCTGAGCGTTCGCTAGCTTATCCACACTTATAGAGTATGCGACCAAAGTCTGAAACCTTGTCAAAGTTGCGCAGCGCATGTTCAGGTTCAGGACTGAGGTTCCTGACAAGTTAACGCTAGTCGGATTAGATTGTTTCGATCTAGGTGAGCAGCTCCAGTACATTTATTAGATGATATCTATTGGAACAATTCTTCGAGATAAGCTTGAACTTGGCTGATTTGCCACAAACTGGATATTGCCCCCCCAGGATGAAAACCTCTCCCAGGAGAAATAAATGGGTTTACTTTACTTTGAGCTGATGGCTTTTTTAAGGATAGCTTGTTTTAGCATTAGTGGACAGGCTGGCACTGATGAAATTAGCTTACTTCGATATATAAATATTGCAATCGCGTAGTGTCATTGATCTTGCATATATAATTCGTAGACAGACAGTGCTACTTGGGGCACATACAATGAAAGTCTTTGCTTAACCTAATTTTTTTTTCGGCAGGAAGTGCAACATTTGCGAGGCAAGTTGGAAGTGGAAGTTCAAGAAGCGTATGATCTTCCGAACCTGGACAGCAGCAAGCGGAACACCGATAATCTGAGCGATCCTTACGTCGTCATTCGCATTATTGGACCCAAGAAAACTGAACGGAAGCTCGGAAAGACTCACACTATCGATGACTGTTTAAATCCGAAGTGGTGGTATCGCCTGACTGCCGATATCGATTTCGACGTACGAGAAATACGTTTCGACGTAAAAGATGAAGATACATATAAAGCAGACAAGATTGGATCGTGCACAGTTCCTGTGTATGCTTTCCACTCCAGCGGTGAGTACTGCGGATGTCTACACCTTGAGAATAAGAAGGGAGACTTCGCTGGGAGGCTGAAAATACGGGTTCGATTTTCAGGGTCGTCAGCGAAGACTGATCCAAGTTCCTCCCGTTCGTCTCAAAAAATCCGTGGATGTGTGCACAGACGAAAAGAGAAGAGTGCTGAAGAAAAAGCTCCATTCTTCCATGGAAAAATGACCATTAACATTGAAAGCGCTGAAGATTTACCTAACCTAGACACAACTTTTTTCAGCAAAGAAAACAAAACTGACCCGTACGTGACAGCCTTTCTCGTAGATGGGGACGGCCAGGAATGGAAGGTGGCCACCACTCAGTGTATTAAGGACGATCTTAATCCTGTTTGGGGAGAAACTTTTGACGTGAGTGTGTGCCATGAGATTTCAAGCGTGGTATTTAAGGTGTTCGATCAAGATTTTTTGATGAGTGAGAAAGTATCATCCGTTACAGTTCCCGTGTCGTATTTCATGAACCAAGATGTGATTGCTGGAAAATTCGATTTGCAAGGTAAACGAAGACATAATGGGCGATTAAATGTGTCCATAAAGTTTCAGAATAAAAATGCACACGGATACGAAGTTACAAAATGCCTTTATCCGCTGAGATCTGGGAATAAAGTCCTACTGTATCAGGATGCTCATTGCCCTGAGTTGCCCATCCCAGTGTTCNAAACGAAGACATAATGGACGATTAAATGTGTCCATAAAGTTTCAGAATAAAAATGCACACGGATACGAAGTTACAAAATGCCTTTATCCGCTGAGATCTGGGAATAAAGTCCTACTGTATCAGGATGCTCATTGCCCCGAGTTGCCCATCCCAGTGTTCAACGATCTAGGATGGCTGTGTCATCCAAACAACGCTTGGCTCGACATCCAGGACACTCTGAAGAATGCTGAAAATTTCATTCTCATCACCGGCTGGAGTCTAAAAACGAGCATCGAGTTGGTAAGAGGAGAATATGGAGGCGGGGAATCCCTGGGAGAAATTCTAATTCATAAAGCTGCTCAAGGGGTAGATGTTCGTTTGCTTCTTTGGGATGAAATAACTTCAACCGATTCCAACCAGGTGGGAGCGATGGCTACTTTTGACAATGAAACGAAGGACTACTTCAAAAATTCGCCCGTAAAAGTTGTTCTCGCTCTACGCAAAAGGAAAGCGAGCGTCACATCAAATCCAAACCAGAGTTACTTAACAAAATTCTGCTTTACTCACCACCAGAAAACTATTATATCTGACATGAGAATATCTTCAGGAACCAAAGTGAATCAGCGCTGCTTGGTGGCCTATGTTGGCGGACTGGACCTCACGCTTGGTCGGTACGACACACCTGAACATTGTCTCTTCGCCACCCTCAGTGACAAACACAAGCACGACTTTTACAATAACATCATGAACACAGATAGCCAGTCCGGACCGCGGCAACCATGGCATGACATTCACGCCCAGATTGTCGGTCCGGCCGTCACTGATGTGCTAAACAATTTCTTAGAGCGCTGGAACAAGCAAGGGTGGAGGGAGCCTCAAGCCCTGGACTATCGGGATATTGACTGTGGCTACACCTACGAAGAGGATGATCACTGGGACGTGCAAATCTTCAGATCGATCTGCGAAGACTCTGCAGGTCTACGATCTCGTGACCAAGATCATTTCATAACGAAGCAGGGAAGAAAAATTGATAACAGCCTCCATCGAGCCTACATTCATCAAATACAAAAAAGCCAAAACTTTATTTACATAGAAAACCAATACTTCATGGGAAGTAGCCACCTGTGGGAAGACTGCAGAGATGTACCAGTGAAAAATCTTGTTCCACTTGAAATCGCCACAAAAATCGTGGATAAGATACACTCGCGNGCCTACATTCATCAAATCCAAAAAAGCCAAAACTTTATTTACATAGAAAACCAATACTTCATGGGAAGTAGCCACCTGTGGGAAGACTGCAGAGATGTACCAGTGAAAAATCTTGTTCCACTTGAAATCGCCACAAAAATAGTGGATAAAATACACTCGCGAGAGGAATTCGTGGCTTACATCGTCATTCCCATGTTTCCGGAAGGCAATCCATCAGATATCGTTACTCAAGAAATATTACACTGGCAGTATCACACCATTGAAATGATGTACTCAATGATTGGCAAAGCTCTTGAAGAAACTGGGTCGGACGCAGAGCCTCAGGACTACTTACTCTTCTTCTGTCTCGGCAAAAGGGAAGGACCGGAAAACGTTCCTGGTCACCTGAAGCAACCGGTAGATGAGATGGCAGCGTCGAGTTTCAAGAACCGCCGCAGCATGATTTACGTTCACTCAAAGCTGGCCATTTTTGATGACACTTACGTCATTGTTGGTTCAGCGAATGTAAATGATCGATCCCTGAGCGGAGGCAGAGACACGGAGATCGCCATGGGAGCTTACCAACCGAAAGTTGGACCAAGAGTTAACGGCGATGTTGCCACGTTCAGGAAATGCTTGTGGTCAGAGCACATGGGCAGCTTGGCTCCTCTTGAATTAGACCCAGGCACTATCCAGTGCAGTCGCAAGGTTCGCCGAATTGCGGAAGATGCACTAAAGTGCTACTCAAACGTCCTGAGACCGCTGCCCCTGAGCCACTTACTGATGTACCCTCTTCTTGTCGACCGGAACGGGGTCGTCAGCAGCCGACCCGAGTGCTCTGTTTTCCCTGACACAAAAGCAAGCGTCATCGGTGCACGCTCCAAAGTTGTGCCTTCTTTCTTGACGACCTGAATCACATTCCAATGATTCCAGAACTCCCCCATGCTTGTTTTTTTATATCTTTTTACAATGATTATTACGTCAAATCCACGTGTTCTATCTCTGTTGTTTGATATTGTAAGGAGTGCCGGAGTAGATCTATTTCTGCTTTGTCGTGATGCAGTCGGCAGAGTCCTTTATAAACAATTTTTGCATTAGTTGAAGCTTTTGCTTTCAGTGCGATTACCCCTGAGAATGTAGATTCAGTGTGTTTATCACCCTCTGTAGGGCGGGAATTAAGGTAATAGAAAAGACGGCTGTGCCACGGCCTCAGGGACTGAATGATATAAAGGGCATTTCTCGTCACTTCTGCCTGAGGGTGATATGTTGAAGTTAAGTGCACTCTACAGCGAGTATTAAGCATGTACACTCACTGAAATGATTTATGTGACTGTCTTCCTGCATAGTAGATGTGTGTACTTCAAGCAGGAAGCTAGTTTAGTTACTGTACTGGGACGTTATGGTCCCACGGGCTTAGGTATTTCCGCTTAATCGTATAAATTAAAGTTGTCATCGAGTAGGATAGTTACAGGATATGAGCTCATCTCGTTAGCTGTAACTTTTTCAGATGTAACATAGAGTTTGAGGCCGTATCAGAGGTTATCAGTTTAGGTTTAACTCTTCAAACTTAATCCAAAGTTAAGAAACCAACCCTAATAACTAACGTTACGTTCTAGCAAGTTGAAGGTAGTGAGATTAGCTTATCTCGATGCAATACCCAAACGGATGGCTGAAAATTGCTACATAGTTACCTCCGCCAAGGAGGTTATGTTTTGTCGTGCTTGTCTGTCCGTTTGTCTATTTATCTGACACCAAGATTAATCAAATAGTTACCTCCGCCAAGGAGGTTATGTTTTCGTCGGGTTTGTCTGTCTATCTGTCTGTCTGTCTCTTTGTCTGTCACCAAGATAACTCAAAAAGTTATGAACCGATTTGGATGAAAGTTACGGATTGTTAGGTATATTAGGAGGAGCAGATGATTAACTTTTGGTGAACATATGTCCATCCGTTTGTTTGTTTGTCTACCACATTTTTCTTGATGCCATAACTCAAAAAGTTATTGATAGATTTTGATGAAATTAACATGAGTTGTTAGGTATAAAACAAAAAGTAAATCAGAAAATTTTGGTAATGCTTTGTTTGTTCGTTCGTTCGTTTGTCACGGTTTTTAATTTTATGCTTGTTAGCACAATAACTCAAAAAATAATGAATAGATCTTTATGAAATTTATAGGGGTTGTTAGTAATGTTAAAAGACATAAATGATTAAATTTTGGTGCAGATCGGTTTGTTCGTTTGTATGCTTGACTCATGTTTGTCATAACGTTCGTTAACAAAATAACTCGAAAAGTTATGAATGGATCTTCAAGAAAATTGAACTAGCTATTATTAATATAAAGGGCACAAATGATTAGATTTTGGAGCTTGTACAAAGAAAATTATGGTTTCAGAGCCAATTTGAATTTTTTGCTACCGTTGCTTCACTTGGCGGAGGTATGCGCTCTCAGAGTGCTCTAGTTATGAATGGTTCCTTATGAAATTTACAGGGATTGTTTGGCATGTTAACAGTAACAGATGACTAACTTTTGGTGAAAATCCGTTCGTCTGTTTGTTTGGCTGCCTAGTTTTTCTTAAGGCCATAATTCAGAAAGTTATGGATGGATTTTCATGAAATTTACATGAGTTGCTAGGTATAATACGAAAAGTAAATGACCAAATTTTTGTGATATATTTGTTCGTTTGTATCTTTGTCGCTATGTATGATTTTATGCTTGTTGGTACAATAACTCAAAAAATTATGGATGGATCTCTATGAAATTAACACGAGTTATTATTAATGTTGAAAGACATAAATAATTCAATTTTGGTGATAACTGGTTGATCCGTTTGTGTGTTTGACTTATGTTTGTCATAATGTTTGTTAGCAGCATAACTCAAAAAGTTACCAATAGATCTTCAAGAAAATTACGAAAATTGTTATTACTATCAAAAGGCACTAATGATTAAATTTCGGTGCTGATACGGAGAAAATCATGGTTTGAGAACCGGTTTTAATTTTTTGTAATCTTCGTCTTGCTTGGCGGAGGCATGCCCTCTCAGAGTGCTCTCTAGTTTATAATAAGACGGAAAGAACAGTCTTGAATTTTTTTATAGCCGCTGTTTAGTCCTTAATGATACTGTAATTTGAGCTTAATACGCAGTTAATTATGGCAGTTCGATTAACACAACACTTACAGAGCTCCTGTTTATGCCAAATTTGTTCGATAATTTTAAGAGTTATACCTATGTAGTGAAAACCTTTCAACCGGCTAACTTGTGTATGTACTTTCAGCTGTGTTGCTGTTGCACGAGTTCTCTACCCTGGAAGAACTTTTTCTAGGTAATTAAAAGTTTTCTATTCTGGCGTCTATCCACCTCGGTTAACCTTGCCGCCCTGCGACACGGCTACTCTCTGGCAATGGGCCTGCTGCTTGTCCACTGCCTGCTATCTAAACTAAGTCCTGAGCAGAAAATTGATCACAAATTATACGCAGTATAAGAATGGGCTCTAAGAAGTTGGCACAAATTAGAAAAAAATTAACTAAACTTTTCCTGGGAAGCGGTATTTATTTGTATAAACCTGTCTATACAGAACGTGAATGTTTAGTTACTAAACAAACAGATACTGCTAACTGAAGCGTGACTTTATTTCACTCAGGTAGTATAAACCCATTATCGTTGCCGCGTCATCATTTGAAACGGCACAAAATATCTGCTTCGTCGGATTACCCGTTTTCTTCACTTTTTGTCGTGGTTCTATTGTCAGGAATGGCCTTCTCTTTTTCTCGGTTGGTCTTTTATTCGATTCTTGGTTGGCATGAACTCGAGGAAAAGATATTAATGGTTGGAGGGGTACAGTATTTCAGGCGTCTTGAAAGGTTTTAAAAAATTCGACAGGTGATGAATCCCTTGCCATTAAGCAGAAGATTTTTCTCCCACTTAATTCTTCACATCAAAGCCGAGAGACCAACGTATCAAGCAAGCAAGCAAGCATGCAGGCAAATAATTATGCTACTAACCAAGGAGGTGCCAGTTTTATGTTCAGCATCCTGAAAGCTGGGAGGAAGATAGGGGGAGACGACATATTGGACATAAGCTGCATTAACCAACCGTAGATTTTCATAGCACGAGCTGGCTTGCACGCTGGCTGAAATGAGCGGCGTAAATGCATGCTGACAATTTTTTTAGCTTAAAAAAAGTAGACTTGTCCTCTTCTTCATTTGCATTAGCTACAATTACTGTCCGCGCGAGAAAAATTTCAGATTTTAGTTATTCACTGCACTGGCCGTAATTGCATCCGGTATCGAGGTTATGACGTTCCTTAAATATCCATCCCGTTCTGATTCCTGAACGATATTTGTTAGTAAGCAGGTGCCGCCAACCCACTCGTGCTTGTATAAACGACTGCTGATGTGTAGGCCACGCAGTTGAGTAGCCTATAAGTTATATCTAAAATGACTTCGAGAACTAAGCCCATTAGGATGCTGCTGCAGAAGGCCGCTATGAAAATGCCACCGCAAACCCGTTTTTGGTCCCATTGCCAAGAACTTTTGTCGTCTCCCCCTATTCTTCCTCTGACCCTAGAAACAATTGGACCGAATTCCCCAAACTTTCTTGGCACGATGCTACGTAGGTACGGTATTCGCCTCTGTGTGAAGAAGCAGCAGCTTAGAAGGGACTCCGTAGTCATTACCTCTCGAGACCGCTTCAGTAATACCCTTTTGTCCCCTAGCAAATGTGATAGCGCAACGAGCAGATGCAACAATCTACACTACACTAAAGACCGATGCGCTTTAGCTGCTTTATTTATATTTTTGTTTATCTTTCCATTTTGTGTCACGCTTAAAGAAAAGAGATATGAGAAAATAAGGCCAGGATGGAGACCGTGGTCATGCCGTTGAGCTTCATTGGAAACTGATACGTAGAAAATAGACCGGGTTGCAGATGATGAAAAGTGTATATTCAGAGCTGGGCATAGATGCTAAAAAATGTATCTAGATACTAGATACACCCTTAAAATTTATCTAGATACAGATACTAGATACTTAAAAGAATCTTTAGATACAATTCTAGATACTTTTATTTTTACAACTGAATTTAATAGTTTTACTAGTTCATATGGTTAAAAATCATGTAATTCAGGTGGATACAATTCTATTCCTTAATAATACTGTTGTATAGTAGATTATTAATTACAATAATAATGACCGTTGCACATTTACTTCTGGCAAAGAGGCTAAATAGTTGATAACATTTGTTTGTGATAAAATATCATGTCTCTAAAAGAAATGGGCAATGTTATTGAAGTTTCATAGTCAATAGGTATATTGACTTTTTTGCAATACCATTCAAATACAAAGTATAATTTAGGCCGTATATTTTGGTGGATGTTACCACAATTCCAAGCAAATATTTAAGAAACAAATAAAAGAAGGCTTCTACCTAAATATGTAACACTTTTTGGTAAATATTAACTACAGTATTCGTCTTATCCCACACTCGAGTAAAAGGGCAAGAAAGTGATTTCTAGTGTACGTATTGAGGAGTGCTTAAACGAAAATGTTATCCATTTTTTAAGTAAATTAGGCAAACAAGGCATACCCTCACCTAACCTACCCTATGTTATGGAAGGATTTATGCCTATATACCCGACAGTTCGGCCTAAAAAAAAGATGAATCGGAAGGGGTTCACGCCTAAGTACCCGACAGTACGGCCTAAAGAGGGGCGAATTTGGGCTTTCAGGCAAGTAACCTAAGTTCCTTACGTAACCTAACAAAGCAGCTGTGCGTGCCGACGG
>LQNS02278170.1:47390263-47414124 GCA_001587735.2 Parhyale hawaiensis
ACCGTTGCTTCACTTGGCGGAGGTATGCGCTCTCAGAGTGCTCTAGTTATGAATGGTTCCTTATGAAATTTACAGGGATTGTTTGGCATGTTAACAGTAACAGATGACTAACTTTTGGTGAAAATCCGTTCATCTGTTTGTTTGGCTGCCTAGTTTTTCTTAAGGCCATAATTCAGAAAGTTATTGATGGATTTTCATGAAATTTACATGAGTTGCTAGGTATAATACGAAAAGTAAATGACCAAATTTTTAAGATATATTTGTTCGTTTGTATCTTTGTCGCTATGTTTGATTTTATGCTTGTTGGTACAATAACTCAAAAAGTTATGGATGGATCTCTATGAAATTAACACGAGTTGTTATTAATTAATGTTAAAAAACATAAATGATTCAATTTTGGTGATAACTGGTTGATCCGTTTGTGTGTTTGACTTATGTTTGTCATAATGTTTGTTGGCAGCATAACTCAAAAAATTACCAATGGATCTTCAAGAAAAATACAAAAATTGTTATTACTATCAAAAGGCACAAATGATTAAATTTCGGTGCTGATACGGATAAAATCATGGTTTGAGAACCGGCTTGAATTTTTTGTTACCTTCGTCTTGCTTGGCAGAGGTATGCCCTCTCAGAGTGCTCTCTAGTTTACGATAAGACGGAAAGAACAGTCTTGAATTTTTTCATAGCCGCTGTTTAGTCCTTAATGATACTGCAATTTGAGTTTAATACGCAGTTAATTATTTCAGTTCGATTAACACAACACTTACAGAGCTCCTGTTTATGCCAAACTTGTTCGATAACTTTAAGAGTTATATCTATGTAGTGAAAACCTTTCAACCGGCTAACTTGTGTATGTACTTTCAGCTGTGTTGCTGTAGCACGAGTTTTCTACCCTGGAAGAACTTTTTCTAGGTAATTAAAAGTTTTCTATTCTGGCGTCTATCCTTCTCGGTATGTTTCGTACCTTGTTAACCTGGACGACCTGCGACACGGCTACTCTCTGGCAATGGGCCGGCTACTTGTCTACTGCCTGCTATCTTAGCTAAGTCCAGAGCGGAAAATTGAGCACAAATTATACACAGTATAAGGAGATTTAATAGAGAGGAGGGAGCCAGAAGTCTAGTTAGTGAAGCTCAAGAGTCGGGTGTGGCTGCAGCCAGTCGCCGTATGCACCAATCGCATATCAGTATATTGGTTTGTCTGCTGCTGCCCCGTAAAACTCGCTGCTTCCGCGTCACTTCCACAAATGAGATTCATGAACGCGTCACAGCCACATCTGATCTGGCTGACTCGCTGGCGAGCCTAAGTTTTACAGCGACATGGATCCCTCCTCCCTATTGGAGCGCCTTGACACAGTATTGCAGCACGAAGTCAATTTACGGAGCTGCCATTGCAGTTAAACGATAATTGAGTAAAAACTTAATTTTCTTACATATTGCCATTGCCAAACTCACGTAACGGCGTAGCTTCAGAGAAACAACCTAGGCCCATCTTCCAATTGGACGTAGCCAAATTGAAGATATTTTTAAGCTGCGTAAGCACCGATCTCAGGCTGGAGCAACAACGTCAGATTTTGTGGCTCGGGTATGTGCATACCGCTTAACATATTTCTCTGCAACGTCATAACAATGATCTAAGAAAAATTTCTTTTATGTTTCCTGTGCAGAAAATTCTATGTTAAGATAACACACGCCACAAATAAACGGAGTTACGATATCAGTACATGCAATTACACAATAAGAATGAACTCTAAGAAGTTGGCACAAATTAGAAAAAAATTAACTAATGTTTTCCTGGGAAACGGTAGTTAGTTGTATAAACCTGTCTATACAGAAAGTGAATGTTTAGTTACTAAACAAACAGATGCTGCTAACTGAAGCGTGACTTTATTTCACTCAGGTAGTATAGACCCATTATCGTTGCCACGTCATCATTTAAAACGGCACAAAATATCTACTTCGACGGATTACCCGTTTTCTTCACCTTTTGTCGTGGTTCTATTGTCAGGAATGGCCTTCTCTTTTTCTCGGTTGGTCTTTTATTCGATTCTTGGGTGGCATGAACTCGAACAAAAGATATTAATGGTTGAAGGGGTACAGTATTTTTGGCGTTTTGAAAAGTTTTAAAAATTTGAGAGGTGATGAATCCCTGGCCATTAAGCAGATTTTTCTCCCACTTAATTCTTCACATCAAAGCCGAGAGACCAACTTATCAAGCAAGCATGCAGGCAATAATTATGCTACTAACCAAGGAGGTACTAGTTTTATGTTTAGCATCCTAAAAACTGGGAGGAAGAGAGTGGGAGACGACATATTGGACATAAGCTTCTTTAACCAACAGTAGATTTTCATAGCACGAGCTGGCTTGCACGCTGGCTGAAATGAGCGGCGTAAATGCATGCTGACAATTCTTTTAGCTTAAAAAAGTAGACTTGTCCTCCTCTTCATTTGCATTAGCTGCAATTACTGTCCGCGCGAGAAAAATTTCACATTTTAGTTATTCAATGCACTGGACGTAATTGCATCCGGTATCGAGGTTATGACGTTCCTCAAATATCCATCCCGTTCTGATTCCTGAACGATATTTGTTAGTAAGCAGGTGCCGCCAACCCGCTCGTGCTTGTATAAACGACTGCTGATGTGTAGGCCACACAGTTGAGTAGCCTATAAGTTATATCTAAAATGACTTCGAGAACTAAGCCCATTAGGATGCTGCTGCAGAAGGCCGCTATGAAAAAGCAACCGCGAACCCGTTTTTGGTCCCATTGCCAAGAACTTTTGTCGTCTCCCCCTATTCTTCCTCTGACCCTATAGTGAGCCAGTTTAGCCCAAATATTGAAAAGGATTGTGCATTTTGTGATACAAGCACCAAATTTGGCATATATGTACATTAACATATTGCGAACATTTTTGGATATTGGGCCACTCAGATGTCTCTTTTTATGTCCACCATATTGGATTTCAAGATGGCCGCCATTCGAAATCTTGTTTGCCATTATCTCTGGGTCTAATGCTGCTATTGACATCATTTTGGTGTCTAAATGTATGTTTTTAGGGTCAAAAAATCCAATGGAAGCAATCTGCATTGTGTATTTTTACCATTGGGTGGCCATATTGGATTTCAAAATGGCCGCCATTCGAAATCTTCATTTGCGATTATCTCTGGATCTAATGCTGCTCTTGATTTAATTTTGGAGTCTAAATGTATGTTTTTGGGGAGTTCCTTAGGTTACCATCGTTAGACTTTACGTATAAACAATGTATTCATAGTCTATACCACTTATTAAAAAGTTCTTTCAGTAGTAACTATAATTACTGTTCAATTTTTTTATCTGTTTGACCTTGAGACCATACTTCAAGGTCAAATCTGATGGCACCAAGTGACTTCCCATGTATGATTTCCTATTAGTGCTCAATACATACCAAACCTCTGGGACTAATATTTAAAAAGTTATGAGTGTTTCTTTAATTCTGTGTGTCGGTGGTGGGATGGGGGCAACTTTGAGGGAGTTCCCAAATATGGCTTGTGTCAACAATTTCCAACATATATTACCCTGAATTTCTTAATTTTCTGCATTAAATATTATTTCATTCTAGCTCTCAATATGCTGGTTATTATTATGTGTAATACTGTCTATTTATTTCTTCTTAAAAGTAGCTAGTGTAAAATGTTAAACTCTCACCTTTTCCTTAAGAAGAGACTTGCTTCCTGGAGTTGGAATCCCACAGATTCTGTCTCTAGTGGCAACAATGATGTCATAAATGACACGATTCGGGTTATGACATCATAAGATTCCCCATATGTTGATTTTCTGGTAAAAGCCCTATTACATACTAAGTTTATAATAAGGATGTAACATTTTGAATAATGTTCTGAGACGATATGCGCGCAAAAAGTTTTTAGATTACTTTTTTATGGAGGTTCATTTTTTTCACTAGATTTGACCTTGAATGAAGCTTTCAAGGTCAAACAGTCACTCCAAGGTCAAACATTAGGATGTTGTACAATGGTTCTATTGACATAGCGAATCTTATAAATATTATAAAGAATGTATTCCCTCGTCACTAGTAAAGAGAAAGACTTGAATCTGAATATAATAAAGTAAATTTTTAATAAAATATAATTATTTTTCATGAATTTAAGTAATAATTAGAATCATGTTTATCAGCACATTTATACCCTTTGCAATGTTTCAATTTTTACTACCTTTGATATGTTCTTACCCTGGTCATATATTGCAACAAATTGCCATAAAACATTTTCTTGCAATTTTCGGGGAGGGGGGGGGGGGGGGGTTAAGCTGCCTTTATTTTACAATTTTACTGTACTATGGTTCAAAAGTTGGATTTTCACTCTTTGGTCAGAGGCGGCCATATTGGATTTATCCAAATGGCCGCCAAAGGGGATTGTCCACTTCTGTCCACCCAAACTACCTTCTAACACCCAAAAGGCCACTCCATGCCAAATTTGGCAATTTCTCCCAGTTATGTTGGTCCATTGTAAATATATGCCATGCAGATTGTTACCATTTGATACCTTGACCCAACAAACATACATTTAGATACCAAAATGAAGTCAATAGCAGCATTAGACCCAGAGATAATCCCAGATGAAGATTTCGAATGGCGGCCATTTTGAAATCCAAAATGGCGGACATAAAGAGAAAAATCCGAGTTGCCCAATATCTAAAATTGTTTGCAATATGTTAATGTATATGTGAGCCTAATTTGGTGCTTGTATCACAAAATGCACTATAGGTTTGCTAAGCTGCCTCACTACTAGAAACAATTGGACCGAATTCCCCAAACTTTCTTGGCACGATGGTAGGTACGGTATTCGCCTCTGTGTGAAGAAGCAGCTCAGAAGGGACTCCGTAGTCATTACCTCTCGAGACCGCATCAGTAATACCCTTTTGTTCCCTAGCAAATGTGATAGCGCAACGAGCAGATGCAACAATCTACACTACACTAAAGACCGATGCGCTTTAGCTGCTTTATTTATATTTTTGTTTATCTTTCATTTTGTGTCACGCTTAAAGAAAAGAGATATGAGGAAATAAGGCAAGGATGGAGACCGTGGTCGTGCCATTGAGCTTCATTGGAAACTGATACGTAGAAAATAGACCGGGTTGCAGATGATGACAAACGTATATTTAAAGAACGTTTTTATTTTCATAACGTTGAAATCCAATTAGTAAATATGCAATGCATACAGCTTCGTTTACCACTCATGCAGCGTCATTTGTACTTTCTTCTGCGTTTTCCTTCATCGAAACTTCCGCTTTCCTGAGTTTAAGCGGATGCTCTAATTGACTACAAAATCAACGGAGCAAATGCCAATTCTTCAACGGTCAGCAGGCGGGCAAACAACATGAGGATGTCTTGGCAGCAACGTCACCTCAGGGTTTCCAAGAAACTGTGAATTATTAAAAAGAAGGAAGTCGAAGAGATCGAAGTCATTAGAGATCCGGTCGTTTTGAGCCTGACACATATGTTTTCTGTCAATGTGGTGATTGGTATTGTATTGCCCAATGATGAAGTGGATACGTAAGCTATAGATATTAAATTCGAAGTTATAAAACTTTGTCAAATGGAATCACGCAATTAAACGCCCTGAATATCATATTTCAAGTTATTTATCACCAGTTATTGTCATTTGAGCTGTCCGTTAAATGTTAGGAATTCGAAACAATCTTGCCATATATGTCGCGTAGGCGCAGCATTCCACGAAATATTTCAAACATCGTCGTATATATATATTTTTACATATACTGAAATAAATATGGATCCAACTTGTTTGAATTTAGGAAAAAATGAATGCTAATTTGCATTAATACTTGGACATCATGATCGAGAAGCAAAACCTAAATAGTCTGGATTAGCTATAACAACCCCCACCCAAAAACAACAGAAACGCAAATGAATAGACATTGGTTATTTTTCATATGATATTTAATCTATTTGTAAATAGAAGCAAATGAAAAATGAAACACTGAGTAAATATTAAATATGTATCTATAGCATCTCCCTGCTAAAGCATACTTTGCAACATATATATTCTTACTTGTCTGTCCACTCTTCCCAAGTGAGGTTAAATTCTGATCGCTCTACACGTCAGTAATATATGTTGTAATTTATATGGGGATCTCAACTATAAACCGTTTTCTTCATAGTAATTTATGAATAGTATTTACAGACAAAATGAACAAATATAGACCTGTCAACATATATAATTATGAGAAAAACTGTTATTTGTGATAATTTTTTAAACTTTTGGTTCCTGAAACTTCTATTTCTTGTGTATTTGCTGGAGTTAACACACATTTCCTACATCACCATGAAGATTTGTTTCATGTATGGGCTTCCTGTGATAGTTAGAAGATATTATATTGTTATTAACATCTATTGGCTCTGCTAGCTCAAGTCAGGGTACCGGCACCCGCTTTGTTGCCAAAATCTACCATATAGTAGACTCCCTTCCCCCCGGATAGGATAGCGTTCGAGTGGCTCTCAAGTCACATAGGTACATATACTGTAACTGGAGAAGCATGGAAGTCAGCCACTTTACTGTGGATCAGTTACGAGTTCAAGGAGGTTAACCTCCTTGTCAGGGTTGTCCGATCCGCCAGTGCAGGTACGTCAAGTAATATAATACCTAGTTTATCAACCCCCACACCGGGTAGTAGCGAGGGCACATCAACCCCCACACCGGGTAGGAGCGATGGCACATAAACCCCCACACCGGGTAGTAGCAATTTCACATCAACCCCCACACCGAGTAGTAGCGATGGCACATCAACCCCCACACCGGGTAGTAGCGATGGCACATCAACCCCCACACCGGGTAGTAGCGATGGCACATCAACCCCCACACCGGGTAGTAGCGATGGCACATCAACCCCCACACCGGGTAGTAGAGAGGGCACATCAACCCCCCACACCGGGTAGGAGCGATGGCACATCAACCCCCCACACCGGGTATGAGCGATGGCACATCAACCCTCACACCGGGTAGTAGCGAGGGCACATCAACCCCCACACCGGGTAGAAGCGATGGCACATCAACCCCCACACCGGGTAGTAGCAATTTCACATCAACCCCCACACCGAGTAGTAGCGATGGCACATCAACCCCCACACCGGGTAGTAGCAATTTCACATCAACCCCCACACCGGGTAGTAGCGATGGCACATCAACCCCCACACCGGGTAGTAGCAATTTCACATCAACCCCCACACCNGGATTAGCTCTTTAATTCGATTGTATCTGTGATACGCACGTGGAACTTGCCCCTTGGTTGCAAGAACGGGCACGATAATTTAAAAGTTGCTCTGGAAAATACAACTGGAATACGTAACATATAAATTGAATTTGCTTTCAGACTGCGTGTTGAATATTCGTTAGAGAAGCAAAGAAGCTGATGATGGTGACCAGTACGGGCAGGAGTGGACGGCCGAATAGCGCGCGGTCCATGACCAGTTGAATACAACCTGTTTTTTTCAGAAGCAAAGACGATCGTGATGACGCAAAGGGTCACGGGCGGTCTAGTAGATATTAAATTCGAAGTTATAAAACTTTGTCAAATGGAATCACGCAATTAAACGCCCTGAATATTTTATTTCAAGTTATTTATCACCAGCTATTGTCATGTGAGCTGTCCGCTATATGTTAGGAATTCGACACAATCTTGCCATATATGTCGCGTAGGCGCAGCATTCCACGTAATATTTCAATCATCGTCGTATATGTATACTTATACTGAAATAAAATGGATCCAACTTGTTTGAATTTAAGAAAAAATGAATGCTAATTTGCATTAATACTTGGACATCATGAGAAGCAAAATCTAAGAGTCTTGATTGGCTATAACAACCCCTACCCAAAAACAAAAGAAACCCAAATGAATAGGCATTGGTTATTTTTCATATAATATTTGATCTATTAGTAAATAGAAGCAAATGAATAGTGAAACACTGAGTAAATACTAAATATGTATCTATAGCCTCTCGCTGCTAAAGCATACGTTGAAGCATGCTCTTACTTGCCTGTCCACTCTTCCCAACTGAAGTTAAATTCTGATCCCTCTACTCGTCAGTAATATATGTTGTAATTTACATGGGCATCTCAACTAAAACACCATTTTCTTCATAGTAATTTACAGACAAAATGAACAAATATAGAACTATCAACATATATTATTAGGAGAAAACCGGTTATTTGTGATAATTTTTTAAACTTTTGGTTCCTGAAAGTTCTATTTCTGGTGTATTTGCTGGAGTTAACACACATTAGATACATCACTATGAAGATTTGTTTCATGTTTGGGCTCCTTGTGATAGTTAGAAGATATGTTATTGTCATCCATATCTATTGGCTCTGCTCAAGTCAGGGTACCGGCAGCCACTTTCTTGCCAAAATCTACCTTATAGTAGACTCCCTGCCCCCCGGATAGGATAGCGTTTGAGTGGCTATCATGAGAAGCATGAGAAGCACATAGGTACATATATCTGGAGAAGCATGGAAGTCAGCCACTTTACTGTGGGTCAGTTTCGAGTTCAAGGAGGTAAACCTCCTTGTCAGGGTTGACTGATCCGCCAGCGCAGGTACGTCAAGTAATACAACACCTGGTTTATCAACCCCTACACCGGGTAGTAGCGAGGGCACATCAACCCCCATACCGGGTTGTAGCGAGGGCACATCAACCCCCCACACTGGGTAGTAGCGAGGGCACATCAACCCCTCACCGGGTAGTAGCGAGGGCACATCAACCCCCACACCGGGTAGTAGCGAGGGCACATCAACCCCCACACCGGGTGGTAGCGAGGGCGCATCAACCCCCACACCGGGTAGTAGCGAGGGCACATCAACCCCCACACAGGGTAGTAGGGAGGACACATCAACCCCCACACCGGGTGGTAGCGAGGGCACATCAACCCCCACACCGGGTAGTAGCGAGGGCACATCAACCCCCACACCGGGTAGTAGGGAGGGCACATCAACCCCCACACCGGGTAGTAGCGAGGGCACATCAACCCCCACACCGGGTAGTAGGGAGGGCACAAACATGTTTTTCGAGTTGAAATCTTGGAATCGCAAAAGCAAGGCAGAAATTCCTCTATTGTGATCGTGGAACTGAATAAAAGCAATAAAAATTTCCCAACTGACTTTCGGTAGTCCGCAATTTAGTGATGGGGCGAATATCCGCATCCGGGGAACATCCGCCCCCTTTTTTTGATATCCGCAACCGCATCTGCATCCGCAGATACTAACATGGTAACATCCGTAACTGCATCCGCAGCCGCGGATATCAACTGTAAGATCCGCAGCAAAGAAGGCGCTGGTTTATCACTGTACACTAAGCTCATCCATAGTGCTGAAAACTGCAAGTTTTCATTTGGATTGAAATGTGTGCAAGCGCTGTTCCTGTGAACAAAGCACCATCTCAGATTCCCCCCCCCCCCCAAGTAATGTATGAACTGCCGCCGTGATCGAAAGGGAGTGTGTACGTTTTTGATGGGGCGAATATTCGCATCCGCGGAACAACCGCACATTTTTTGACATCCGCATATGCATCCTGCATCCGCATTCGTGGATGTCCAAAATGTGACATCCGACCCATTCTTATATGTATATATGCTTTTCGCAAATACAACATTCCAATGTGTTAGCCTTAACATTCAAATGTACAGACGCATTCTTTGTGTCATGCGAGTTCATGCCTGGCGGATGTAGCCACCACTGGCTTCAGTTCAGAGCTTTTAAGATAAAGAAGGTAAAAGGTCGTTTATGATCGTGCAAAAATGTTCTTGTTTACCAGCAATGCTTTTGAGCGACATGCTGAATTCTCAATGACCTTCCGGCCGGAACCTATATCAGTAAAAGCTGTATGTCAAAGCCTTTAACCAGAGTTTCGGAGATCTTTGTTATCCTCATTAACGTACAGTAATTTACCAGAGGACTTCCGACTCGAATCCGGCGGAAGCTACCGCTGTTCTAAATGAAGCCGGGATTTATACGCATTTAAGGCGCTTGCACGATCAAGCGTTAGCTTAATTCGATACTTGACATTGCAGTACCAACATTGCTTACGGCATTCTGCTTGTAACACTATTTAGATGTAGACCTTGTATTCTGTTGTCTGCATCTATAAGTAGCATGCTTGCTACTTATTATTGGATGATATCTTCTGTCTCGTATAATAAGATGTAAATAAAAAAGAAGATTTTAACGACATTCCTTCACCATCCAGCGCTGTAGCCTGATAACAATACTCTGCATTGAAGTTTTCTCACACAACCAAGTACAGTGACGAGCTCAATTAGAACTCACCCACTCCCAGAAATACAATATATTACACCCATCACTACCGCAATTGTGAATTTTATTGTAGTTTTGTGACACACATAAAGTTATTGTTTTACCACTTTTCTGCTTGTTTTTTGCTAAAAAGGGTTCACTATTGAAACGTCATATAGCGGGTGCTCCAGAAAATGGTCTAGTCGCAAACTTTGAGAGCAGTTAAAAAATTACTAGCCAAAATCAACATCTGAAAGAGTACCAATAATTCCAAAATTTTTATACTGTTCCTGATATTGATGTTTTAATATCCTAAACCAGAGGTATAAAAAAAATTAACTTCTTAGTGAAACGTAGCTGTCACGAGGGCTACAAGACGACATTCACGAAGAAACACCGGTCGAAGCTTAAATGGATCTCGTTGCATGGATAGTCATAACTGCAGGAGAATCATAACTTCTTGAGACTGATAGGCAATGTTTTTGGAAAAGGGAGCAGCTTTCCACTGACGAGAAGACGATATTTTTGAGGTGTTGCTGACTTGATGCCAAGATCAAGACAGTCATGCTTTCCGAGTAATTGTTTTATTTTTTTATAATTAATTAAAGACAGACACACCGTGAAACTTTAGATCTCAAGCTCCTGAAAACTCAGAACTTTTCATCCTTTGATGACCCGAGAAAGCCTTTTTTAACATTTCTACAAGCGGTAGAAAAGTTGTTCTCTCTTTGAAACAGACCGTATATGAGGAATTACTTTAATTTTCGTAAATTTCTCAATTAAATTTCTGAGAACCTTAAGTTCCAGCCTTAGTTTTGCACGTTCTATCTATTTAGCATCTGCAGTTAGTATACTTCTTTAATTATAGACATACACCATCACCTAGTACGGAGGCTCAACTAGGGCATTATATATTACTAGTCATTACCAATCATTTGCTAACTGTGCCCTGACTTAAAGATAGCTTTTAATGTATCCCAGAAAGCTATTTCTATTTTTTCTAATTATATAGGAAACCTAAAAGATCATGAAAAATGTTAACTACTGTCCCAGTTAAAAATCCTGTTTTTCCAGCCATACATACAGCTAGCTAGGTGCTCAATATAAAAAAACGTGTCATGGCACGCACGCTTGGAACGTAGGTCGTAGTTTTCAAGGACTATGTTGCCGGTGATATGTTGCACGTTATCACAAAGTTAGTTGTTTATTGAACTCTAATGATAACGCGTCGCTCTGTAGCTTCGCACGTAAGGAGGTCAATGAGGAATATCAAGTGTTTCATGTAGAACGTTATTGAATGAATCACTATGTACTGAAAACCGCTTGAATAAGCCCACAAAACATGAAGCAGTGAATAAAGAGCGTTTCATTTTTTCAGCGATGAGGTAATTCACTCTTTTTAGCTAGTGCAGTACTGCAACCGAGTTCACTCTTCAATATAGCACGTGCTATATTGATATCTACAATAGCAGCTATAATATGAGGAACGGAAACGGCACCGACATAAATTAGTTTATTACTTAGAAAGGTATGTATGAATCCTAGTGAATTTTCACTAAGTAAACATAATGTTTTAGTGAATGAATTGATAACAAAATTACAAGATTTTACATAGTACATACCTTAGTTTTCTTTTTCTTAAAAAATCTAAGATGAAAAGAAACGAAGGAGTTCAGAAGGGGCCAAAAATGAAGGAACGACGCTGGAAATAAGCGATTGTGTACAAAACGGCAACAAAATCTAATACTTTGTCCCTCAACATATCCTTATTTTCAATGACTTCCCTACATCGTCAACCACATAACCTAATTAATGTTCTGCAAAAATTTACATTTATCTTCTCCCATTTTTCTTCTAGCATATCCCATAAATGATTTTACCGTGTTTACGGATGATGGGACCAACTCGAATCGGTTATACGTCACAATCTCCCGCATCTCCAAAGCAAGGATTACGGCTTGTATGGTGCCCAGCTAATGCCAGGACTTTTACTGGAGTTTAGACCTTTTATTCACCGCATACCCTTCCTGCCGTGCACCAGTGACGCTTGTAGGATTAGAACCCTGAACTTGCTGTTCCAGAAGCGGGAACCTTACCATTATGCCAACTCCTGGAGATCATATAATTACCCTCACCATTACACTGCCCCCGCCAAAGTTAACTGATTTCTTGTCATATTGAGGAGACAGTATTTCCTATTTTTGCGGCGTGAATAAATGTTGC
Organism: Parhyale hawaiensis; assembly: GCA_001587735.2. NCBI lineage: Eukaryota > Metazoa > Arthropoda > Malacostraca > Amphipoda > Hyalidae > Parhyale > Parhyale hawaiensis. The sequence goes on from LQNS02278170.1 coordinate 47,402,783, forward strand.
TGTCAGAACGGAACAGGTTAAACTTGCATTCGTCACTGAAATGAATTGCATCCCATTGTGCATAAGTTAAAACATGTTCTCTTATAAACTCCAAAAGTGCCTTTCGGTTTCGCTTTGAAACGAGAGGCATCAATATTGGAACCCGTGCATGCAATCCTGCATTTTGTCGCCTGTGAAAAACTGTTTTCCTACCTAGCTCTGTTATTCTATATCTCTTCACTATATTTGCAGGAAATTGCTGAAGTAGTTTCAAAACGATCTTTCCTAAAAATTTTTGCGATCTTCCCATCGAGATGTCTTTGGAGGTCTTCTGCTTGCTTATGACACGATGAACGACACTTTTATAGACCTACAGACATTGTCAGTAATTTCTGAAATTGACTTGTTTTCTTGATGGTTGGTAAGCATGAGTTCTTTTTCTGCAAGAGAGAGTGCGTGTTGCGAGTTGAACTCGCCATATTGCTTGAAACTAGTTCCAATGATGTATGAATGCCGTCTTTAATTTGGAGAAGAGTTTTTTGAGTTTTTAAAATGAATTGACCAAATTATTAGCATAGTGTCTTAATTTCTGACCTGGTCTGAATTCCTTCGTATCTCTTTTCATCTTGAACTTCTTAGGAAAACTATTATGTAAAATCTTGTAGGCTAGCTTTGTAATTAATTGATGCAGTATAACTTACAGTTTGTCTTAAGGAAATTTCATGGTGATTTATTCATTACTTTCGAAGTAACAAATTGATTTATGCCATTGTTGTTTCTGTTCCCCATATGTATTATGGCCGCTACTGTATTTGATACCAGCAAGTTATGACACCTCCGCCCCGAAAAAAACACAGTGACTTATGCAAAATGCACTAGCTTTTTGGAAATTATTTTCCCTACGTATTAATAAACAGATTGTTTATAGTTATTTAGATGAGACTTGGTGAACGCTGCTCCACAACAAACCATTTTCATTCAACTTGCTTGCAAACTTTAGCATGTGAAAAAATGCCAAATGAGGACCGTTGAATTAGGATATCAGTTATCTCTTGTTGTTTCTTTCTTTATTGCTCAATGACAGCATATTACAAGTTACGGCGAGGGCACCTTGTACATGCTCTGCACTTCGTTTAACTTTGCGTATCCATTTCACCATAAAATGAAGAGCATAAGTACACCCAGCGTGTGGGTGTTCGCCAGAAAGCAAACGATTGCACTGTTGAGCCAGTTCCCATCTCTTTGAGTTCAACAAGCGCAGTTAACCCGAAAGTGCATGACCACTAATGCTGTCGACGAATCATTCTGACTAGCAGGTCCCGTGGAAATTCCAGGGATAATGAATGTCTTTATTTTCTAAAGTGTACCAAACCTCAGCTGCTCAGTTACAACTTTTCTTAATTTGACTTAATTCGGATCTTCCAGCGTAACCTTCCCCATCTAAACCGAAGTTCGTCACTCAGCTCACTGCAAATTCCGTGTAACGTAATATGATCCGTCTCCACTAATCCATATTGTCTAATTTAATGCTATTCGTGGAACCCAATGCTAGATATCTCTCAGCAGGCATATTGCATAACCTAGCGCTTCTTATCTAACCTAATGCTCCTCATCTTACTTAAGAGGGGCATCCCGGTTTTTGATTTTTTTATTTGTTTGCCAATTGTTCTGGAAGCAAGCAAAAACGCATAAAGTTGCAATTTATCAAGCGACAGACCCAGCGTTCTGCGAAAACGCAACAGTGTGGACACATTTCTGCAGTAGTGTGGATGCGGCTTTCTGCCCGTACGGCGGGTTCACACGACAGCTTTTTGTACGCGTTCTCTCGGCTAGTCATCCAAATGCTTAGCTGTGTCCTCGCAAGCACAACTTGAGTCTACCAAAAGAATTATTGACACGTTAAGCGCCAGAGCAAATTGTTGGAACTTCCCTGTGGCGGCAGGAATTTTCATCCCAAAAGAATAGGGTTCAGTTCTCTAACTGTATTCACACAAACGGGAAAACTGCAGGAGCGTGCCCTGCTCCTGCTTACGTTTGAACGAGTCTCCCGTTTTGTGACGTCACTTTAGTATGTGGCAACATCGCCACTTTGTGATGGGCAGCCGTCCTGGGCGGCCGTAGAGTTGCAGTGGTTAACACAATATTATTGAGTTTATCTTTACTAGCGGGGGCTTTGTGAATTTTTTTTTTTTGTACGAAACTGATAGTGAAATGCTTCGACCAGAACGATAGTTGATTAAATGTTTCGGTGGAAATTTTAGCCAATAGTGAAATATCGATGACTTCTTTCGTTTGTGAAGTTGTTTATTATCTAGGACCCCTTCCGCATGTGCCTGGCCTTTGGAACGAGCGGCCTCTTCTATGGGGCAAGGCGAGCGTGGTTTCGAGGCATTTGATGTTCGGGCATCACGTACCCAAGGGTCCCGAGTGTCTTTTTCACCGGGAGATGTAGCAGCTTGCCGTAGTTCCTGCTAACAAGGTTGGTTTTATGGAGTTGGGTAGGCTCTCTACTTCGCCGTTGCTGTTCCGTGGGGTGGGCTGTCGATCGAGATCGTCGACCTAGTGCGCGGGACACCTCTGCTCTCTCTCTTGTGTGCGAGGCCACTAGGGGAGCAGTCCACTCGTGTCTTTCCCTATTCCTTACGCCTCCTTTTCTCGTCAGTAGTAGCACCCTAGCTCCGGCAGGAATGCCGAGATAAAATATTCTTACTGATGAAAAGCGTAGTATTATCTCTGGTTGGGTTTTACTCTGACTCTCCTCGCTGTGCCTGGGGTGGTTGAACGCTGAGTCTGATAATATCCTTAGTTAGGCCTTCAAGTTATCGTTCCTTACGACAATGTAACACCCAGGAATTTTCCATGAGAGTTTTTCCCTTCTTCCTCTGTGCTCCTTCCGTTATTCACTTTTGGTAAGACCCCTTAATTCACTTCGTTAAGTTTCCCTAGGTAATTTCTTTCCTGGATTGCCCTAGGTAAGTTCTTTCCTGAACTTCCCTAGGTAGTTCTTTCCTGAACTTCCCTAGGTAGTTCTTTCCTGAATTTCCTGAGGTTGTTTGTCTCTCCTGTCATTTCTGTCCGGTTATTCCCTTCGTTCTTCATACCTCTTCATTCTCCTTCCTCCTCTTATTCCTGCTTTTTTGCTCCAAACTCCTCTTCCCTTCACTGCTTAGTTAGTTGAGCCGTTGGAGGCCATTCCGGGGTTACTTTACTTACTTCTTCCGTACCTTATATGTTTCCTTCTCTTTTGTTCGTTCATTCTGTCGTTTATTGATTTAATTTATTACCATTATCCATCTGTCCGCTTACTCTTCAGTTCACTTCTCCCATTTTTTATGTTGTGGGAGCAGCGCCCCAGAGGACCCGGTAGGCTACCTTAACTATTAGCTAGGCCCTCGGGATGTCTGTCTTCTGTGCCCGCTTGCTTTTTTCCCATCTCATATTCCTATTGAACCTCCTTCCATGTTCTTCTTTCTTCTTCCGACATGCCGTTCCGGTACACGTGAGTCCTGTGTGGGAAAACCATCATCCGTGGGTTCCCCATATTTCTGTCGTCATACTATATGTCCCTAGCTTCTTCCTCTGTTAGATCGCCATTGTTGTGGAAACGGAGGCTTAAACAACTCAGGATTCGTTGCAAGAATCTATTGGCAGGCCCGGCGAATTCCCATGGTTTTTTATATCCTGGGTGTATTTTCCCCTAGTTACTGATTGTCCTCATTCTGTGTCTTCTCTTTTCTTGCTCGGCCCAGGCGAAGTAATCGGCCCTGGGTTCATTATTGTTAGAAGTATAGCTAGGCTTTTATTGCTATACATTTTTTCGGTTCCCCTTTCTGACGGATCTTTTTCCCTTGAGTTTCATGTCCCTTCCAAACTTTCTGTGTCTATAGAACTGTTCTTCTAAGTAGTTTCAATAGTTTTCGTGTTTCCTTACCAAGCAGTAGGAGGGCCACTTCATTAGAGATTTCTTTCTGTATGTGGGTGTTTTGTACTGTGCTGGTGCTTTATAGGCGCTTAACACTTTTTCAGAGGTTATGATTGACAGCACGATATTTGCTTACTTTTTGAGTCATTGGCTAACTTGTAGAGGAGCTATCCGTGCTGTGGCGTGACATTCCCCTGCTTCACCTGCTGGTTGTTCATATCAGAAGTATTAATTTAGGTAAGTTCCTTTGTACTTCTATGCGTTTCGCCACGGCTCCAGACCGGTGTTGTGCCCCTGAACTGAAACGAACCTGACCAAGGGGGACTCGTATGATGGCAGCGTTGCCCAATTGGTGAGGGTCTTGGTGTTGAGCCCGGTTCCCATGCCCCTTTGCTTGGGAGTAGCAGCTCCACGTGCAGCCTTGTGGGTGGCCCTGGCTTCGGCTTAATTAGGGAATTTCTCTTGTGCTAATTCTGCTTCCTTTCGTTTCCTATACCTTCCTTGCCGAGCTATGATTTGCTGTTCTTTCTCTTCCTGACGTTCCTGGACGCGGCGCTCGGGTGCTGGGAGTGCCCTCGTTCGCGGGGGCCGCGTAAGCGTCTACTTGCTTTGTTCCCTTACTTTGGTAATAGTTAGCTAGGTTCCTGCTGACCCCTTCGTTCAGTCTACGGCATTTACAGTGCCCTTTTATTCTCTTGGGTTGCAAACGTTGTTGTTCATAGAATGACGAGGCATAAACTAGGGAGGCAGATGGATAAATGTGCATTGGTTTTTATAATTCAGTTTCATAGAAGACATTACTGGTTCTGTTGTCATTTTTTGAAAACTTTGCATTGTAATTATGTCAATTTATGTAGTTGCTCTACCTTTTGTCACGCGCACCATATCATAGTATCATGAGCGATTATTGGACGTCCACAAATGCCAGCATACAACATCGGAAAATCTCTGATAATAGTCTTGAATTATCTGATGATAAAAAATGGAAATTCTACGACGTTCTTGTGCTTTTGTGCACTAGGTAGTGTTTATTGTCACCAGAGAGCCTCTTTTAATTGCATACGTGATCCGTATAGTGTTGATTTATCTCCTTAGGAGGGAGAAGGTGGGAGAGACATCGTACTCTTGAGTCCCGAATGGTGCCCTACAGCACGCCAACTGCTGTGCATTGCCGTGTACTCTTGCTACGTGATTGTGCACCATCACGGTGCACAAAGGGCGCTACGGTGCATCCTCGGATACCCGCCTTAGCACTATATTAGTGCCTCATTGATCACCGTGGAGTGTTTGTTTTCTACGTGCAATAAACTATTTTACGGCTGTCTATTTAAGGCTTGTGATTTCTCCTCACATTGTGGGTGGATTTGGCGGGCGCGTCGCTCCTCCTGGCCGTGGACCGTCGCGCGGGCCGTTGGGTTGTCCCCTATGGGCACAGGCCAGTCGTACTCCTGAGTTATTCATCGCGCTGAATGATTGGAGTTCCTTTTGTAGTGCCTCCCGCTACAAAACCATTCATCACCAATATTTGGTCATTTGTGTTTAAACCCTTAGTAACAATTCCTTGAAACTTCAGCAAGATTCACTCATAACTTTTTGAGTTACATTGCTGAAAAATAAATGAAGTTTTACTATGTACCACCGGTGGCACATATGGCGGTAACCGAACGTTTGCCATGTACCAACGGTGGTACATATGGCGCTTAACGTGTTAAAGTGTTAAGCACCGTACACACTATCGCAAAAATGCATCTGCGCTGCTAATTTCACTAATCATGTCGCAACGCGCTGCGTGTTCTCGTATTTTCAAATAGCTGGATATTTTTCTACGATCAAGGCTGCGATTAGAGCTTGGATCCAACTTGTGTTCTCTCACGTAAACGGTGGCGCAATAGTTCTCGCACCTTGGAATGAATTGTCCCTAATCATCTTATTTTTTTTCTTTCAGATCAAGTTGGAACTTTTAGGGAGCATTCCCTTTGGTTATCACTACAAAACAAAATAAACAGATCAATCGGAAACGTGTGCCAACCAAAGTTAGGAGGTGAATTGTATGGCCATCTTTAAGCTATTACAAGCGGGCCAAAGGTTCTTCGACATCAAGATGGACCTCCAGGGGTCCAAGTCGACCGTCATGAAGGTCAAGCGGTTGATTAAAGCTGGCCAGAGTCTTGATAAGACAAGAGGTGGAAGGCCGAGGTCAGTGACGACGATGGCCAACATCAAGAATGTCTGAAACTTGATCAACGTCAACAGGAAGACCTCGATCTCAAAGGTGTCAAGATCCCTCGGGATCAGCCTCCAGACTGGCCCGAGGATTGTCAAGAAGGACTTGTTGTCAAAGAGCTTGCAGATTAGAGACGTGCCAAGTGCTGGAAAGAGCGTTGAGAGGAGGTTGGATCGCACGAGGTCTAGAACAGTGGATCTTAACCTTTGTTCGCCAATTCCCCAATTTTATGTGAGCCAACTTTCCATTCCCCACCACAACATCGGTCTTCGACTAGTTCAATTTTGACCCATACAGTGTTTAGTAAGTAGATGTACATTTTGCTTATTGTGCCATTTTACGGCATTTAATTTCAGTTTTCATCCTTATATAATAAAACGCTTCTTGCATTTGTTTATTTATTTCGTGTACGCTTCTTAAGGAAGTAGGAGAAAAATAGGCCATGTTCCAGATTTTGTAATTAAGTTGCGTTTTCATGGAGGGATCCTTATCCCTGTATCTGAATGCACTTCTTGCTTAAAGTAATTCTTGAAGTTCAAACAAAGATATTTACAGCTTCTGGAGTCTGATTTTATAACTTTTTCTCTTAGGTCACGTCGTAAATTCACTAGATGATCAACGAAGCACCCACGAAGTGATGATATTTCACGTAGCAGAAGACAATTATTTTTTTCTAGCTTGCAGTCTTCCTATGACGGAGTAGTTTTCGCTTCATAGACTAAAATTATAGCACTTGAATGAAGTAGATATTTGAGTTTGAAAGACAGTACCATAACTACTGTACACTCACATTGAATATAAGCTGACTGGAGTTGCATCGAAGTTAATTGCAGTGTTTTACTTCTGCCCGTCAATGTGGATTATTATTAATATCAGGGCCTGTCAATATGGAAGACGAACGTGAAAGATGAAGGAGAGTGGAGAAGAGAGAATTTGAGAATGAGAGAACGACAAAGATCAATGAAGAAAATCAAGAAGCAAGTCAGAGAAGAGGAGATTCCGCACCGGCTTATATTGAGCAACCATATCGATTATTGCGTGATTTTTTTCACGCATGGCTTCACTAGTATATTAGATTTATTACTAACAGTAAGAGAAAATCTTTTGCCAAGTCAGGAATGAATGTTTTCCAATAGCTTTAGCCTAGGTATCTTAAGTATCTGTTTTTATGGATGTATACTTGTAATAGACATAACATTTCTGTTGGTATTAAAGTTTATTTAGAGAATAATCTATCTTATTCAATTCATACGTGAACATGCACGTGATACCAAAGCAATAAATTGAAATTCAAAACTACAGCATTGGAGAGGGATGCTATTTTTATTAAAACGGTCTGTAAGTGGTAGTGATTTATAAAGTACCTTAAGCCGACATTTGGATGCAATGTATTAGATTTTGAAGTACTATCGATTTTTTTTCTGGGAGGAAACAAATGCATGAAATTTTCTACCTGGCAACTCCGCCATTCCCCACCAGTGGGGAATTCCCCTCAGGTTAAAAGAACCACTGGTCTAGAAGAACATTGATAAAGAACTCTGCCAACTCCAAGAAGGTGCAAATTTTCTCAGACGAGAAACTTCGTCACGGTCGCCGTGGTCAACAGACTAAACGACAGATACATCTCTGACCTTCCTGTCAGCTTGGGAAACCCTGAGATCAGGTTCAAGTCGGTGTCCAAGAACCTTGCTGAAATCATGGCCCTCGGTATCATCACTAGTGACGGCAAGAAGAGTCTGATGCTCTTCATTCCCGAGAATGAGAAGGTCAACGCCTTGGTGTATGGTGTGCCAGAACGGGTTGAAAAAACATATTTTGCATTGTCTAATGCAGTTTTATCTTCCCCCTCATGGTAGTTATATCTTCCAGCAAGATGGCACCTCCTCCCACACAGCCAAGTCAACACAGGCAGTCTTGACCTCGGAGGAGATCGAGTTCTGGCCAGCTTCCTTGTGGCCTCCCTCATCGCCCGACCAGAACGCCCTGGATTACGCTATCAGGTCGCGAATGGTCAGGGACGCCAATGCCGAGAGGCACAGCAACATGGACAGACAGTCTTAAGAAGGCTATCAAGAAGGGCTGAAGCCACATGGGAGACGCCTTTATCGAGCGCGTCATCGGCTGCTTCCGCGAACGGCTCGAGAGGGTTCTGGGGTGGTCAAGGAGTGTATTTGTCTTAGTTTTGCAAAATGCAACATTTTCAGCCGCGAGCCCAGCGGAGAGCGGTGATAATGTTTTCGTTGAAGTTTTATGTATGTCTGTTTATTTGTCCACCGAAAAAGAGGCAGATGGAGTTGAGCCATCATCACAATCTTTTTTAGGCAGTCAGGTAAATTGACTGAGATGCCAAAAATCTAAAAAAAACTAGTGTTCATTGGCTATCAGAAATGACAGCGTTATATTTGTAACTCCAGACTCAGTACTATCAGTTTTTCTCCTGTACGGTGGGTGATGGTCTTACGCCATGAGGCGTTCTAGTTTTGTTATCATTCTATGAAAATTTCAGTGTAATGTTTGATAAAATGCAAGATTTATTCAGATTTTAGGTAAAGAAAAAAGTGTCTGAGAACTTTTGGGTAACTGCTTTAAACAAAGACATTACATGTCCATATGTTTTGATGTTATGTTGCTTCCTTATAAAACGTTTGAAAAGTGTGCAGCTCCCCCAGTTCAATTTATTATAAATTTCAACTGTGCTCGAAACTTGACTTATGACAGTTATTAAACAAACCAACTTGACTAGTGACATTTTTTTACCAACAGTGTCTGATGCAAAACTCTGAGTTAACCCTTTGCCTTGCGGACAGGGAATGAAAACCTGTCTAGTGAAATAACTTTAAAGTCAGGTTCACTGAACAATTTTCTGAAGGCATTCTCCTAGTTAATCGAGCGAATGTTGTGCTTTGACTTTACGTAAGTACGGTTGTGTGTCTACCAAAGCATTTCTAAAATGTTCGCCGTCAAGAGAGCGCAGGCGTGTTGTTGGGTATCCACAATTTGAAAAACGGTGGCAGTTACCGGCATTGCAGCTGCTGGAAACGGTTTGTGCATATGGCGCTGCTGGTAACATCTATCGATGAGCGTTGTAAGTTCAACAGTAAACAATGGCAAGTAAGAAAATGCATTCTGCTATTAAAACACCTTGCAGCGCTAAATAATTAAATTTTGTTCCTTTGACACACTATATAATTTATACTTGCTGGTGCTAAGCTAACCTTCATTGCCCCTCGCCAGCAAAACGTTTACATATATATTCGTGTCAGACTTCTTTTCCACCTGTCTGACAGGCTCTGGCCTAATAGTCGCGCGTTTTTCACTGCAGTAACCAGAAATATTCACTAGCGAGCATAAGTTAAGGAAAAGTAAACAATTATTAGATTTCAGTTATAAATAGAATACTAGACCAAAAGGCTAAAAAATTGACACAATTCTAGATACCGGTACACATTTTGTTGTATGTATCGTATATAATGTTTTGAAAAATGTTATGTTATTTGGGCGAAATTTATTGGCATTTCAATATTTTCTGATGGTGTCAATTGACTTTCACATTGTGGAAAAACATAATATTTTCATTCTATTTTTGTTTATTCCTTGCCATGCATAATATAAAATGATTTGAAATTTTATCACGATATACAAAATACCTATGTACTTAGAATTATGTTAATTATCAAGTCTTTCGGCTCAGCATTTTGTTTGCAATTTACATTAAAGATTTATTAACTTATGCTGGCTGCTGTACAAGTGCATAGACTATGTAGAGAGGATCGGTAGCTCATCGGAGGAGTAAATATTCTTGTGCCTAAATGAGCCGCTTAGTGTAGATGGGCTTGGCATGATACAGCACAGATTCAGAGATGGACAATATCCATTAAACAATTGATATACATCCTGTTTTTTTTCTGAGAAGAACAGAGGAAAAAAATTAATCTATTTGCGAATCACAGGTTAAAGTGTTGTTCCCTGCACTGGACTTCTTGAGCCTCCGAATTTCTGAAGCTGCTATAACTCAGGAGTTCCAGGGTCTCTACGTCGCCCTACCGACGAAACTTAATGAATTTATGAATAAGTTATGATAGCCACCCGTGCTATCCTAATTATGTTGTGTTCAACTCAAGTACAATAAAATTATCTAACCGTGCAAAATACTTCCTAGCATTTGGCTGCGAATTTTGTCGACCTATTTTAATACCAACTAGATTTTACTATTGTCATTGATAAACATGCTTATGTTTCATCAAAATTATCATACTTAAACCCTAAAGAGTTTATGAGGAAACTCCAGTCGCTGGCTGTTAGAAATTTTATAGTTTTCAGACTCAAGTTTCAGTGCTTTCTGCTATTTTGAACAACTCACCGTATTGTCCAGCTACAAGACTTTGGAAATCTGTAAACCTATCCGAAGTAAAAGGGAAGGTTTACTGGATAGGGGCCATCCCATCGTACCTTCTATAGTCTGAGACAAGTCAAAATTTCGGGTTGCTTCTGAACCTATAGAGAAACTCGTATTCGCTGCTGAACATGAGACAAGTATGCAAGAATTGGAATTCCTTACCCAAAACACATGTTCACAGCTACGGTATGCGCTACATAGGGCTTCTAGCAAGTAACTTCTAAGGTCTCCCCATGACTGACAAACCTGACTTTTTTACTGAATTTTAGTTTAGGCCAATATAAGCTGCTTATTATATGTCAGTCAATTTTCAACCCTCCACTCACCGCTCACTAGGATATTATTGTCAACGGCTGCTTATTATATGGTAGTCAATTTTCAACCCTCCACTCGCCGCTCACTAGGATATTATTGTCGCCGGCTGCTTATTATATGTCAGTCAATTTTCAACCCTCCACTCGCCGCTCACTAGGATATTATTGGCACCGGCTGCTTATTATATGTCAGTCAATTTTCAACCCTCCACTCACCGCTCACTAGGATATTATTGTCAACGGCTGCTTATTATATGTCAGTCAATTTTCAACCCTCCACTCGCCGCTCACTAGGATATTATTGTCGCCGGCTGCTTATTATATGTCAGTCAATTTTCAACCCTCCACTCACCGCTCACTAGGATATTATTGTCAACGGCTACTTATTATATGTCAGTCAATTTTCAACCCTCCACACGCCGATCACTAGGATATTATTGTCGCCGGCTGCTTATTATATGTCAGTCAATTTTCAACCCTCCACTCCCCGCTCACTAGGATATTATT
>LQNS02278170.1:47415286-47434652 GCA_001587735.2 Parhyale hawaiensis
TTTCAATCCTCCACTCACCACTCACTAGGATATTATTGCTGCCGGCTGCTTATTATATGGCAGTCAATTTTCAACCCTCCACTCGCCGCTCACTAGGATATTATTGCCGCTGGCTGCTTATTATATGGCAGTCAATTATCAACCCTCCACTCACCGCTCACTAGGATATTATTGCCGCCGGCTGCTTATTATATGGCAGTCAATTTTCAACCCTCCACTCACCGCTCACTAGGATATTATTGCCGCCGGCTCATGGGCGCGAAGTGCTATTGGGCTCGCGAGAAAATTGGGAGCATTGGCGTAGACGTTTTACTTTTGGAGCTTGTGAAGCAAAGGTACACTAGCAACAAAGTGGCAGGCCCACCCCAGGTGGGATCTACTTGCCGTACCCTGATGACCATGGTCGCTGAGCATGCTGGACGCCGTTGCCGCACAGACCTCGCTCTTCGTGCTTCCTTCAAACTTCCGTACGAACTCAAGCTGAGCACTGTTGGGTTTTGGTTCCTTAATAACATTTTAACATCCTTGCAACTACCTCTCACAAAGCACATCTACAAATTCCTTAATGCCTTTATAGTTCTAAGTCAAAGTCCGCCCTAAAATGACACAAGTGCCTTTTCTCCCAATTCTGCTAATTCAAACTCTAAGTCTAATAGTCGTGTTCACTGGGCTTTTATGGGTAGTAATTTCTTGTGATCGATTGTAAGACAATATTCCTATGTGAAGCTTTTAACTAAGTTTCACTGAAGACTTTTGTAGTCCTGTGTGTTCCTTAATATTTGCTTGTTTGCAATGCAACAGCTACCTCGAGTGCAAGGATTTTGTTTATTGCAGCAAAATTTTGCATTGGATGTACTGATTTATCGAAACTTTCCTTTTTACTCACTGGTATTCCATCTAAATCTGATTAAAATAGCTCTGCTTACAGTTATTTTGTCTTCATTTTTATTTGAGAATGAGAAGCATTGCTGGAAGAATGTATATGAAAATACGGTAAGCATAGAAATAAGAGTAGGTGCAAGTAGATTTGTGAAGTAGGTAAAAAACAGTGAACGAGTATGGTATAATGCGCGAAATGTTTGCAAATGCACATATCACATCAGAAGAAAATGAAGGATTGCGATTTTTATTATCAAGGGAGTATAATTAGCACCATCGTGTGCTTTTTTTTATTTTCTTTGTTTGTATACTTCGTGCCACGCTCTGAACAAAATGGGCGAAAAATATGTCCAGTTGCAGGGTGTGTAATGATGTTGCGCTTTTGTGATCGACAAGCGAAAATTAAACCAGGTTGCAGGAGATGGCCAAAGTTAAAATTCTCTCATTTTATGGCTGCAGTTCTTGCCTAGCCATCGTTGAAGCTCAAACAATGAAGATATTTGCAGCATCTCTCAGCAATGCTATGGAGTTTGATTTTATTGGGTGCTCCATACACCGAAGCTTTTTTTTTTTTTTGATATGTGCAGACTACAATTTATATGTATGCCCTTTATATCCTCTGACAATGAACCTCTGCAGTAACATTATCAATGCATCGGAAGTCTATTTGCTCCCTATTCATAACTTACAAAATGAGATGATCAACGAAGCACACGAGAAGCAATTTTCCAAGGTGCAGTAGCACAGTCATTATATTTTCCAGTATGTTTCTTCATTTTTCGCTTGGCCGCAAGCATTTCGATATACTGATGATGTATTATGTCGTTTGCAGAATAGGCAACGGATAATTTAACTAAATTCAGTGATGTTCCACTGTTCACTTATATAAAATAACTTTTTTTGCATATCATCTAAAGGAGGAAAGGAGTGCGCTGCTCAGATGCATCGAAGCAGAGAGCACTCATCTCTGATGACAATTTGAGTTGGCCGATGTAGCGTATCTTTCAGAAGCATATATGTGACAAAAACGGAACTGTGATCAGAGGAGAAGGGTCATCACAAATTACTCGCTGTCATTTTTCACATCGCGGCTACTCTATGTAATACATGTGATAAAAGTCATCATAATAATGAATATATTTTAATTAATGCAAGAATTCACTCGAATTTCTTTGCATACCGTATCTGATCTTTTTTTTTTCTTTCTAACTGCCCATGTAGCTAATTATTTCAAGATATTTTTCAATGCAGAACGTTTCAGCCTTCAAAATCTATAGTGGAACGAACCGCACGTTTTTACAGCGTACATCCTGCAGAGTATATACCCTTCCTGTCCTGGCTTAATCCCGCAGTTTAACTCACTCTTTCGAACGTTTGCTACCGCTGTACAACGGTACTACGTAGCTACAACACGTTCTCGTTCGTGCTGGCAATGCAGACGACCCGGTTCTCATTCTGGCGTTATCTTTGTTGCTTCAGGGAATACCTCTTTTATCACTAGAACAAATCCTTGTACTTGATTTTTTAAATACTACAGAAATATTTGTTATACTGAACTGTATACATCTTAACGAGTACTCTGAGAGAGCATACCTCCATCAAGCACTGCAATGCTAAAGAAAAATTCAAATTGGTTTGGCATACAGTATTTCTTTTTGATCATCACTAAAAATTGATCAATGCTGTTACTTTTAAAATTCCTCGTATGTTCTTGTAAATTTAGTGAAGATCCGTTCATAGCTTTACAAGTCATGTTCAGACAAACAAGATATCAAACAGAGAGACAAACGAACAATAGGAAGTACCGGTTCCGCGTTACAGGCATTGGTTGAGCTGTGCAGCAATTCTGGAGTGCAGCGATGTGAAAGTTTTGATACAGTAGCCTTGCATCATATCTGGTCCGGGTGCTTTCCAATTCTTGGTATTGCTCGGTTGCTTTAATAATGGGTTCATTTGGTCTTTGTAACATTTCCTGCAAATTTCACGAAGATATATACTTATTTAGTTACTAGAGGGCCCGCGCTGTCAAAAATGACAGCGAGAAGTTTTTGATGACACTTTCGTTACTAATATGCATATGTAGGAAAACGAGGAAAACGCTATCACGGCCAACTCAACTCGTAAGGCCCCGTCCAGACTACCGCCAAAATCTGTCCACACTATGGCGATTTCGCTGGCAGCACCGAATTTTCGTCGTCAAATCGCAGCTTTGAGTGTTTTCGCGACCGTCTAACTTACTGGATATTTCCGCGCGATTTAGGCTGCGAACAAAGCAGGCTCACCCTGAAGTATTTTGTCCCTCTCAGGCAATACGAATAAATTAGGCGTTACATGAGATCATCTTGCTTCTTAATAGACATTCTACAAGCTTTAATTTCACGGCAGTAGTGACACTTGTACCGAAAACTGAGTTGACGGTAAACATTTTATCGACATTTTGGATTTTACAGTTATCTTTGACAAAATAAAAAAATGTCCGGACACTTTGCACTACGTATGGGAACATAAATTGTCGAGGAACTCCAGTTAAAAATTTATTTACTTGACAACCTGGAAAACAATACCGAGTAGTGAAAAAAGTGTGAAAATGTCAACCCAAGCTCAGTGGGCAGTATGCGTTTTGCTGAAGAACGCATAGAAATAGTATCTACTTTTAGAATCATTGCTAATTCATAGTTTGTCGATACTACGAGTAAATTAAATTATTAATAGTGACAAAAACTGCATCTTGTTTGGACCAACAAGCGCGAGTAGCAAAGTTTTACTAAACATCTACGCTTAATGGTCAAGCGTCGCTACAATGCACCGTGCGACAGCGTAGACACTGCGGACATTGCTGCGAGATTTTCGTTGAGTTCTGCGAAATCGCAGAAGCGTTTTTCGCACTTATGAGCGGTATCCTGGACGGGGCTTGAGAGATACGTGCTTTCTACTGAGCAGTCTACTTCAATGTGTCTTCAGAACACGCCTTCCTTCTCTCCCATTGATGACATGCAAAAAAAAAAGAACTATATTAGTAAGCCCTAGATCATCATTGAATTTAATTTCCGCTGCGTATCCAGAATACACTGTGATGTGGTTTCAACAGAACGAAATGTTCGCGCCCCAAAAGTTGAAATGAAGAATTACTACGTCTGCTTCATCAGAAAAATCGGTTCCTCTACGCTTCGTTGATTTTCTACTGAATGTGTTTATTATAGGCAGAAAGAATTTGTCATTTCGATGTAGAGAAAAAGTAATAAAAATCAGACTCCACGGGAACGGCAAGAGAAGCTGGAAGAGCAAGAACTGCATTCAATGTTAATACCGATATGTATTCAAAATTATGCCATCTTCTGCATCCTGGTCTAATTATTACCTACTTAATTTCAGCAGAAGAGAACAGGATCGCCAAAATCACGAATGTGCTAAGAAATGCCTTCAGATAATAAATAGTTAAAGATATTACTTTGCCTTCTCCAGCAACCTGGTCATCGATCTCCATGGACACTAAACTTGAATACGAAATTTGCAACTTGGCCTAGTTTGCTCTTATTTTTTTCCTTAAGAGCGGACACGAAATAAATACACGAAGCGTTTTATTATGTTAGAATGTTTCGAAGGAAAACTACGGGTTGACAGGCAAGCAAGCAAACAGTAGACCAAAGCCTCACCAAACGACAATAATCTTTTCATCCTGATGTGCCTAACAATTTCTGTAAATTTTCTGAAGATTCGTCCTCAACTTTTTTTGTTATCTTGGTGACAGACTGATAAATTCCGACATAACTGCATTGGTGGAGGTACTTAGATACGGAGGGTTATAGTTGCTGCAGCTACTACTGCTTATTGAGATTATAATGACCTGTTACTTGTAGCATACCTAACCTATGTATGGGCTTTCCTAATATTTCGCTCAGTCTTATAGCTTAAGCAGCAAGATGAAAATTATCTCATGCCGTTGCTAATTTCTAAGTGATGCTGAACAAATGGCCACTAAAAGGAAAATGCTACTCCCCGTTTCCTGGATAATACCAATTTACAATTATTCATTGTCATAGATTTCAGAAATATGCAAGGATCCAGTATGTTTTTTTTTTTTTTGCGTCAGTGGATAAGAAAGAGTTTATATCACTCACTACAATGACAGAAAATTTATCCAACCCTCGAAACTTGAGAATTTTTGGTGACTTCCATGCCCAACGTTTGCGCTCTCTGCCTGAAAGGCAGTCCGCCAGAGGCTGAGACGCGTGGTTGGTTTCCCAAATCGTCTCCACAAAATGGACTAAAGAAATTGATCCACACCGCTTGGAGATCCTTCTTTGGCAACAAATAAAATTATATACATCCACCGCAAAAAATAGTACGTGAACTACCAGAGTGTTCGGCAGCACATTAGCCGGACACTTTGAACCTCCTGTTACTTGCAACGGAAAGTTTTTAGTAGTTCCATCAATAAGCGAATTCTCTCATTGCAGAAACACAAACGACTTCTCATGAGAGTGTACAGATTTAGACATTTGATTCCTTTAGTGCTCCTATTGGATTATTGGAAGAAGCTTGGCGCTTGGGCGGGTTTCGGAGCCGCGCCATTCAGATTCTTAGCTTGGAGATATCGCTTGAACCAAGGATGATGTTACAAGGTTAATGCACGGGGAGGGGCCAAGCTGAAGTGCACCGTGGGAAATGGGCTTGTGACGTCATACAAACTTAGTACGTTAATAAGTGGCTGTTTCACATTGTTTCTTCATCGTTTCATTTGGGCCTCCAGAGTCTCCTAAATGTCCTACAATCTCTATAGTTGCACAAAAATTTGTATCAAAGCATCTACAAACTTCTTTTTAGCTTTCTGAAGTATAAAATTTTATTTTCATTTAGGTTGTTTTTTTCCGTAACAGGCGCGCACCTGGTCTGACAGTGTCTGAAAAACAGTATTGCCAGACCTACAGATATATCTGTAGATCTACAGATTTTAATGCTGATCTACAGATGTCCAGTTTTTTTTTTAAAGCTCAAAATCTACAGATATTTAGAGTGATTTGTTCAAAAGAATGAAATTTTGAACGATTCTATTTGACAATTTCTCGTGGATTAAGCGGCTTCAGCCAAGTTTTTATTAATGAATATATGCGATATACAAACCGTTGTCATTGTGACTACTCTATATTTCTTGAAAAGTCCGTTATTT
Organism: Parhyale hawaiensis; assembly: GCA_001587735.2. Classification (NCBI taxonomy): domain Eukaryota; kingdom Metazoa; phylum Arthropoda; class Malacostraca; order Amphipoda; family Hyalidae; genus Parhyale; species Parhyale hawaiensis. Next base: position 47,421,333 of record LQNS02278170.1, read on the forward strand.
GATTCTCTCCGAAATTCCTCACAGATAACTTTCTAACAAATTACTAGTGAGTCCCATGGAGTGTTGCCAACTTAGCCAATTGTATCCCTTCCTATCCGATAGTGCGTATAGTCTAAGCTCTCTCGTTCTTAACCTGGGGGCGCGTCTCCCTAGGGGGCGTGAGCAGATTCCAGGGGGGGGGGGAACCTCAGCTGGAAAACCTGATTTACGTTAATTGCCTTTGGCAAGGAGGTTATGTTTTTGTTGTTTTTTTTCTGTTTGTCTGTCGACAAGCTAACTCAAAAACTTATATATGAATCTCTACGGAACTTACAGGGATTGTTAGGCATGCTAACATTATTAACTTTTGGAGTAAATCTGCTACTCTGTTAGTTTGTCTACCTATTTTTTCTTTGTGCCCTAGCTCCAAAAGTTATGGACGGATTTTCATGAAATTTGCATGAGTTGTTGGGTTTATTACAAAGAGTAAAAGATCATTTATTGTGATAATCTGTTTGTGAGTTCGTTTGTCGCTGTGCTTGATTATTTGCTTGCAAGCACAATAACTTAAAAAAATTCCGAATTGACCATTATGAAATTGACAGGAGTTGTTAGTAATGTTAAGAGACATAATTAAATTTTGGCACACATTGGTTGGTCCGCTTGTGTGTGAATTGTGTGTCATAATGTTTATTAGCAGCATAACTCAAAAAGTTATGAACGGATCTTCAAGAAAATTGCAGAAACTGTTAATACAGTGCCCAGTAAAACAAATTTTACCCTTGTGCCGCAAAAACAAAGTTATTGCATAATTCGCCGATAATTTGTTTTCGAACTCCCAGAAATACAGATTAGAGGAGGGTGGTATGGCGTGTGTTGCTCCACTCCTGCACCACACTAAGAAATCCCAGCTACAGAGTCAGTCTGTGATCCATCGGAGCTCGAGCATAATACTCGCACGGTGCGCTGGTCCTAGGGCCACTACTTTCCTACCTTTTCACTTATTTTGGTACCATGCAAAAAAAAAAAAAAATACACGGCATCACAATGGTTGAAAAAATCTTACCATTCAAGAAAAGACTTGGGCCCTCACCATTATCGCTCGGAGTGCCGGCGAACCGCGTAGCTGTCGAACTGAATGCCAGCCGAGTGTCCGTCTTTAAGCTTAAACTATCAGCTACCGCACTCCCTGCAGGGACCATGCCGCCACACAAAGTGTCATACAGGTGCAAGAGAAAGACAACAGCAAGGAATGACACAGTGTTAGTGAAGAAGGTGAAGCTTGCTGCTGTTTTACTTTTGCGCCCGCATTCCACTTTGCGTGGCGTTACGGCCTCGGCAGGTAGGGCGGCAGCAGATATTTTAAGCTTGAAGAGGGACCCTCAGCTGACATTCAATTCGACAGCTACGATTAGAGTGAGGGCTCGAGTCTCTTTTCTTCAGTGATAAGCGTCTTCCGACCCATTGTGAAGACGTTTTGGTTTTTATTATCGTGCCAAATAAGTGAAAAAGTAGCGAAGTAAAGGCCATGGACCAGCGTAACGTACTTTACTCCTATGACGAGGAATGCAAAAGTAAAGTTATTGCGAATTATGCGATAACTTTTGTTTTTGTGGTACAGGGATATAAATACATGTAAAGTCAACTTTGACTGCACCCTCCACGGGGAAATCCACACGCACTGGTTCGTGCGGCAGACATAGGCCAGCTGGCCCAGAGGAGTAAGTGCAGCTGCAGCCGACTGGTCGCTAAGAACTATGGTGCCGGAGCGGAATGTTCAACGACCGGACACCCTTCAACCCTACGGTACCGGTACCCAGCACGGTAGCTATGCGCACAAGCCAATGAGCTGATTCAGCGCGCTGAGTACCTGGAATCGCTATCGGTACCTCCAGCACAACAGTGTACAACTCGCAAAGTCAGCCGCTAACGTGGGTAGGTGTTGGTAAACTTTGTTTTTATGGCACTGGTGTAATCTTAGTTTTTGCCGCCACTGTACTATCAAAGGGCACAAATGATTCGATTTTGGTATTGTTATAAAGAAAATCGTGAGTTCAGTGCAATTTGAATTTTTCGTTACCGTTGTATTTCTTGGCGGCTGCATGCTCTCTCAGAGTGGTCTAGTTTGAATTTATTTGGTACGTTTGGTCGTGTTTTGGTAAAACAATTATTTAAAAACACCAAGGGGGCTCAAAGGATAAAAATACATCAATAAGGAGGGCGTTGGAGTAAAATTTTAAAAACCACTGCGGTCTAGCTGATAGCCGAAAATTCAGCTGATTGTGGTGTGCTCTTTGCCATTTTTTTTTAGCAGTTTTGGTGCTACCATGGAGGCTGATCTGGGGCAATTTCACCCAATGATTATATGTGTACTTTTGGGAATGCTAAAACACTTCCATTTTATTTATAGTCTTGATGGATATAAAGAAAGGTTATGCTCCAATGTCAAAATATTTTGCCAAAACAGTCGATAAATGAGTGATTTTTTAAACGGGTTGGCTTCCTTAATAGACTACCGTATTATATACAGAGATACGCCACTGTTCTGTGGGATTTTCGGATGTGGCTACCGTAGATTGGTATGCTTTTATAAGCTATAATATATCGATGGGTGTAGTTTGCCTCAGGCCGTATCACTAACAGAGTTTGAAAAGGTCTGTAATGTAATTTATAGACAAATGACCATCAAGACACGTTAGTGAAAATATTTAGAACTACAGATAATTCTGGCAAACAACAGATATTTCGGCTCCGGTCTGCAGATATATTACGCCTCGACAACCTGACAACACTACTGTAAAATATGGACCTACGCTGTGCCGTCGAGTACGCGTCGTTAACATATCCTTCTCTCCTAACCGTACAAAATACAGCATCATTGGGAAAATTGTGGATTTAACACTCGCTAGTTTCAACAACATCGTTCCGTAAGACAGTTTAGGTGTGCCAGATACGGTTAGGTAATTTTTTGTGCAAGTTACTTCACTCGAATCGGACGCGACTCTATACTGCTATCCTGCTGTAACGCGCGCAGCGAATAGTAGCTGATGTTTTTTCTTCTTGTAATTTTATCTAGCAATTGCATGACTTCTGCGTATTATGTATGGACTTTTACTTTAATATTATTTCGCCGGAAGGAAACTAATTTGTTTCTCTGCTCCTTTAAAGTTTTTCTTACTAATCTTGTTACAAAGTTATTCGGTTTCAGTTTTTAATCATTCGCATCTGACCCAATTTTTGTTGCAGCGGTTTGAAATTATAGGTAGGAGACGAAAATAAATCGAAAACATTGAGGTATTCACTCATATTATTCCATGCTTCAGAATGCCAAATAACTCTTGATAAAACTCACCTGATTTATGGCATTTTGAAGACGGTAAACTTGACTCTAAAAGTGCTTGTGACACATGCGGGCCTTTGCCAGTTGAATTCATCTGTTCTTATACAAGCCTTTTAACAAACGTTCTTTGAAAATTTTATCCCTCAAAAAGCAAAAAAAGTTCGTAAATACTTTGATACATATTTTCGTGCAACTATAAAGATGTAGGACATGTAGGACACTCTGTAGGCCCAAATGAAATGATGAAGCAACAATGTGAAATAGCCACTTACTAACGTACTAGGTCTTTATTGCGTCAGAAGCTCATTTCCTATGGTACACTGCAGCTTGGCCCCTCCCCGTGCGTTAACCTTGTAAAGTCTCATCATCCTTGCACCTAAATCAATAGAGCCATCAACGTTCTTGCTGACCTCTGGTCAAAAGATGGTCATTCGTATCTGACAAACAAATTTCACGTACAGTGCACACTGGTATTGTTTGTGAATCATTTCCTGATGCTTGTACTCTATCCCTTATATCAAAGCAGCTCGGTCGTGGTCAAATTCCGCTATAGCGTTGCCACTTCTATGGTATTTGTGAGATTTTGTTCGGCCCATATCTTAGCCCCGTCCACTTCCTGTATATAGAGAAACCTCAGAATGGCCTACAAAATTGGCACCGCTATAAAGGAATTTGATCACGACCGAACCGCCTTGATATGATGATATAAGTATTTCTCTTAGGATCTAATATGCTTGATTTGTGCCGATCGTTATACAAGTATCTATATTTTCAGAGGAAATTTCTCCAAAAAATCATGCTTCTCCGTTCTTGTTTGCTAAAACAGTTTATCTCCGTTTTTATAAATAGGCTTAAGCGACAAGTTTTGATCATTAGGACACTTCTTTTAATACTTAGTAAATATGTATAATCTACGGTATATGCACTTGAGAGATGCCGAAATAATGCCACGTTAATAACACTATCATTGGTGTTATAAACATTATATTCTTACAGTCAAGAGTACACAAAGCTTAAGCACTACTTATTAGATAAAGACGCTAATACAGAAGTACTACGCATGGGATTTGACGAAATCGGAGAAATTGACCCTTAACAAGGCCGTGAAAAGACACTTCCCGCGATATCAATGAAACGATGCAGAAATCTCCGTCGCATGACAGAACAAAATATTATCTCCGTAAGCCATATGAACTATTGTACAAGCTCTTTCTCAAAACGGAAAAAATGAAACATTCAAGTGAAATTTCTTCCTGTTGAAAAGCTGAATTATTTGTACAGTGAAACTGCCAGGCAGAGGAATAATAAAAAACTTAGGATAAGAGATTCTTTAAGGGTAAGTAGAGCTTTGGATAATCTCATATGTTAAGTTTGAACTGCACTGGTTGGCTAGCGAAGTAAATCGCTGACGTCCAAGGAACACAGTTTCGGGGTGACGGTTATTTGCGAGCTGATCTATAAATGCAGTAAAGCGTAGATCTTAATATTATAAGGTGGAAGATTGTGAGATAAATCTGCTTGAGGCCATGATGAGTTCACTTATTTACCAGAAACAGTTCACGTTAATATTATTAGGCTAGTCTTCGGTAACTGAGTTGAACTATCTGAAATTATTGACTTGGTTCCTCCATGCATGATCACAATAACGTGTAGCTGCCAATACATCAAACTGTCGTCTTATCAGTGGCGGGAAGTCTCACTGGTAGTGAATTCAGGTAATCTGTTTACTACCCGATAAAGTGATAACGTAAAAGTTTCAACGAACTAACCACGCAAATGCATATATATTTACTGGCACAGAAAAATAACTCCAGTTTGCTTACTGGACGCTTTGAAGGTGATCTGTGGCGGCCGTGACAAACCCAGGTCATTAGAACTTCAACAGAGTCAGTGGCGAAAACCTTGCTTCTTCTGGACGAGTCCAACATAACCTTGCGGTCACCAGACTCCTCAACGCTCTTTGGAAACTGTCTGCTCAGTGATCACTGTAAAGGTGAGCAATGTATGGCAGTCGACACTGCATGTATTTCGTGAACATTCCTGTTGTTTGGAAGAAACTGAGGAGATATCAGCACTTTCCAGTTGATTCGTCATAACCGTAAATTGGTCGCATACGTGGTCCGAAGCAATTTTCGGCCCCTTTATTAGACTCATTAGGCGGAAGCTCAGGAGAATCTTTAGTTGTCTGCACGCAACACTAATTAAGAGTGAACTTTTTTGTGTGATTGTAAACCCCCCCCCAAAAAAAATCACAACCTCCTTAATTATTGAAGAAATTGTCACAGACTACTTTATTTGTTACATAGTTATTGCATAAAATAAAGAAAAAAAAATATTGGGCACCCTATAGAGAATAGCCGCGGGTCCCACTTTAGAACAGAAAACCTCAGATACACCGATAAAAACTTAAATATTAAGATTATGAGAGGCTAAATTTCCTCCAGACAATAAAAAACACATCTATAGAAAATGCGTGTAATATGATGAAGAACAAAGGAAGAAGTACCGTCGAAGTATTTATGTTCGTTGCCGTTTCTACGTCTTTAACAAAATAGAATAGCGAATTTTTGCCGGCAAAACATTGACAGATCCACCTGGTGATATAAGAGCAGGAAAATAGGTTAGTTGGGCGAGGGAACCCATTACGGGAACCCATTACATTCTTGGAGCACATGGTTCTGTGTACGTGACAACAACTAAAACTGTTGCACATATAAATTCAAATATGTGTCGATGTGCATTAAAACATGGTCTCCAGGTAATCTGGCTGCGGTCTCTGTGGCCTCAGTTCCAGTCACTTCAATTAATTCTTGCATAAAGGAGTTCTTAGATAAGAAATATCCTAATCAGCTTTTAATTCATGTGTCGCCGAAACCATTTAATATTATTTTTCGATCCTCTGATCATCAAGCAGACAAGTTGAAAAGGAATTAATAAAGCTTTTACATTCATAGTATATGCACATTGACTTCCGTTTCATCGCAACAATTGGCTCTATTCTCCTGTTCAAGAATAAGCTCCCATGGGGTCTGCGCTCGTTTGTTATTTACGAGTTTAGTTGCGTATTCTGAACGTTCAGATACATATAGTAGGCTGTGCTAGCTGTGCCGTGAGTGTGTGGGCGAATGACCAGCGGGAAGGAGTCCTAGAATGGGAGACATTTAGTACATTGTGTCTAGTTTAGCATAGGACTGAAGACTAGAGTACCTCGCTCTCACAAATGAGAGCGACAATTTTTGAAGACCCGTCTTCATTTAACATACTTCTGTTACTAATATCTTTCTGGAGAATACGCTACATAAGCCATCTAAAATCGCCCTAAGAGATGAGTGCTCTCTCTGTCAATCAACGAGTAGCAGCATAATCGTCCTCCACTTTGGAAGAGTTGCAGAAAAACTTTTACATTAGCAAGCAACAGAGCATTACTGAATTACATCAATATATCGTAGAGTATTCTGGCTACCAAACTAATAAAGGATAGGCCTTCAGTACATCTAAGTTTATCTCTTGCAGCGAAACTCTCCGTCAGAGGAAAAGTGCAAGCTTAAAGAAATAATTGTGTCTACTGCCCCGAAAAGAATCATCGCTCCGTCTGTGCTTTGTGGATCAGCTGATGAGTCTAAACGTCGTGAACTTAGAGCAAAAATATGTTTCGATTTATGGAGAAAACGATAGAAATTCAATTCCATCACTACGCTAAGAGGAGCTGCAAGTATCTACATTGTTTCGATGTCAAGAACTGTTTCAAGGAAGAAATGCATTCAGATAAAGGGATAAGGATATTACTTGTGTCATCTTCTGGAACGTGGTCATTGATCTACATGAGAACGCACCTTAATTACACTATCTGCAACCTGGCTTATTTTCCGCCTATTTCTTTAAAAGCGTGGCACGAAATAAATAATTATATTAACATACGACGGCATTTATTATATTGGTTGATAATTGACAGTGCGAACAAATTTCTAGACCTTAATATTTTAGACTCATTATGCATTTCCAAATCAAAACAGGAACTGAACGACGAGCAAAGCTCCTATCTATCACGAATTATGAATCCATACTTAATATCCGTCATCTATTTTAAATTCTTTAGCTCCTGTGACTGGTTTTGCAAAAGGCTGTTATTTGACTTGTGTATGTATCTTTCATATTAATTTATTAGCGTTCTTATAGATATTTATCGCTGATGATGGGCTGAAGCTCAAATCTTGGTTTGTGTATTTTAATAAATTTTGCTCGAAAGTGATTTTAGGAGCTGCTTTGGATGTTTCATTCATTTTGAAACTTTGACTTGAAAAAATGTCAAAACCTCAACAAAGACTTGTATGTTTATGCCAACTTAGTCAGGGAAGTAGCGGTATGTTACACTTTATACTTGGTGTCTCAAAAAAATGATAATAAAAAATAAATAAATAAAGAAAAAAGTAATCAAAGTTCAAGTTGTTACTGCAGCTAACATACTTTAATATAAAAATTTTAGTACCATCATGTCAGTAAAATTTGGGAGAAGAGCATTTAACTGACACCTTGCACGCGTTTTATCTTACCGCTTGAGTGAATAGCAGGTGCATTAAATCATATCACGAAACTGCAAATGTGCAGTTACTGAGCCCGGCCCCGTGGCACTTTCATTGTCTTTCATTTCGGAGAAATTAAATGTATCTACGATACGAATTCAGTTTATTGAAGTTAAATATAAGAGAAGCTTCGACCTCCCACGAAGATGGTTCAGCTGACGACTGACTAGCGAGTTTTTGTGGCGATGATATTCCACGAAACAAGGAGTTTCAAGGCCACACTGGATGCTTTGCAAGAAAGATTGAAAGATCGAGAGTCACCTTCAAAGAAGACAACCTGGTTTAATGTCGAAAAGTATGAAAACAATGGCACCAGTCTAAACATAAATAATGGTCACTGAGGACAGCAGAGTACAGCGAGATCTGCAGCAAACATGGAAGCAGTGAGGCAGCAGCTGTCCGAGCATCCAAGAGAGACAAGAGAAAGACCGAATGGCGTTGGGTTGTCTCCAGCCACTTTCAACGGAATCACTCGTGGATTTGCATTTCCATCCTCATCGCATCCACGTTCGACACGAACTTCTGTCTCCGGATTCTGAAAGACGTCAACACTGCGCGGAGTGGCTTCTGGGCGATGTCGCAGAGACCCTCAATTCTTACGCCATTTGTTTATTACCTCCGCCATGGCGGTTATGTTTCCGAAGGGTTTGTCTGTCTGTCTGTCAGTATGGCTGTTTGTCTGTCTTTCTGTCTGTCATCAAGATAACTGAAAAATGTATGGACGGATTTCAACGAAACTTACAGGGATTGTTAGGTATATTAGGAGTAACCGATGATGAACTTTGGGTGAAGATCCGTCCATCCGTTTGTATGTTTGTCTGCCTCATTTTTCTCAATGTCATAACGCAAAAAGTTATGGACGGATTTTATGAAATTGACAAGAGTTGTTAGGTATATTACGAAGAATAAATGACAAAATTTTTGTGATGATCTGTTTGTTTGTCACTGTGCTTGATTTTATGCTTGTTAGCGCAATAAGTCAAAAAGTTTTCAATGGACCTTTATGAAATTTACAGGAGTTGTTAGAAATGTTAAAAGACATAAAGAATTATATTTTGGTGCAGATCGATTGGTTCGTTTGTATAATGACTTATGTTTGTCATATTGTTCGTTAGCCAATAACTCAAGAAGTTTTGAATGGATCGTTATGAAATTTACAGGAGTTGTTAGCATTGTTAAAAGACATAAATAATCATATTTTGGAGCAGATCGGTTGGTTTGTTTGTATGTCTGACTTATGTTTGCCATAATGTTTGTTTGCAGCTTAACCCAAAAAGCTGTGAACTGGTCTTCAAAAAAATTGCAGAAACTTTTAATACTATCGAAAGGCACAAATGATTATATTTTGGAGTTGATACGAAGAAAACCATGGATTCTAAGCCAATTTGAATTTTTCTTTACCGTTGCCTTACTTGGAGGAGATATGCGCTCTCAGAGTGCTCTAGTTGGTGATGAAGCCGGTTTTGCCATGAATGGGAAAGTGAACACCCGCAACGTCTTGGCGTCTGCTTTAAGAGGGCAACAGATGGATTCAACTTCGATCAGAGAAGGAACAGGGAAGAAGTGACAGTCTCGACTGAAATCTATGGCAATGGAGTACTCACTACCTCCGCCAAGGAGCCAATGTTTTTGTCGCGTTTGTCTGTCTGTTATTCTGTTTGTCTGTTATTCTATTTGTCTGTGCCGCTGCTTGTCTGTCACCAAGATTACTCAAAAAGTTATGGACGGATCTTTACAAAATTTACAGGGATTGTTAGGCATGTTAACAATAACAGATGATTAACTTTTGGGGAAAATCCCTTCTTCTGTCTGTTTGTCCGTCTGCCTATTTTTTAAGGTCATAGCTCGAAGAGTAACGGATGAATTTTCATGAAATTTATGTGAGTTGGTAAGTATAATAGGAAAAGTAAATGACCAAATTTTTTGGATGATCTGTCAGTTCGTACGTTTGTTTTTTGCTGTATGATTTTATGCTTGTTAGCACAGTAAGTCAAAAAGTTATGAATGGATCACGATGAAATTTACAGGAGTTGTTACTAATGTTAGAATACATAAATGATTAAATTTTGGTGATGATCGTGTTGTCTGTTTGACTAATGTTTGTCCTAATGTTTGTTAGCAGCATAATTCAAAATGTTATGAACGGATCTTCATGAAACTTATAGGAAATGTTAATACTATCAAAAGGCACAATTGTTTGGATTTTGGTGTTGATATGAGTAAAATCACGATTTCAGAACCAGTTTGGATTTTCCGTTATCTTTGCTTTGCTGTGGCGGAGGTATGCGCTCTCAGACTGCTCTGTAGTTGAACCTTTTCTTCGAGGGGACCGTGACTGGCCAGATATATCTGCAGATGATCCAGCAGATGGTTGTTCGCCAGATAGAGATGCATTTCCAGCGCCAATGAAATAGACTGTTCCGCTATGTTCGGTAGGCACTAGACGGGGGCCCAGCTCACCGTCTAATGGATATCCGAAATCTTCTGAAAGTTCTTTTTAATGAGCGTGTCGTAGCTGTGAATCATCCCGTTGAATGGCCCTAGATCACCTGACCTCACTCCCTGCAATTGCTTCTTGTGGAGTTATCTTGAAAATTGAGTGTGCTCACGCCCCCACAAAACCTTGAAGAACTGCGGGATCGCAATCGCAGAGAAATGGATATCCTCAAGAGTGATGTCGACGTCATCAGGAAAAGAGTTGGTGAAGTGTGCCGGCGATGTGGACTTTCTTCGTATAGAGATAGGTTTATTACACACAGAAATATGTACATTACAATAATAAAAACTTTCTCATTACAATACACATACAGTAACAGATCTGCATAACCCATTGAAAAGTTGTGAAACTTTTTGGGCAATAAGTAGTAACTAGTCTAGTACAATTACATGACATAGTTTTTATGCCGATTTTTAAATGCATCGTTAGACACAGCATCTAATAGGTGGAATTCGATTTACAAGAGACACAGTTTGAAAAAAAAGTTGACCGTTTCTCTACACCAACGCGCACATTTGGAAGACTGAGAATGGAGCGTCTCATCTCGTAGTTTTGATGGGGTATGAGTGATCCGTAATATTGTTGAAAGACAAGAGGATGATTATGTATGAGTGAACGGAAAAACGTAAGAAGCGAATAGTTATACACATCTTGAAGTTGCAACATTTGTAAATAGCGATACATATCACTACGATTCATCAACGGTATGTTATTTCGGTCTCGTTTAACACGAAGTATTCGCCTTAGAATATTATATTGCAGAACTTCTAGTTTACGAATGTAGCAATGAGGAACTGCACCCCAGATGATAATATTTTGAATTAACAAGGAGTAAGCTAAGGAATAATAAATTTGTTTCAACGAAGCAAGATTGACATAATTAGACGCTGCTTATATTATACCACGAACTCTACTGAGCTTTCGGCCTAACTCTTCAATGTTGGCTCAGTTTATCATCAAGAATCAAACCAAGATATCGAAACTGAGACACCCATTCCGATTCTTTTCCGTTGAAATGAACCGTCGGTAAGTCAGGACGAGAACATGGAGTGAATAACATTAGCTTATTTTTATCCTCAAGAGCAAGCAATCTATTTTGAATTAACCATTGCGACAATTTACCAAAAATATATTGAATATCAGATATGGCTGACAGAAAATTGCATCTATTATTGTAGAACACTGCATAATTTGCAGACAGAACACACTTCATACCATGAGTAGTTATAAGCAGCTGTTTTTTTTTCACGGTTTTTAAACTCAACAAAGGTTAACACGTTTACTGAGTAGTTATGGACACATTTGAAGTTCAGCTACCACAGGTTCTGGTGGTAAACGCCGTGATAGGATATCAAGGGCTAGTAGATATAAGTCGTGACAACGAGAATATCGAATGAACAATTCTGACACACTCTCTGGCTAGCGTGTTACTAAGACAGTTACAAGACGAGCAGCCGGGCGTGCTTCGTGCGTATCGGCCTGTAGCTGTAAACGAAGAGCAAAGGCGCTGCAGAAGACAGCGCTTTTAAAGTGGCTTTTGCGAGGCCAGTCACTAGACTAGTCAAGTCACTTGACCTGGTGAACTTAGACAGCTGGTGCTGTATCTGGGAGTGCCAACTTTACTAAAGTTAAGTATTTTATGCCGATTCGCACAAGGGAAGCCTTGGCTTAAACATAATGTATTATGCGTTTGGTATTAACATTTGGCATAGAAAATTCGTGATTTTTCTCTAGCTGTGCCATGGCTAACTTGAACGTCGCATTAATTCTAGAGGTGCTATCGCTCTATCGCTACAGGTTATATAAAATGTATAAGTTTAGTAGTAGCACATGGAGGCTAAGCTAAATAAATGTGACGGCGACCATGTGGCAATTTCAAGCACCGAAGGTGCGGGTAAATGTCAGCAGACTGCAGTCGAAAGGCGAGGCCCACGTGTGGTCCCACTGGAAGGCCTCTTGATGCGGGGCCTCGGTGCGGTCTCTTGCGGTGGGGCCTCGGGGCATGTTCTTAACAGTAGTTATATCATTAATAAAAATGTTGAAGAGCAACGGTCCTAGCACGCTTCTTTGAGGGACTCTAATTTTAATTGGCAAAACTTGAGATTCAACAGCCTTACATAGTACATATTGGTCACGATTCGATAAGAAGCTTGCCAATAATGCATTCGCTTTCCCACGATTACCAATGTTCAAGTTTCCTTTATCAACAATTGTTTATCACCAGTATCAAAAGCTTTCCGCATATTTAAAGAGAGGCAAGCCCCATATGATTTATCGTGAAAACACTAATAAATCAGTCGCTAGATAAAATATCGCTAATGTAGCATTAGATTTTGCACGAAAGCCAAATTCTTGGCTGGAAATTACATTATGAGTCGCAAGGAAGTCGGTTGAATTAATGTTTCAAGTATTTTGTTGAACGTTGATAGCGTTGATATGGTCAGATCGAATCGGTTGCCGCTTAGAAAATGCTGGAGATTAGCAGCCCTTGGTTGTGAGATAAAACATGTTTATTTACCATATTTGTTTCATGTTTTGTAAATCATGATGTTGAAAAGTGGGACAAAAAATTTTTTCCATTGCTTTTTTTGACATTCGACGTGAACCAACAACGTTTTCTTACCCCAACCTCTGGCTTATGGTACTGAATCATGTAAGGGTCTGGTCAATTAAGCTTGGTGTAATTTTAAAGCTCGTAATCTCTACTTCAAACTGACATCTTGATAATGGATGATTATTGCATAGTTTGGTAACGTTAGCCCTTCTAATTTGGGTTAACGTTTTTTAAGTACCCAGTACACGTTAGTTTGAGTTGCCCTCATCACAGTTCCAGTTGACAGAAAGAACAGTGTGGTTTTGCAATTAAGTCCCAGAATGGCATTGCCCCACTTGGTCTATGACGTGTATGATCAGTACATCCCAGA
>LQNS02278170.1:47434790-47463718 GCA_001587735.2 Parhyale hawaiensis
TTTCTATTGACGTGAGATTTTAGATGGTTGACTGAACTATTTCAGTCACCCATCTAAAATCTCACGTCAATAGAAAACGAAGAAGAAAAAGAAAATTTCAAAACGTAATTGTTGTAGGGAATCTTTCAAGGATTCCAAAACTGTATTTGTTTTTATTCTAGCATAAAAATTGAGGCAGTTCTATTCATTTAAATATATATATATTATATATACATATATATATAAAACTAAGGCCTAAATGGAAAAAGTTACACGAATAAAAAGTGTTTTATTTTCAACTTTACATATTATTTGAAAATTTCAGTAAGATCAGACCACTAATAAAGAAAATTCCAAAATTTGTAAACGACCCCCTTAAGCTTGGTGTAATTTTAAAGCTCGTAATTTCTACTTCAAACTGACATCTTGATAGTGGATGATTATTGCATAGTTTGGTAACGTTAGCCCTTCTAATTTGGGTTAACTTTTTTTATCATGGGTCATGTGCAATCAAACTCAACGGGAGTAGTGTCAAGGTCAACTGTCTTTCTTGTCACACCAAAACGTTAATTCAGGGTCTTACCGTAACGGGGTGAACCAGATACTGCACATACTAGTCATGTAGGGTCTATCTGCTGAGAATATACAATTGATTGAAGGAGTGCACAAGTAAAATTTATGGAACTTGCATGATTATCACCCGTGAACAAAGTGAGAGAGGTGATTAGTTTTCGCTGAAGATTTAGGTATATATTTATACTCAATTATGTTAACTAAAGTGCTAATTAGCCCTAAGGTTCATTCTGAAGTGGGTTAAGTATAGCCGCTGACACTTAAGAACGGTTGATTTTGTTTCTTAACCAGAAGATGTTTACCCAATAAGTGGTCAAAGGAGTTGAGCAATCTTCATATTTTTTGTAGGGAGTTTGGTGGGTTAGCCTCGATGTGACCCATGCCAAAAAACTGGGAATAGCTGGCCATAAAAAATAACGGTGCTGAAATTTGCTTTCCACCCAAAAACAGGTAGAAGGAGTTGAACTAGGTTCATGGTATTTTGCAGGGAGTTGGTGGGCTGTCCTCGATGTCACCCATGCAAAGAAGAAAAACAAATAGGACTAGCTGGCCATAAAAAATGGTGGAAATTAAATTTACTTTCCACCCAGAAACAGGTAGAAGCATGAAGGTATAAAGGACAGGAGGGAACATTGGCTCGATTTCTTGTAACCTACTGGCTGTGGGGACAGCAGCCCGTGTGGCTGTATTTAAGCCGACCTTGAACTGCTAGCTGCTATCCACTATCCAGTCACTCCAGTCAGCAGTGCCACACTGACCGTCGTAGTGGTTGTGAGTGTGTCGCTGCTGTCAACATGGTATACCCATGCTACGTTTATGGTTGCAAAGCGCGGAGCGACAAAAAGCACAGAAGAATGTCTCTTTAGCGGCTTTTTTTTTAGCGTGCGTGCAGCTGCATAGCCAGCCAGGCTCCAGGGCCCCCACAATGAATGAAAATGCAGAAAATCCCCACGCGCGGACTCAAAAACTCCCAAATTGCACTAAAACTTCAGAATTAGAAAATTATAGCAATAAAAATGATTATTGCTTGTCTAAATATAAATGAATATTTCTCGATATCTATTTACTGCAGTGGCATATTAGAGTTATAGAGTGGGATATTAAAATGTAGGCACATAGGCATGTTAGTGAAATCTACCTGTAGGTAATATTTGATCAGCTGCTACAAATTCACCTACTCAGGACTGCTACAAAATCATCTATTCAGGACAGTCGAAGACATATTTCAGTGTCTTCGAAAGCACTATATATATAGTTCGGTCCTGAATATTTTACCTTGCCATTTTGAATACCCTAATTTTACACCAGTATAAAGACGCATATCACATCGCTACGTGACTGACTTTAACAGTCTCGAATATATAAACTAGCAGTACAATGCGATTCAAGTTATTTTGACAATTCTAAATTAATGAACCTCTTGCTGCATTTGCCAGCAAGCATCGTGTTCACCTTAATTAGATAGAACTATTCATGTAAATTGACTTATCACTGTAATACAACATTATTCTAGGCTAGTATAGGAAACACGACATTAGTTGAGAGCATGTGAGAAAGTAGAAAGATTTATTCATTGTGTCTCCATATCGCAAGTCCAATCAGAGTCGAACTGAAATTCACTAATTGAAGTTTTTTTTTTACAGTAGCAAGCTACTAAACATAGGGTTATACTTAGATGTTACTGCAGATATGTAATGTGTTTCATGAGAACATTCTTGAGATTAAGGCTTTGTTTATGATTTCATGAACTTCTGAAGCTGTGGCATTACTTTTTACGCTTCGCACGAGCTTCAACAATTTAGTGCGTTCCTGCTCATTCTACGTATCTGCATTTATTCCCATATTGTCCATTCCCACTTTCCCATGCACTAGTCCTACGTACAAAGCTCTCCCTCTTTTAGTGAAGACCTTTGATCGCTTTCAGTGCACTGAAAAGTCTTTCAACTGACATCGATCATACTTGACTTACCCTATTTTTTTTTACTATTATCGTGAAAAGTTAAACCAATATTTTGTAGTTTATTATTGTGTACTGAAATATCATTTTCTCCAATAATGGTCGAAAAAAACCCTCAAAATATTCCCACTAGAGCCAAAAAGTTCCAATTTGGGGACAAAATCCCCAAAAGTGGGAGCCCTGCTTGGCTCGGCTCCAACAACTGTACACGTGTGCGTCAAATGGTACTACGCGCACATAGCCTAGGGCCCGCCAGTGTGCGCTTGACACCACTGGCTGAGTGGCTGGCTTTGATGTGCCGCCGCCTCTTCACTTATGCGTGAATATTGCTCTGTTTCCTCTTCCGTAAAATTGTTCCATATGCAATGCACTGCTGTTTTTTTGCGCATGTCAGGTAGTTTAATGTTTCAGGTTGGTGTCATCGCGTTCCTGAACAATTATTCGATATGGTTGTGTAGTTATAGCCTGAAACGTGTATTTATCCCTATGCAGTACAGTGTTTGGTTGCCCTCCCGAGTGGCTGACTGCTCCTCGCGCCGGCTTCAATCTGCAATGAGGCGAGACTGTGTAGCGCGGTCTCTTGTCCTTTATAACTTCATGGGTAGAAGGAATTGAGCTATGTTCATGATTTTTTGCAGGGAGTCTGGTGGGCTGTCTTCGATGTGACCCATGCTAGAAAACTAGGATTATCTGGCCATAAAAAATGACTGCTATAAAGTTTGCTCCCACAGCGGGTGATGGTCTTACGCCACAGAGGCGTTCTAGTTATCACATACAGTATTTTTGCTATATCTATTGTACAGGTAGGAAGAAAGGTCACAAGACTTGGCAAGTATTAATGCAAAGGGGCATAGGCCTAAGGAATAAAAAAATACAGGTGGTATCGGTTCTATCTTGGTAAGGTAAGTGGCATTAAAAATGAATATCAAGGCACTAGATCCTTCTCATGGATTTGTGCGATAAAAGCAACAATTTGATATGAAAGTGTTACTGACTGATATTCAGCTGTCCCTAACTTTTGACCTGTTTCTAAGTGAACTTGGTACAGGATTTGAAACTGAACAATGAATGATCTATGCTCGGGGCACGTTAAGGGATATTTTCGCGTAGATTTCGTTGATGTACTCAATTATGTTAACTAAAGGGCTAATTAGCACTAAGGTTCATTCTGAAGTGGGCTAAGTATTTGCGCTGACACTTAAGAACGGTTGATTTTGTTTCTTAACCTGAAGATGAAAATTTTAGAGTTGTGTCACTGGTGTATTGAAGTATGCTAATTAAACTTGAATTTGAGAATTTTTAGAGTGGCCCTATTGGGATTGATACAGGATCCGATCCGAAACTTAAGAACGGCCATTCCAGGGTCCAGCCGTCTACCCCATCATACTAACAGTCTAAGTCCTTATGCACCGGCAATGTTAAACGAATCTCCATTGGTCCGGATTATAAAAATATCGAACCTCGTCGGTTGCTGGTTAGGATAAACTCTGCGGACGGAGTGACGAGTTTTCCTCGTTGTTTGCAGTATTTCCTAATTACTTTGCTAATTTTAATGTGGTATGTAAACAAGTCTACAAAAATTCAAGTGTTACTCATATTTCAAACGCTTTATACTTATTTGCTTTCAACTTTATGAATGACTTCAAAAATGTTTCAATTCACTCCATTGCGTAACCTTACTCACGCATTCCATTTTAGCACGATTTTACTTTCAGATCCAGGAGATAATAACACTATCCTCGTAAAAATATCATTATTTTTACATTTCAGAACATGCCGTGGCTTCAAGGGAAGCTCGAGGTGGTGGTCGAGGAAGCTGCAGATCTTCCGAATCTTGACTACGACGAGAACAATCTGGACGACTTAAGTGACCCATTCGTTGAAGTATTTCTTATTGGTCCCAAGAAAAAACGCACAAAACTGGGCAAAACTCCTACCATTCAAGATTCACTAAATCCTAAATGGTCATACGAGATAACCGCTCAAATTGACTCAGATATAACTGAAGTTGAATTCGTTGTTTACGACAAAGACTTTCTGATAGCGGAAAAGATCGGTTCCTGCAGCGCCCCAACTCACGTGTTTCAAAAACAAACGCGTGGATGGAGAGATACCCTTAGTCTCCAAAATAAAGACAAACAAAACGCGGGTAGCCTTACCGTGAGTATCAAATTCTCAGGAGTCACGTTGTTTGGCAGCATGACAACTAGGGAGCGCAAGCAGTCAGTGACGATCAACTCCTGTGTGGAGCGTCAAGTGAAGGATGACATGGTAGACAAATCAGAGCTTCTCTTTGCCCATGGTCAGTTACTTATAACTATCGAAAAAGCAGCAAACCTCCCTGAAATCGATGGAAAATTCATGCTCAAAAGAAGAAGACGACCAGATCCCATAGCAGTTGCTGCCCTTGTTGATGCCGATGGAACAGAGCACAATGTAGCTATGACCTCGGCGTCGGACTCTACTTGCAATCCCGAATGGCAAGAACAGTTTCCACTGAATGTATGCCATGAGATACAGGCCATCAATTTCAAAATTTACGATAAACATTCTTTTGGACAAGAAGAAATAGCATCGGCACAAATTCCTGTTATTCCACTCATTAAACAACACGAAATTGAAGGCAAATTCATTCTGCTGAAAAATAACAGAAGCTGCGGCTTATTATATGTTTCAGTTAAGTATTTGAATGAAACAGAGATGGACCCTAAAGTTCCAAAGTGTCCTTTTGAATTGCATGAGTGCAATAAAGTCACACTCTATCAAGATGCTCACTGTCCCTCATTGCCGATACCTGTCGTCAGTAAGGATGGAGTACAGCGTGTCGCACATAACGCTTGGCAGGACATCCATGATGCCTTGAAAAAAGCTGAAAAATTTATCCTTATCACAGGTTGGAGTGTTAATGCAAATATTGAGCTTCTAAGAGGGGAAAATGCCACCGGGCAAAGTCTAGGAGAACTGCTGTTGGAGAAAGCGGAGGAAGGCGTGGATGTTCGCTTGTTGCTTTGGGATGAAGTTCTGGCAGATATTTCAAAGATGAACACATGGGGAAGTCAAACCAAAGACTATTTCCACAGATCCACAGTAAAAGTAGCACTTGCATACAGGTCCAAGGAAATTCTCAGAAACACAAAGATAGCGAAAAAGATAACACCAATATGCTTCTCTCACCACCAAAAGAGTATCATAACCGATGTAGGTTATCCAGATGCCAAAGACGGCGAAAGGCATCTAGTGGCTTTTTTGGGAGGCCTTGATCTGACATCCGGAAGGT
Organism: Parhyale hawaiensis; assembly: GCA_001587735.2. NCBI lineage: Eukaryota > Metazoa > Arthropoda > Malacostraca > Amphipoda > Hyalidae > Parhyale > Parhyale hawaiensis. The sequence continues at coordinate 47,440,577 of LQNS02278170.1, forward strand.
ACGACACACCTGATCATCCCTTGTTTGCCACGCTGGCGACCGACCACAAGGATGACTTCTACAACAATGTGGTGCACACTACAGCAGCCTGTGGTCCTCGGCAGCCGTGGCACGATATTCACTGCCAAGTGGAGGGTCCCGCAGTAAACGATATTCTACACAATTTCACTGATCGTTGGGTAAAACAAGGTCTCAAAGATGACGCCGCTCTCAAGTTTGATGGAATTAACTTGAACAATAGGACAGAATCAGAAGACAGCTGGAACGTTCAAGTTTTTCGGTCTATTAGTGATGATTCAGGGTATCTGGGTATCAAAACATTTGGCATTTTCAAAAGACGAGGAGAAGCTATAGAAGACAGCATACACAGGGCTTACATTCATCAAATTCAACGAGCAAAACATTTCATTTACATCGAAAACCAATACTTCATGGGGAGTAGTCACTTGTGGCACAGTTGTCGCGACATCAGAATCGACAATCTGGTCCCCCTGGAAATCGCTGCAAAAATTGTGGACAAAATCCGAAAAGGCGAAGAGTTCGTTGCCTACATCGTCCTGCCAATGTTCCCAGAAGGCAATCCTGAAAACGGATGGATGCAAGCAATGCTGCACTGGCAGTACCATACAATGGAGTTGATGTATGGAATGGTAGCGAAGGCTATCGCAGAGAACTCCGTTGACGCAGCGCCACAAGATTATCTCTTGTTCCTTTGCTTGGGCAAGAGAGAAAAGAGTGACTCTGTTCCACAAGAATTGAAACCCCCTGCCCCAGGTGCTGCCAAGCGAGCGTTTGAAAATCGGCGACTAATGATATACGTTCACTCCAAAATGGCAATATTCGATGATGAGTACGTCATTGTAGGGTCAGCAAACATCAACGACCGATCTCTGAGAGGTAACCGGGATACCGAAATTGCAATTGGAGCGTACCAGCCAAGAATTTCTGATCCTGCTAATGGTGAAGTGGCTGGTTTCAGAAAAAGCTTATGGGCAGAGCACCTAGGAAAAGAAGCTCCACTGAGCATGAACCCCGGAACTTTGGCATGCGCCCGAAAAGTGCGCTTTTTGGCGCAGGAGGCTACCCTGTCCATGTTATTGTGTCGGAACGGTCAACCAGAGAGTCACTTGTTGATGTACCCGCTGCAGGTGAAGCACACCGGAGAAGTTGCTACTTTGGAAGAAGTGGAAAACTTTCCGGATACTTGCGCTTCAATAATAGGCAGCAGAGGACTACGATGCATCATACCTGATGTGACAACGTAACAAAATTCGTCCTTAAAAATGTGTAGCATCATATTTACATTTTTTTCCATCGAGCATTATGTACTAAATATCATGCGAGTTATTATATACATTGCGTCTGTAGGTTTTAAATGAATAAATATACGAGTTGTCTGATTGGTTCCTAGGAGTGGCTACTTTGGAGTTGTACTGTACATGATAATTGACTACTGTATTACAAATTATTCATTAGAGATTATTACTACTAACTAGTTATTTCCATAGAGGAAGGAGGCTCACCACACCTGGATCCAAACATATAAATATTGAAGTCCTTCTGTAATGCAGTTTCCTAGAACTTCTTTGAAAGATCTAAGACCTTATTGGAGCGAAAATTTGTTTAATTTAGGAACCGAATCGTCTAAAACAGTAGCCTGCTTGCACATTACGTTAATGTCACCTGCAAAACGCGACGAGACGGAGGAAGCATCAGCTTCGTTCCTGAAGTGTAACGCAGAAACTTCATTGTAACAATATGCTTGATGGAGTTGGTTGCTGAAGTCGATTATTAGCTTGGTGGGCCACTTCAAACTTTAATCTGCCATCGATTATCGCTAATAGGAGCAAGCTTTAATGCATAGTTGACGCACTTCAACTGAAAAAAATAACTAGTTACTAATGATAATCTCTAATCAATAATTTGTAACCGTCAATTTTCATGTACAGTACAGGTTCAAAATAGCACACTCCTAGAAACGGGATAACTAAATGGGGTGCAGGCAAGTCAAGTAGGCGAACACCAAGATGTACCCGTACCAGGAAGTGCGGTAAATGATAAGTACATTAGTCTATCTTCTCTGGTCAACTCTTTATTTCAAGAATGCAGCAACTAAAATAATATATTTCACCATTTCTGGATGAAAAAGATAGCATGTCATAGTTTAGTTGTATGAATAATTACTGAAAGTGAATGAAGAATTAATCTACGCACTATAATGCTGTTAACTTAGGGCACGTGCACTGTAAATGGCACTACCTCGTAGGCGCATGTAAATATCGACTGTAGAAAACGCATGAAATTTTTGTGATCATAAATAAACGATTGTGACTGGTTAGAGTTTGCAATATATATTATGAACTAATTGATGGGTTTCTGAGCAGCCCATAATCTTGCAACATTGATTGATTTTGTTTTTTATAGCCACTTAGTTAAACTGGTCAGCAGTTAAATTTTCAATAATTATTATTTTATAAGTTCACACCGCCAGTGTAATGTGCTTACACGGGCTATTCTTCTGGAAAAATAATTACAACACAACTGAAAATATCAAAAAAGCTATTATTTATTCCCACCGCACGCACATAACATATTTTGTGCCAAAAAAGTTGGGTTTTCATAGTACAGCTATTTTATGACTATAACCGAGTGAAAATTTCTCTCCTTCAGGGCAGAATGATTCATATCCAAACTGAAATCCTATCTTTTTGTATGGTTGCCTTGATCGGCCAATAATCTTTTGGTAAAAATTGATCTTGCATGAAATACTCTCAAAATGTTTACGTGAAATTATTTTATTCAATCATTTAAAAGGAAAAAACGTGTGAAATTACAAAGTATAAACTATCCAAAGCTACAGGGGCTTCCCTTTCGTATTCTAAGGGCCTGTTAGATTGGGCAGTAAAATGAAGTATGTAAAGTTTGACTTGTCCAAATACTCAGACGGATGCTTCGGCATTGACTTGTTCATTCAAGTTTCAGTCGTTGACTCATAACACATCACCTCGACGGTAGGACGTCTAAAAACTTAGTCTTACTCAGTAAAAAGGAAATTTCAGCAGGTCAACATAATCGGGCAGCCTCCAGCATTTGCAACACTATCCAAAGTGACGAGGCTTAATTTCCCGCGTACATTTTCGGACCAGTAAAGTCAAGTAAAATGGGCTTGGTTTAGATCGACTTAAACGTGCCTCTAATGCACGGTGATTGCACGGGCAAATGTGTTTGTATCGTGATGTTCTGATGCAAATTCAGAAAACTAAAATCATTCTCTCTCCAAACTGAATTGAAGTTCCTTAATCACTTTAATGCTAGTCTTTGTTTTGGCTTCTACACGTTTCTAGGCTTTTGCTGGGACTGACTAGGATATTCAACGAGCTGGCGTTTATAGTGGTAGATCCAGCAGCGCGGGATCGCTTCTGCTAGTAATTTGGTGCTCTACTGCGCGAAGTGTAAAGCTTATGTCTGCTACAAAGTTTCAGCGTCACCATGACCAAAGTCACATAAGAAACTCATCTCGAGTTTGATGCCTCTAAATTATGTAAAAACATAAAGTCAAGTTTGATCGCACCCTCACCTGGGAAACCCACACGCACTGGTTTGCGTTGCGGATATAGACCCACTGGCCTCAGAGAAGTAAGTGCGGCTGCAGTCGACCACATGTCACAAAGAACTATGACGCCAATTCGATGGAAGGTTCAAATGATCCGCGACCCTCACCTCCTTTTCTCTGAGGAAGGCAAGTTCCACCACAACGCTCTGCACGCCCACAACTGCCGAGTCAGGATACCTAGATCAGCAAAAGCTCGCGTACCTGGGTTGGTCTCGAATCTGCAATACAAGGAGTTAGAACTGCGAACGTATGCGTGCTGCTACCGTGGCGGCATGATATAACGTGCTTCGAAAACAAAAAAACTTAAATTTCAATAGCATGTTACTAATACTAGAGCTGCACTCGAAGAGCGCAAACTTACTTAAAAAAGCGCAATGCTGACATGTTAGATAAACATGCTGACGGATCATCACCAAAATTTAATCATCTGTGCCTTGTGATAATCCTAACAGTTATTGTAAATCACGTAAAGTTTTATCCATAAGCTTTCGAGTTATCTTGTTAACAGGCAGAAAACAGACAAATACACAAAAGGAATGATGGATCACCACCACAATGAAATCTTCGGTTCCTTTGCAATTTCGTAAAGATTCGTGCCCAGCTTCTTGAGTTACCGTACGATGTAACAAACAGTAGATAAATAGAAAAAACCACAAGCGGACCAACGACGAAATTTACTTGTGTGTCTTCTGAGAATATTTTAAACTGTTCCTGTAAATTTCATGACGATCCGACCACAACTTTTGGAGTTCTGCTGCTTACAGATAAAGAATCTAAAGCTTTCAAAAAACAACCTCCCTGGCTGAGGTACTAAGAAATTGGAGTGTTAGCTTTGTTCGAATTCAGTGAAAAAGTTAAATTTTGGTAGTTGAGGCCATGAATGTTCTTCAACTCCTTGGCCATCGACACAAGTTCAGCTTACTATCAACTATAGGGTGGACCATTTCCAAGTGACTCTCGATGTTTGTTTCTCTACAAGGCAAGAAAAGTAAATTCTACAAAAATGCAAGGAACGCATTTATGAACAAAGAAAGCCGTTGCACTACGAAAGTCGTTGGTGGTAGGTATGTTATTAATAAAATTTTGTCTCAAATCAGAAATGGTATAAAGTATATCATAATTTCCAGGTATGTTAAATTTTGCACGAAAAATTGCATACTTACAGAGTATAGTGCGTGCGTCGTCCTCGATCACGATATATAGATTATAAATGAAATGCAATTGATCATGGACAACTATATAAACAAATGCTACAGCGCATCTTTTCTTATTTCCAAATATTTTCCAAGAGTCCTGAAACATAAAAACTCAGTATAAAGTTTTTATCGAGCTCGATAAGCGGAGAAACGTTGTCGGTCACGTTGCCGTGACTACAACTTAATTGCAGCCAGGAAGCAAAGAGCGTAACGGGAGGACGCACAAAAAATTAGCACGAAAAAGTGACGTCATCATCGACGATTATTTTAACTAATTTAAGCAGAAACATCGTCTTATATTGCAAAATTCATCTGTAGCGTATAAATAAATTAAGAGACTATATACTAATTTAGCAATTTTATAGAAAATTGCTGTGCTTGCTGGTGGAAACTTCCACAGCACTAGCGCCGAATTTGGTCCCTTTTGGCGACCTGATTTAACTTTTCTTCTTAATGGAAGCCTTATTTACACTTCATATTCAGTTCACAGTGCTCTTCTTGAGTATATTTATTCCTTACTAACAAATATAAGCACCATTATAGCTAATTCTGTACGCGAGAGAAACCACAGTAACAGTTAGCCTATTGCTCGAACTTTCTGTACTTGGCGACAACATTACAGAGAGTAAATGATCAAATTTTTGTAGCAATCTGTTGGTTTGTCTCTCTGTTTCATTTATGATTGTTAGCAAAATAACTCAAAAAGTTTTGAACGGATCTTTCTGAAGTTTGCAGAAACTATTAGAATTATAGAAAGACATAAATGATGAAATTTTGGTAATGAACGCATTGTGTACAGTGTGTTTGACTAAATTCTGTCAAAGTGTTTTTCAGAACAAAACGTAAAAACTTACCAAGGGATCTTCAAGAAAATGACAGAAGCTGTTGTTACTGCCGAAAGACACCATAACCAGAGTCTGGTGCTGATACTAAAGCAATAAGAGCTCAGTACCGACTTAAATATTTCGTGGCGGAGGTATGCAGTCTGAGAGTGCTCGTTTAGATATTCATTTCAGTGGTAGAGTTCCATTGAAGCCGAAGCCAGGTTCACGGCAACTAACTCGGATGTGGACGATTCCCATGTTTTAGGGCCTGTCTACACGTTAGTGTTTCGAACGCTTTCACTCATCCACTCCTCCCAATGTTTTGTAGCGCCGTTGTCTACTCAACTTTGTGTACGATATAAAAAGTTAGTAACTTGTTCGCCGCCAAATTAGTTTCCTCGGCAAGTGTTACTATGGGAAAGTTCCATGTAACTAGTCGAATTTAAAATAAATAAAAAACTCAGAAAACAGTCCACTTTTCTGCTGTTTCTCCGGTATGGTAACATTGGGACGAGTGAATGAGTGAGCACTTTAAACAGACCATAACGTGTAGATCGGCCAGTAGCTGTGATAAATACTCCTCATATGCGAGAGGCTGTCGTCCAGTCTTTGAACAGAAACATGTCGCGGATTAGCACATGGTGCTCTTCCTGTAATGTGAAATTGAAAGCTTCACATTTGCCTCCTGAAAGAGGCAGCACTTCTTTGCGCGCGTCAAGCTTTCTTTAAATACTTACTGCCCTCTTTGGCGAGAAGCTTTTATTTAAACTCCTGCCAAAATCCCTGTCAAGCATCCGTCTCTCTTGTTACGGGAAGTGCGGGGCTCCTGTGCAAGGTTCGAGCTGTCTTTCATGTTGATGAATTCCGGAGATGTCTTTATGCTTTCTTGCTGACTCTTTTTAAACATTGTTCTTCTGTCCGCGCTTCGGCTGCCACCTTTAATCTTCGTCTCCATGCCTGACATTATTTCTATTCTTCTTCTTCTATTCTCCCCTAGACGTCTCCATGAACTTGAACTAATGGCGATAGCTCATAGAGGGCCGCAGCGTAAGCCCGGCTGTTCTCTAGGAATGTGCCTATTGGTCAGTCTGGTCAGTCTATGGCAGCTATCTATTCTATTCTGGACTCGTTGGCCCGGCCAGTGGGCTGTGTACCAAGAACAATCTGGCAAGCTTATACCACACCCGGAGTGTTGTTGGCTTTACGATGTTCTATACCTACGGCGTTTAATGATGGACATTCTCTACATTTCCCTGCTCCTGCTCTCAAGCTCAGTGGAAGAAGAGGCTGATCCGTTGAGTTTGGGGACTGTTATGTGCCAAACTCGTCATTTCTGTCCGCTTTATAAACCCAGAACTATGCTGGCATGGAATGCATTGGCGGAATCTGTGTTAGACCCTTTGGGGCTACAGGCATTCAAGGCCGCCGTAAAATGTTTTTAGGGGATTTTTCTTTCCTACGTTTAGGGCGTCTTGAGGTTGCGAAATACTCGGGCTTTATTATACCCGTTCCTTGGCGCCCTAACATATAGTACATTAATATATTTTTTTTCCTGGGGGGAGGGGGTTGATGGGCTTGAGTTTACGGAACTTAAAAGGTGACGGAAGTTAAGGAGTCCTTTAATGATTTTCAAAATTATTATGAAATATATACCATTAACTTACAATTTAAGTTCGTTAAATAACAACGAACGGTTTAGTTCCCAACTCTGGTTTTTGTGTTTTGCCTCCTTCCCCTCATACACACGCGAATACACTAAGTTTAGTATAAGGGGTACTTCAAATTTAGAGATATTATGCATGTTACACAGACTTGTATTTCACAAATAAGGTCATAGCCATATTACACAAAAATTTTCACATGCATCGGAACTGGAATGCCAAACTACAAACGGTATTTATCAAACTATTTGTTAAGCTTTAGCTCTGCTTTGTTATGAAGGCATATTTTTTTGCTTTCTTGCTCATTCTAAATGAAAAAAAAAAGCTTAACATTACTGTTTTCATAAAAGGAAGTCATGTTTGAATTTAAAATACGGCATTCTTTCCGTTTTGTGCATCCCACAACAGTGTTCCAGCATTTATTTAGGTTGAACTTGCATTTCACTATAATAAAGTTACAGTTGGTGACTGTAATATCTTTACGGCGCTATCACTGATAACGGTGAGATACGACGTACACTTGTCTGTCTCAAATGTAGTAAAGGTTTATATGTTAATTTTTATACGCGACAACCTTAAATGTGAGTTATGGCACATACAGTACCGTCCAAAACTAAGGGATAAATTTTTAAAACGGCATAACTTTTTTCCTAACCATTCCATGTACTTCTTCTTCTGCACAGTATTAGCCAGTAAGATATTGATTATTGTGTTAAAATTTGAGACATGTATGAAGGATAATAAAAAGTTATGAACGAAAAGCTTTTCTCTTGATATTTATAATTTCCAAAACTAAGGGATAAAAAAATAACAATTTAGTTAATTTCTTAATCAGTCCGTATTTCTTTATTTACATCGAAGACAAAGTTTGACACTGCCATTTGTAAGCATTGCTGTTCGTCACATGATGGCACCACGTCAGAAACTTGATTGTATACTGCAGCAAGATATCACCAAGTTGCACAAGAATAATTTCACTATTAGAGAAATTTCTGAGAAAGTCAACCGTTCGAAAAGTGTTGTGGGCAGAACAGTGAAGTCGTACAATGAAACCGGCTGCATTGGTGCCCCTAAAAAAGCTGACAGGCCCCGTAAAGCATCAGTTAGAGAGGACAGAGTCATCCAGCGTACCTCATTCAAGGATCGTTGTAAGTCCTCAGTTGCGTTAAGGAGGGAAATGAATGACACGTGATTGAAAGTCTCACGTCAGACCGTTTCTCGGCACTTTCAAGAAATAGGGTATTTACAAGACGCCACAGAAAAAAAAACCGCTTGCGAGTGCCATGAGCAAGAAAAAGAGATTGGAGTTTGCAAAACAAGAACGTTCACTGGTCCGATGAAAATTGGGCTAGAGTGTTTTTCAGTGATGAAAGCAAGTTCTGTTTGTTTGGTAATGACGGTAGCAACTTTGTTGGAAGACGTGAAGGTGAGAAATTAAGAGTAAAGTTTACTAAGAAGACTGTAAAGTTTGGCGGCGGGAGTGTGATGGTTTTCGGTATGTTCTGTAGTCAAGAGGCATCGCCTCTCGTTCGTTTGCAAACCGGTACGAATCCTTAGGTGTACAAAGACAGTCATGAGTTACCTTGAGCAGCAAGATCTCGATGTTATGGGTTGGTGTAATATTTCTGACTTCAGTGCGGGGGTGAGTTCTAGTTGAGTTCGTCACCCTACTTGGTTCTGAGAGCGAACTTTAAAGCAGAATAATGTTGTCAGGCTAAAGTGCTGGATAGTGATGGAATGTCGTCAAAATCTTCTTGTTTATTTACATCTTATTATACAACACTTAGAAGATATGGTTGAATAATTAGTAGCAAACATGCTACTTGATAGATGAAGACAACAAAGTACAAGGTCTACATATGAATAAGTGCTAAAAGCAGAATGCAGTAGATAATGTTGGTACAGTAAGGCTAAGTACCGAATAAGCTGACGCTTGATAGCACAAGCTCCTTAAGTAGTAGTCATTGGAAGTCCAGCAACTTTCCTCTAACTTGGGTCGGAAGTCCGCCGGTAAATTACCTCATGTTTACGACAAAACAAACATCACCGAAACTCTGGTTACACCTCACCACCTCTCGGTGGTGAAGTGACAACGGTTCGGCATCGCATCAACGGAGGCCCGGGTTCGATTTCCCGGACGGCACGCTACGGATTTACACTGCGTGGAGCACTCCAGCATCGAGAGGCCAGGCGATGCACGATGAGGGATCCTAAATTGACTCTCAGCACGGACTGCTTCTCCTGCTCTTCACACTACTGGATCTTCAAAATTCTAGAATTAAAGCAACAAGAAAACCTCGATAGGTGTATCCATTGTACCCTGTAAACGAGATAATAAATGATATTTGTTATTTGAACTGTTTGTTATAAGTTCCTGGCGGTAGGTCATTGAGAATTACGCATGTCGCTCACATATAGCGGTGCTGGTAAACGAGCATATTTTGTATGGTAAGGTATGCGTCCTTTTTGTTCCTTATCTGAGAGACCCTGCCCTGGAGGCGGCGGCTACAACTGGCCAAACATAAACTCGCATGATACAAAGAATGCGTCTATAGATTTGAATGTTAAGGCTAACACTTTAGAATGTTGTATGTGCGAAACGCATATATAACAATTGGCCACCACAAAGTCCTGACCTAAATCCAATCGAGAATCTTTGGAAAACACTAGGGGTGAAAATTATGGCAAGATACCCCATCAAGACGGAAGATCTTTGGATGAAACTTCAAGAGAAATGGGCGAAAATTACTGTTGAAGATTGTCAGAGTCTTATTCAGTCATGTAGTCGACGAAGTGCAGCTGTAATAAAAAGTAAGGGACTATTTACCAAATATTGATTGTTCACCACCATTTTGCTAAATATTTCTAGCAAAATATTGAGTTAAATACATTTTTTCTTGTTTGTCCCTTAGTTTTGGACGTTATAAATTTTAAGTGAAAAGCTTTTCGTTTATAACTTTTTATGATCCTTCATACATGTTTCAAATTTTAACACAATAATCAGCATCTTACTGGCTAATACTGTGCAGAAGAAGAAGTACATGGAATGGTTAGGAAAAAAGTTATGCAGTTTTGAAAATTTGTCCCTTAATTTTGGAAGGTAGCTACTGTACATCGATTTGCAGGCAAGTGCACTGCAGAAGTATTCTGCGCGTGCATCTATACCTTATAGAAGCAGTTAGACAATCTTCAGCAGTGATTCCACCGCAGTAACACTGTACTCTTAAGATTTTGATTTTAAAACCTCGTAATATCCACACCCTGGTCAACAGCACAAATTCGTGTCATATCGTGTTGTCGTTTGGGGTGACTGCATAAAATATGCAACATAAATTACACATTCGAACTACTCTGATGGCGTACTGGAGTAAGTTTGGCGACAATGATCAGTACGGCTACTGTCATATACAGGTACTTCCGAGATATCAACATTTGAGTTAAGAACATCCGTAAATACGAACAAACTAACAAAGTTCATACATATTCTTATTTTGAGATATTACCATCGCAATTTCGTTTTCATCCTGTATCGTCATGTAGGTAGAGTATGTTGATATTTTTTCCGTGATACAAAAAATTACTTCAATCATTTCCATGGATTCATAAGAAGTAACAATGAAAATATTCAATTCACTGTAGAAAAAGAGATAAGTAACACTATAAATTTCCTAGTTCTCAGGATAAAATATGAAGCACATCATATACTTAAAATTTCTATTCATTGTAAACCAACTCACACAGGGAGATATAGAGTTTTCAATAATACAACCCTCTGAACTAAAAGAAACATGCCATCAACTCCCTAGTGACTAGATCCTTCAACTTCCTTAGTAATGACTAAGGACCCTCACTGAAAATTGTTGCCCCTAAAAAATTGATCAACCTAGAGCATTCTGAAAGCCCATACCTCCGCCAAGCAAGGCACAAAATGACAGCGGGTGATGCAAGGAACGTCACAATAAGTTGCAACTTGAATATAATCTATGTCCTAAATTCAAGACACTCTCGCGAACTAACGTTATCCACAAATAAATCTGTTCACAGAGATTGGTCATGGCTATAATTTGTACCGTGAGAAAATGAAAAACAGTGTACCGATCGTGATGTAAAATTCATAATTTTACACCATGATGGCTTTGGGAGGTTCTGGTTAAAAAACACAACTCATGCTCGATATTTTACGCAAACTAAGCTACTGTAATGAAATTAAAGTTGTACGGCTTGATCCAAATTAAATATAATACATAGCATTGTACAGATGATGACATATATGGCGCTCAATATGCAATGGCAAACATTTATTTTGACGATAATTCACTAGGAACACTCTGCTTAATCCATGGAAAGATGTGGCCAGCATCTTCCCGTAAGCCAAGCAGGACACAAGCATTGTTACGCAGTTTACATTTAACACAATTAGCGTCGTGTTACCCGGTTTATTATAAATTTACGTACCGGCTAAGCACATCTTAGTCTACCCCAACTCTTACTTGCTAACCTTTTTTAGAGGCAATTATACCTACTTTTCAGTTTTATTCACCTGTTTCATTTTATTCTGCTGCAGTAAACACGTTTTCCAACTTTGTACATTCCAAATTCCCCACTGTCTAAGTGTCCATCTAACCCAATCCTTCAAACGATGATGCAGGAGCTGTTCACGGTCCCGTCGAAAGTGTCACTCGTGGTGCCCACTGGAAGCAAGGCGACGGGCTTACTGATCCCATAAAATTGACTGATATCGATGAAAATTGCTATCAGACGGTAATGCTAGATCTTGAAATTATTCTTCAAACTAAGCGATGAATTTGACGGCGTATCAGTGACATCGATGACTCTAAGCGTTGGAGTAAAGCACAACACATCACTCAAAACCGGGAAGTGCTCTGTTTCAACTAATATCACACCACACTGTATATTGCCACTCCAGCTGGGTCCGCAAGGACCGGAACTCATAATAGGTGCCAAGACCAGCACCATGCCTAAACTGACTCGAAAAACCCTTCCATAATCCCAGTCGAACGTTGTCATTCGGACCCTCCCATAATTTGCCCTAACAAATCATGTTTTAATATCATGAATTTCGCTTCCCTCGGCTCATCCCCTCACATCCACATTTAAGCATTAAATTTGAACAACCCTCGTGTTGCTCCAGCCAACGGCACACGCTTGCGGCTTTATCCATTTTTAAGAGGCTGCCCCACGATGTAGTCTCTTCTCTATTGGTTGCCTACCTAACTTGTGAGAGAGCTCCCCCTACTGTACATGTCCCATGCTCCTACCAAGAAAAAAAAAAACATAAATTTCTCACTAATATCAGTTAGAAGCAGCTTCGTTGTTCCTTTCATGCATCATTTGTTTTACGACCAGTGTAATCCTAGCTTAGTCCATGTCTGCATGTTTCTGGTTCAGGAGCAATCAATTTTCGAACCAAGGCTGTCACAGCTATAGACCTGACCGTTGTCCCTTTACGTAAAAAGACACCCAGTACCTAGGCCAGCTGCCCTTGTCTGTCTTCTGGCACTTCATCTACCATTATAGACACAGCCAAAGCCTTCCCTCGGGTAAGCAACATGCTGCTGTCTCCTCGCTACAGCTATCCTCTGCTGCGCTCACTGCCCATTAATTACTGTCGCCTTTTGCCAAACAGAGTTGAGTACTAAATTTGTAAAAGATTTGTCCCCAGTTTGTTTCCCAACTGAGCAATTATTTGTAATAGAAATATTTCGGAACGAAACTGTGTTAATTAGATTAGATTGGATTAGATAGGCGGCAGTAGACGAACCAAGGCCCATTCTCATCCCAACACGACACCGGACTTACTTCGGTGGTGGTTTTGGCGATGGCCTTTACTGTTGTACTAAACAGAGCCTATTCCCCCTTTCCTAACCTAATCCTAGTTCTTAAACATACCTCGTCCAACCCTGTCCTTACCAAATATACTGGACGCCGGAATGAATTGAGGACAACAGGGACAAGATTATGACAGAGGGGCACTTTTAGGGTAAGAGGGGCACCTGAGGTGGCCAGATGTTGAATTAGAATTCAGCTGCTCCTAGTGTAATTAAACTGAGCGGAGCCCTAGCTCTGCCCCCTCTGCACTAATAGGCTTACGTATTATCCCCACAACAGTAGCGTGCCATGCGTGTCTGGCTTCTGTAATAGAGGTGCCAGGATCGAGCCTGCTGCGGTGATCTGTGTGGCATCCAGCGAGCGTGTTGAGTCGGCAGGTGCTTGGTATGCGAACCTTTGTGTGTGCATCTGCCTGGCCAGGAATGGGAGAGTTTGGGGGAGGGNGGGGGGGGGGGGGGGGGGGGGTCGTTGAACAGTCTGCTTCGGCGCAATAGTTCTTAGGGACCCATGGTCGGCTGTAGCTGTACATACTTCGCTGAGGCCGGTTGGCCTATATCTGCAGCACAGACCAGTGGTTGTAGATTTCCCAGTGGAGGATTGAGTCAGGGTTGACTATACTTTTACCTTTAAGAGATGGCAGAGTAGTAGGTAATGTACCGGGATGCACCGTGACCTTTGACCTCTGAACCCCGCCTGCTTCCGATTTCCAAGGCCCCTACCACTGTTGGTAGGCCTCCCAGGCCCCTAACCCCCGCTACACCGGAAGTGCATTGGCCATCCTAAACCGGAAGGTCAAGGTCACGCGCAAGGTCGCGAGGGTGAAAGGTCACGAGCAAGCATCTCGGTGCATTACATACAACTCGCCAGTGGTGAATGCGTTCCAGAGACGTGTTGAGAGCATAGTAGATACCGTATTGAAGAGAGGATGTGCTACTTGGAAGGCATGCTCATTATTGCTCATGTCAGTGACAAGGTCATGAATTTTATCAAGCTCATTTTTGCATTTTGTAGAAATTTGCTGGATTCTAGACCTTTCTTTCGAACACGCAGATTAAATACATTTTTTCCGTCAGAAAAAATGCAGATACTGCCCCCTCTCTCTACCCCACCGACCCACACCCAGTGACAGGGAGGAGGGTGATAGCCCCTCTGCCCTTCCTCCTGTTCTGGCGCCCTACAAATAAATTCACCTCACGTAACCCTAACATACTTAACCGAACCTAACATACTTAACCGAACCTAACATACTTAACCGAACCTAACATACTTAACCAACCCTAACATACCTAACCGCTACCACCAAAATCATCACCATCGACGTTGAAAGTCGAGTCAACAACGACCTGGATACACAAATAGAGCCAGCTGCGCTGCCTCGCTACACAGGCGTGTCTTCTATAGGAATACAGTAGGGCAAAGCGCCAGAGTAAGGGCATGCTCGATCACCCCAAAATTATGCCTTCTAGGCTTAACTTGTCTCAAGCGTCAGACCGAAGCATTAGCTTTGTCTCTTTGAATCGTGTTGAAAGTGTTAGAAGCAACGCGACTACGGGGAGCCTGCTGAAAACTTCATATTTCGAAGTGAGATTGAGTTTCTGGAAGTCTCGTGGATAGTCGATTGAAGGTCAATGTCTGGAACTTAATTTAGAGGGTCAAAGCCAGCGCACTTGCCTCAAGTTTCGAATAAATCAAGGCTCAAAAACTTAGTTTCAGGGCCGAATCGAACAAACTCTAACAAATCCTGGTTAAAGTCTGGTTAACCCTACTTCGACAACATTAAACGTAGGCTTAAATGAAAAACTTTGAGGTTTCATATCAAAACGTCAAAGTGCATCCTCTGAAGGGTAAGGGCAATTAAGTTTGAGTGGGTCGTTGAAGTTGATCTAAGTCAAGCCCACTTGATGACTTGTCAACATATGGAAAGAAAGCTTTAGCTTCGCTACTTGGCATCGGGTTGCAGGTGCAGGAAGCAGCCCGACTCCTTTGAGCCGACCAAAATCTCCAATTTAAAGAAAAAGGCAAAGTTCACGGAAGTCTCACTGGCACTGATTAAAAGTCAACGTCCGAAACTTTAATCAACAAAACTATGCCAGGGCACTTGTCTGAAAATTCGCACAAGTTCAGCCTCAAAAGCTGAATTTCGCTGCCGAATCGAATGCGCCTCGATAAAACTCACCTCTCAATCCAGTTTTCCCCTGCAAGCATTCCACAAATCCGTTGTAACTTCGCAAGTGCGAATTTGTCTCTAATTAAAAACGTGCGTTGCCACAGCACAAAACCCGAGCATAAAATAACTTATATTAATACTTTTTTCTGATGGCATAAAAATTAATCTAGAAGAGCAACAATGCTTGTTGTTAAACTAACGACAGCAAGTTCTTCCAGCAACTGGCAGCAACTTTTCCTGACAGTCTTGCAGTCGTATGGTGCGGAACTGTGATACGCCGTGCAACAGTCGCCAGCGAGGTGGCTCGTCTACAACCCAAAACTACTCACTACTGTGATGACTCACGATGGTGCTCGGATGTGTGCTCCTGACTTGGAACGGAAGTCCTCTACTGCCCTGCATATACGTGATCTGATCCCTGCGTGCCACTAACTTGGGAGACCGTTCCATGTTTCTGTTACCTGAGAGCGGTGTTGATCGTGATACACTACGGGCAAGTTCTACTGGGTCTACAAAGCTGATGTAAGGCAAGCCTTCGTGAATTGACTTGTCCAAAACTGCAGGGAGGAACTTTGACTTCTTTACCGTAAATCGTGTTGGAGGGACTTGAAGCAACCCGCTTATGGTGAGCGGACTGAAATCTCTATTTTACGAAGTACGGTTGCGCTATTGGAAGTTTTACAAGTAATTGATTAAGGATCAACGGCTGGTACTTAAATCAACGGGTCGTAGCCGAAGCACATGTTGGAAGTTTAGGACAAGTTAAGCTTCAAAGCTCAATTTTGCTGCCCAATCGAAGCAACACACCACCCCAACCCGTTCGTTTTCTGCAACGTTCAGTAAGGATAGTTCTCTCATATCTTTGCCTGCTACAGGGAATGTCATATCAGCAGCTGATGATGAGATAACCTATCATTGACAGCATGCAGCACGCTCAGCCTGGGCGGCTCCACTTAACAGAATACTGCAGAAGTGGCATACGACACCGATCGAGCGATATGCATCAAAATTTAAAGATGTGTCGCTGAACGAATGAATGCCCGTGCACGGGTGCCCACCGCGCATGGAGGAGCATGCTGTTCATGCATGCGCGGATGGCGTTAGCAGCGTTGAAGTTTCTCAATCTGCTAATTTGAAACTAATAAATTTTTTTTAAATTCCCGTGACCTCGAGAAGTTTGTTTTTTAGCCTAAACTCCATGAGCTTCATTTCAAAGGAAGACATAAATGTTAACTGGTTACTCATGATTAGAGACCGGATTTTACGCCCTTAAAAATATGCCATTTATGCCTGAAAAATATGCCTTTTATGAAGTAAAAATATGGGTGTTATGAGGTTATCAGTTACTATTATGCCTTTATGCTTGCTATTTAGGTCCCTATGTCCCACGATATCACATTAGAAAATCTATTCATAAGTTTAAGTACCTATGAAGTTATGCAAGCAAGAATTTTTTGTTGGATTTCATAGTGTTACTTGTGTACGTTTTTTTCACAGTTTCGAATTTTATTGTTAATTTCAATGAATAATTCCGAACATCTTTAAAAGGGCGGGGTCCTATGTAAGTTCTATCACAAAATGCAAACTAAAACCAAATTAAGAAGGAGTTATGAAGTTATTAAGCACCATTCTGTGTAGGAATTTAATGCTCTTCTATCTATAGTACCGTCAGTATATTAGGACCCTATATATTACATGCGCGATCTGATTGTCGACTTTGTATGTTCAGCACGCATCGTTGGAACTGCTTATGGGATTGAATTCTGTATCCTGATTACGAAAGATACTTTTGAAGAATCTGATTCTACAAACCGAGAATCAGCTCGCGCCTATAATGTTAGTACGTATTTCCACTCGAAGCTTGTTTGCCAGTCAGTTCACTGCATGGAAAGGCGATACGATATCCTTTAATATCTTCGCTCGTGCCATTTCGTTTGAAGTGTGAATAAAGATGAAAAATAATTTACAACATTTTTTTAGTGTCAAGTTATTTTATTTTCTGTTAGTGCTTGAAGTTTCATTTTTGGTGCAAGGAATGAGGTATCATTGAATAGCGCATGTAGTCCTAGTTTCATGGAACGACTATAGCAGCTCTTGTTCAATTTGTGCGGCGGATAAATTTGCAATTCGTCAAGCAGGTGCTTTATTTGGTAGATTTTCCTCAGCTGACGGACTATATCTAATAGATTAATAGTAGCGTACCAAATAAATATTCACACTCGGAGATTTTAGGAAAGGGAGACATTCTGCCCCAGACCCTGCATCGTCCTTTGGTATTTTGCGAAGGTCTGGACAGAGACCACAAAGCATACGCTCTCTGTAGCCTCCCGCACCTACTGAACACTTAGTGGCCAGCGCCGGCTGATGAGGACGGCCAGAAAAAAAAAAGTGACAGTAGAATAGTAGAAGAAAAGAGACTCGTAAAAAAAGGCCTACCTAACCGGTAGATCATAAAAAATAATAATTCGCATGAGGAAAGTGTGTATCGGTACAAATAGAGAATGAAAAAATTCTATGAGAAGAAATAGCTATTAATAATGATGGTTTTAAAAAAGCAGCTAATGATCCGACGATGCAACAACCAACTCCACCTACCCCTGTTGACTATTTAGTCCTGTCTAAATAATGCTGCAGCTATAATACTTTGAATTTTAAGGAATGAAGCCTAAACACGGCAGAGTTTTAATACTTTATTTGGGGTTTTATATTCGTATGAGCCAATAACTAATAGTTTATTCAAATTTTCAGGGTAAGATTTGAGCGTTTATCATTTAAAATATTTCGAAGAGCAGAAAAACTATGTTTAATGAAGAATAATACTAGTGCTGTAATAAAACACATTTTTAACAAGCAATACATTCAAGCTTTCGATTCAACCTCCGCTTGCCCAAAGGGAAATCAATTTGTGAACTGTGTTTAACTTATACGGAAGTTGGAGGGGCATACAAAAAAGCTGTTAATTCTGTCGGGCTGTAACGACTCCGATAGTTTCTGGATTTTCATTCAAGAATGCCTCGAATCCGACGGAGTTCGACGAGTCCTTTGTTGCCAGCATCTACTCGTTGACACTTCGATTTGACAGTAGCACCAGTATTTCCATAGGTAGAACTTAAATGACAAAGAATATATATAGTCAAACTCGTTCATTGCCTCCACTCATTTTTAGTTCACGTGTTTCTAGAGTTACAATACCGTTGATGACACGAGCAAGGTGAGCTTTCACATATGCCAGGTACTTTTGACTTCATCACTGCCCGTAATTTCCTGCAAATTCTGAATGGCTGCGGCTTCGTTGGGTCCATAAGAGATACCACTTGATTGAAGTCTTCGTAGTGGTCTGCATAATAGAGAGCAGTAGATATCCAAGTTCCCCAACGATCTCAGAATTTGCTGAGAAATTAGCGCCAGGTTCGGCTTCAGCTCTTTCAAAAGGATAGTCTGCGCAATAGCCTTCAGAAAAATTCCCATTCACAATACGACGATTCAGCGTAAGAAAAAGACTCCTGGGCTCCTCGAAAATCCTGTGGAGTCCATTGGCCAAACAGGTTACCTGTATCATATTGGGATACAGAACCCTCAGGGACCGTGCAGCCTTCTTCATGTAGCTACGTAGTTGTGTCCGTTGCAAAGAGCAGAGCAGTCGTACGAGATTTCATGTGGCCATACTAATTCCTCGTTAACAAACGACGTAGTATCAACACGGTGAGCCGTGACTCGACGTGCTATGCACGTTGATTTGTGGACTCCGGATAACGCTGTTAGTACGTCGTATCACAACGTGCTAACAACGTGCTCGGCACGTCCTTAGCAGCTTGCGCTGAGCGGTCCCTTAGTACGTCGTGATACGACGTGCTAACGTTATCTGCTCTGAATTGACATCGCCAGGTAGCTATGAAAGTTGTCACAACGTTGTCAGCACGTTGTCTCTGGTCTCAAACGACCCAATATCTACATAGAATTAGCGTCAAATTGTTAGCTGGATTGCATCGAAGAACTGATGAGTTGGACAATCGTAGTGCAGTTCGTATTCTCAACGACTGCCGAGCATCCACCTGAGGACTCCAACTATTACCATAGGTTGGCAATAACACGCCCCTTGCTATTTATGGTTTTGTCGATGGATACCCAGATTCTATTCCCTTTGATGGCTTCACGGATTGCCTTAATGACATTTTCATAAGGAGACTCGATGCGTCTGTTCAACCTATATTCCTTTTTCCATAACCGGTGCACTATTTATGGAAAACAAATAATAACGAGTGGGCACTCTTCTATATGCACATATTCCTTACCTTCTATGTCCAGAATTCACCGTCACAAACTTGTTTTTTCAAGTATTCTTTAGTTTGTCACCAACATTAACAAAAGTTCCTCCAGAATCGGTAACGCAAGGATCAACCACTTCTTTGGCAGTTTCACTTTCTTAGGCATGGTTAGGTAGTAGTTTTACTGAATTATTATTATTATTAAATCACACCAGACTCGTGATGTGGGAAAGGAGAAACTCCATGAGGTTGACAAACCCCCACGCTAACAGGCCCAGCGTGTGAAGAAAACAAAGGAATAAAAAACGAAGATCCAAGATCACAGAATAGCTCTGTGAGCAGATCGTTCAAAGCTGCCAATACCCGTACCAGCAAAGATAGAGCCATCAAGACCATTCCAAACATCCACACACGATGGGAAAAACGAACGGGAACACTGGCCCGTAAGGCATCGCAACGGTTCCAAGGTAAACTCATGAAGAGCAACAGTACGGCGAGTATACCTCACTCGAACAAATGGATCCGGAAGAAACTCAAACAGTAGATGACTGGGGTAGTTATAGATTTTATAGAAAAAACAGACCCCACCACCTCTGCGACGATGCGCCAGATCGCAAGGCACAACACCACTCTGCATGAACGCACATCGACGAACCACTTTGTCAAGCAAACACAGATGGCAATCGGCAGTAGAACCCCAGACTAAAGAGCAGTACTCCAGAAGAGGGAGGACAAAGCAATTAAAGCACCGACGTGTAAATTCTACCGAGCCAAACACCCTCCAAGCACGCCTCATATGATCAATTTTCTGCGATGCACGTGAGGCAACCGAACGAATGTGGGGCTCAAACGTCAACTTTGGATGAAAACTTACACCCAAGATTACCAAGTCATCAGCCACAGGAAGTGATACACCATTCAGTAAGAGTGCAGGAAAAGGAGGTTCCACTGTGCGCGACCTGGACACGAGCATGGTCTTAGTCTTGCCCGCATTCAGCCTCATCCCCCACCTAGAACACTAGGGATTAATTATTTCCAAATCATGCTGAATAGATTCTGAAACCTCTAATCTATCACGAGGCTTATCGCAAACAGCCAGCAAAGTAACATCATCAGCGTGACCAACAAGTAAATTATTTACAAGATGTAACAAATCCGCCGTATTTACAATAAACAACAAGGGGCCCAGAACACTACCCTGTGGGACACCAAAAACCAAATCCATAAACTCACTCCTCTTCCCATCAACTACACATTGACGTCTGTCAGATAAAAATTGACTAATTACCGTGAGAACTGAACCACCAATACCTATTAATCTCAGCTTATGGAGCAGCCCAAGGTGATTCACGCGATCAAAAGCAGTACTGAAGTCAAGCTGTACCAACCTTGCCTCATGACCCCTCATCAAGAGCCAGCAGCAACATATGAGAAATGTGAGGCAGAGCATCGCTAGTTTCCAAGCCCTTACGAAAACTATACTGTGTTGGAGGAAGGACACCCTGCTTAAAAAAAAAAAACAATCTCGACGCAACCAACTTCTCATAAACTTTCGACAAAACAGGTGTGATCGAGATGGGTCTATAATCAGAGGTACGGGATGAAACCGAGCCCTTCGGAACAGGCGTTACATTTGCGACATGCCAGCACTCCGGAAAAGACCCCAACCGCAACATTCGACGGAATACGGAAGCAAGCGGGGCTGCGAGCACACCAGCCATCCTCCGAAGAAAGAAAGGAAACATACCCGATGGATCAGTGCCCCCATAGGGGTCCAGGTCAAGAACAAGGCGGTGCACTTCAGAGGATCTGAAAGCAAAACCAGAGAACCTCGGCTCAGGATCATATGCTAAAGGAATGCGTACCCGGTCCCGGCTCTGCTTCCCATCAAAGTAGCGCAACAAAAGGACCGCCATAGCAGCGGGTTCCGCAATAAGATCACCACCAGTACCAATTAAAGGAGGCACAGAAGAGCTCACACCAAACACAGCGCTCTTCAAGGTGGACCACCATTTATGTACGCTAACAGACGAGGCTAACAACTCCCTGGACCTCAAATTGTGCTCCCTCTCAGCTTCCTCATAAGTGGTATCAGCCGGACGCCGCTGTTCCCAGCTGAAAGTCAACATCAGACCGGCTAGTATGCCAACGGGCATATGCCAACCGCTTCAACTGGTGCGCCCTCATACAGGTATCATCAATCCAGGGCTCATCGCCCGTCCTAACCGTTATGCAGCGGGAGGGGACCCAGGCGCGCACCATGTCAGAGAGAAGCAGATCCAGAGTAGACCCAGGATCAGTAGACTCTCTCACAACACCCCAAGGCAGCACAAGGATGGCACCAGAGACGGCATCCCAATTCACTCTGGACTTAAAATATTTCACGCCCAACAGTGACTCTGAGGACCCGCTGACGAACCTGCAGCATCGCAGATAGGGCACCATGGTCCGAGGAACCAATGGGAGACACCACTGTGACTCAAACCAGATCAGAAACATCAGTCATCAGTAGGTCAAGAACACCGCCCATCAAATGGGTAGGACCTTCAACCAATTGCTCACAACCAGAGGCACTCGCGAAATCGAAGGCGGCATGACCATGGCAATCAGTCCTCCAAGAGCCCAACCATTCCACATGGTGACAATTAAAGTCACCCATAAAGGCAAAAGCAGAACGCCTATCCAACGACTGAAATCTAGCCTTTGCATCCCGGAGACAATCAAAGACCCTATCATCAGCAGAGGGGCTGCGATACCCTGAGAATAAATAAAAGTTCCTGAATGAGCCACAGACTCGAAGCACCGTCGTCTCGCCGCATGAACACTCATATTCACTCTGCCTAGGTACAACAACAACACCCTTTCGAACGTAAGCAGCCAAACCCCTAAATCCAGGGAAGAATCTCGCAACCGCAGCACCGGCTTTTCAAAGTTCAGGATCATCAGCTCAGAAACATGGCGATGACTTGAGACGAGCGTCTCCGAACATAGCACAAGGTTATAATTGGAAGAGGCTACGGCTAGTTCAGCCAAATTACCATATAAACCCCGAACATTAGTGCACAAGATCCGGCAGGAACGAGACCCAAAACCACAAGGACCGGGGTTCTCTTCCTCGTCCGGATATCTAGTTATCAAGCACGCAAAGAACAATAAATAAACATACACCATAAGCAAAGGAAATCATCAAGAAAATTACAAAAAAGCAAATCGACAGTCGTGATAGCAACGAAAGTGGCCAGCTATCAACGCACCCCAGACTCTGCCATCACCAGTACGGGTTTTGGCCGAAAAGAGGAAGAAGAGAAAGGAAAGGAAAAGAGAGTCAGGTGGTACTACCCGAGGGAAGGGAGAGAGGAGCAGACTGCGGAAGGCTGAGTACCCAGGTGTGGCATCAGCCTGTTCATCTCCTCTCACGGATGCCGTTGGACCAAGAAGGTCTCATCCGCCTTTAGAGTGGCATTTCCTCCAACTCAGGGGCTACCCAGAGCCCCAAACCCAAAGCCAGCTCATATAAACAAAGCGGCGTCCGGTGGCCGGACAATGGGGGCGGCCTGATAACGCGC
>LQNS02278170.1:47518034-47531585 GCA_001587735.2 Parhyale hawaiensis
TTTTGCGCTTGATGATAGACCACAGATTTTCAATTGGGTTCAAATCTGGAGAATTGGGTGGCCACACCATCAAATTCTGGTTTTTGAACCCCAAAGAAGCCAGGTATTCTTTTGTAGCTCTGGCTGAATGTGAGGGTGCATTGTCTTGCATGAAAACCAGCTTTTTGTGAAGATCCAAAGTCTGTTCGTCAAGCAAAGGAACAAAACATTCATCAAGTAGGGCGCAATAATTAGAAGAATTGATTTTAACTCCAACCATTGTTGGA
The DNA here is from genome assembly GCA_001587735.2 of Parhyale hawaiensis. Taxonomy (NCBI): domain Eukaryota; kingdom Metazoa; phylum Arthropoda; class Malacostraca; order Amphipoda; family Hyalidae; genus Parhyale; species Parhyale hawaiensis. Next base: position 47,518,301 of record LQNS02278170.1, read on the forward strand.
CCTACAAGTTTATAATTTATAATGCCAGCCCACAACATAATACCACCACCGCCTTGATGGTGGCGAAAACGATAGTGGAGCTTGCCCTCAAGTCCGACCCATCCTCTAGACCATCCGTCTGGGCCAACGAGAGTCGCTTTGGTCTCATTTGTGAATAAAACACATTTCATATCCTGTTGCATATAAGACCTAGCCCACTCAACTCTCAGAAGCATGAGCCTTTGTATCACTGGAGGCTTTTTTCGGGAGATTTCACATTTGCAATAGTACCCAAGATTCGGTTTGGCATACTTTTTGGCAGTTCATTCAGACCAGAGCTTTCAAAAAATTAATACAATTTGATATCACTTGAGAATTTAGTTGAACTAAACACAATAAAGCTAGATAGGATGTAAAAGTATGCATCTTACTAAAAATTTACTAAAATTCAAATAGCTCGTAATTATTAAATAGAACGTTTCGGACGCAATCGGCCCATCATCAGCAATTCTGAAATGAATAGACAATCACATTCAACTGAAAAGCTTACAGCAAAGGTAAGCAAAATAAACTGAATTAAAAACCTACTTAAGAACAGCCGGTGACAAAGAGAGGGGTGGCGCTTTGCATTTCATTGAGTTCTGGTTTTAGTTTGTAAATGTATAGTGATTCTATGGTTCTTAGATTCTGAGTACTAATGGTGGAAGCAATTATTTTGAAATCATTAATGGAAACTGCACTATTACACTGAGAGGCGTGATCACCAATAGATGAATGGGAAGGGGAGGATAAAGGTATACCGGTCCTGGAACTGACACCTCTGTGCTCGGCAACAAAGTTTCAAATGCGTCCCATTTTCGCTGTATACAATCTACCTTCGTACAATATTGCCAAATACCTAGTATCTATTCTGCGGATCTCTCACCATTAATGAGCATACGGTGGAAAATTCCGCTTCCTTCCGCAGTGTTTTATCAAGTATTCAAGCTACCGATCACGTAACAATGGCCTCATTTGACGTAGAAAGTCTGTTTACCAATATTCCTTTGACCGAAACCATAGGTATCATCATTAACCGTCTCTTCAATGCTGCAAATGATTCTTTTTTGGGCTATACCAAGTCATTATTCAAGAAGCTCTTAGAACTTTCTGTTTTGGATTCGTGTTTCATTTTTTATTCCAAATTTTACTTGCAACGGGATGGGCTAGGTATGGGTCTGCCCTTAGGACCAACCTTTGCCAACATATTTATGTATTTTAAAGAGAAACTGTGACTTGATGACTGTCCATCTGAATTTAAGCCAATGCTGTACAAACGCTATGTCGATGACACCTTTTTGTTATTTCGAGATCGGAGTCGTGTGCAAATGTTTTTAGACTACCTCAATTCGAAACATAGTAATATAAAGTTCACGCGTGAAATAGAGCAGAACAATAAACTAGCCTTTTTAGATGTAGCTGTTCATCGCATTGACAATGTTTTTAGGACATCTGTTTACCGTAAACCAACATTTTCCGGATAAGGCACCAGTTTTTTTAGTTACTGTGACAATCGATTGAAATATAGTAGTGATACAACTCTTTTACACCGTGCTTGGAATGTTTGTTCTAATTTTATCAGCCTGCATTTAGAGTTAGATTTTCTTAAGCAATACTTTACAACCAATGGTTTTCAGTCGATTTTTATAGAGAGGAAAATACATTCATTTTTAGATGCAGTTTACTCTGGTGGCAACAATCCACCAGTTAATAATTGTACATACTTGGTTCTCCCTTTTTTCGGTCCCCAGTCTAGTAAACTACGGACAGATCTCCTTAAATTGCTCACGAAATATTTCCCCACACTAAATTTTAATCTCATTTTAGTCAGTAAGTTCAGAATTGGTTCGCTGTTCCACCACAAGGACCGCCTGCCTGACCCTCTGCGTTCTTCTCTGGTATACATTTTTAGTTGTTTCAAATGTGGAATGCGCTACGTTGGTTCCACCCCTCGTAGCCTTTTTACCAGAGCTGCCGAGCACAGAGGTGTCAATTCCAAGACCGGTATACCTTTATCCACCCCTTCCCATTCATCTATTCGTGATCACGCCTCTCAGTGCAATGGTGTAGTTTCCATTAATGATTTCAAAATAATTGCTTCCACCATTAGTACTCAGAATCTAAGAACCATAGAATCACTGTACATTCACAAACTGAGACCAGAACTCAATGATATGCAAAGCGCCACCCCTCTCTTTGTCACCGGCTGTTCTTCAGTAGGTTTTTAATTCAGTTTATTTTGCTTACCTATGCTGTAAGCTTTTCAGTTGAATGTGATTGTCTATTCATTTCAGAATTACTGATGATGGGCCGATTGCGTCCGAAACGTTCATTTTAATAATTACGAGCTATTTGAATTTTAGTAAATTTTAGTAAGATGCATACTTTTACATCCTATCTAGCTTTATTGTGTTTCAAAAAATTGCTTTGCTTGTGCTTCCCGGTTTTTGAAGACATGACGTTAAGTTTTTCTGATATTCCGCGTGTTCACAGCTTTTATTTTACTTTTATCAGACCGTGTCTTTCAATTGGAAGGATCCCTCGAACAACGTTGAATTGTGCTGACATGGCGGCCTAAAATCCTGGCAATAGACGCACATGAGGTCTTCGTGGCCGTTTCTTTGATAATGGTTTGCTGCTCTTCGTCTGTTAGATCATTAAAGTGGCTCACAATATATCTGTTAAACAAAGGAATGTTCTGCAACCAACCTCTTCAGAATGTAAACAAATATTGCCAGATAAAATAAGCACACAGTGTTGCCATATGAAAACATAATTCTCACCAGACAAATGATTTTCAATGAAAAAAAAAATGTTGGACCAATACCGTGGGCCGCAGTGTATTTTCTTTAACCATCGCACAGTCGCTCAACAAGCATTTTAGAGTAGAGATGTCCAACAACACCCGCTCTGTTTACCAGCACAGTATCCCAGCTACGCATCTGGTCCTATTAAGAAAGTCATCCGCCACAAGCAAAGTGAACATAATATGGCTTAAAAAATGAAAAACGGTAGATATGATACAGGTAAACTGATCCTTATGTTTTTGCTTCGAAATTGAGTAAAAAATTTTCAAAAAGCGAAGAGAAGACAGTCATAGTTGAACTTCGTGCCTACAAAATCATAGTTTCTTGCAAATTGAATTTTCTCCATCTATTACTGTCAGAGACGAAAAGACATCAAGAACGCACATGGCACTGTTGCCTATATTTGCTGCAGAGGGCTCTAATATACTGCATCGCTTGTTTGAGCTTTGTCCTCTTCTGTTCGGGAGGCGCCACTATAATAAGATATAAGTAACTCAACAGCTTTCATGTCTTTTCAGAATGTTATCGCTGTACAAATCATTCATCGACCTTCGTCTTTTCTACCAAATTCAGTAATCGAATAAGCCAAGCTCAGGAAATAAACTAACATAATAAAATGCTTCGTGTATGTATTTAGTTATTTACTCGTGGACCAGTGAGTGTAAATTTCACGCAATAATCAATAACTTTACTTTATACAGGCCGGTGCAGAATCTTCTCTTTTGTGATGTGCTTCTCACTCATTTTCTTCATTAATCATTTGTCGTGCTCTCCTCCTTTCTATGGCTCGCTGCTTCTTCATTTTCCCCGCCCACGTCCATCAGCAGCTCATATTCTCTTCTGCAACCTTTCTGCTTCAAGTCTTTCTTGACACTGTGTCGCATACACGCGTCTTCTCTCTCCTGAGCAAAAAGATCAACAGCATCTGGAACTGGGAGAAAAGCCCCGGCACCTCCCATGTCCCAATAAGAATCACACGATTCGTGCGGGGAGTGAAAATTTACAAAGCACCCTTTATACGTCGCAATGTCGGGCTAGACTTCGCTGGTCGCTGCCTCCGCTCTTCAGACATCTTAAGAACTTCTTAGACCTCGGACGTTTATACGTGTGCCCCCTCCATGAGCACATCGTTGAACCGCACCTTGAAGATTTGCACTGTATTTACTTTTCCCCCTCCTATTTCAATATGCTCCGGCCGGGGCGTGAGCGTAGGGTAGTAGAGGATCCACTAACGGGAAGTTTCCTGGAATGCGAGGATGACGAGTTTCCGTGCTGCGTAGACTGCGGCGCTGGTCGGGGGGGCTCCCGCTCTTCTCTTCACCTGCCCTCTGAATTCCTGCATCGTGTAAGCTTCAGGTACGTGATTTGGGAGGAATTTCCCTCACAACATATGCTTCTTGCCATTTCTTTCATTCAGAGAGAATGGAGATCCCGCAGAGTCGAATCGTGTGTAATTTTTCCCCAGTTTGAGGTTCTTTAATCTCTTTTATAGCTCCAGACTGATATTGAGAGATTCCCGTTTAAGTTCACTGCTATCTTGATATAATTCTTCTAGTGTCGTGCTAAAGTGAGCATCAAATAATTTCAGAGAATTTCTAAACAATATATTAGTGCTATAAGAAGATCCAACTTCTAGTTAGGCTCTAGGGACACTTTGCCCATGTGTAAGCTTTAAGCTCTAGGGACATTTACCCTGCGTAGGGAGGCCTTAGGGACATTTTCTCTTTGTGTGCCTATTTTGCTTCCTTTACAGTTCCGTCCTTCTACTATAATCTTTATTACTGTTCTTCCTCTTCTTTCACGATTTATTAATCCCTTTTATGGGATCCGTTATCTCGGTATACTTTATGTCCCTTCTTCCTTCCTCTCCTCCATGATTACGGAATTTTCTGTAGCAGAGGCTTTAGATATCAATTTCAATAAGATCAGCTTACCCTTGAACGTTCTTGTTTTTCCTTTTTTAGGATTGACACCACGCGACTCCAGGATCAGCAGCCTTGGACCGGAGCTCTTAATATTTGTTTGTTCCCTTAACTTAGAGTTCCCATGTTGAATTGTCCCCTAGATTAATAATAAAGTTTAATACTTTCATGAGTTTATAAGTCTTTCCATTTTAGGCAATCACGTATTAAGAATTTTTAACGGATGAATAAATTAAATACACTAGAGTAGTAGAGATTTCCACAATATTATGAAATCGGGAATTGAAAAGAAAACTTCAAATAGTATCGGCTATTAGCCTAGCCTTGTTTAGGATTCCACGTATTTGTTCTTGAGACCGTAGTAGTCTCATTTTTCTTTTACGTTCCCTATCCATTCTCTTTCTTCTCTCACGTGCGTCGTCCACACTGATAGGCAGAAGTAAGATCTTGAGTAAAACACTGCAGTAAACTTGAATGCAACTCCAGTCAGCTTATACGCAATGTGATCGTACCGTAGCCTTGATACAATATTTCTAGCTCAAATAACTGCTTAACTGAAGTCCTGAAATTTTGGCATATATTTGATTAGAAACGGACACCACATAAATTGATAAATATTTACACACGTAACGGTTTATTATTTTAGGATTTTGTGTCCGCTTCCTGCGAAACATAGGCAAAAATTCGGTACTTCAGTCAAGCAGCTATTTGAGGTTGAAATGCAGTATCAAGGCTGGGACACGGTCTCACTGCATATAAGCTGAGTGGAGTTGCATTTAACTTTATTGCAGTGTTTTACTCAAGATTTTACTTGTGCCTCTCACTATTGACGACGCTCGCGAAAGAAGGAGGAAACTGGATGGATTCCACCACAAAAAATTAGGAGCCACCCTTACAGGTCCAAGGCCTCTGCTCAACCCTCCCTTCCAAGTCCTTCCGCATATTAAGCAAACACATCGATTATTATGTGCATTTTTTTCAAGCACGGGTCCACTAGTTTTACAATAATTCGGAAGTTCTCGATACATTAATAAGATTGGTCTTTAAATTACTGCATACTTCCCAGCGCTACTCATATACGTGTACTGTTCAGCAACTTTTCACTGAGATCAAGGAGTGACAACTTGCCGGTTGGGATCTTGACTTCGTTATCACTGATAAGAGCGAGTTATGAAGTGCTTTGGCGGCTACGAACTTCCTAAGTGGATGTCATCTTTATTTAGAGCACATATTGTAATCATTTACAGCAAAAGCCGTAGATCTCAATGATGAATTTTATATGATCCGAAACGTTTGCCGTGAGAAGTACAAAACTGTTTTTATACGTAGCCAGGCGCTTTTTTCGAACTACTTAAAATGAGATTCCAACGAATCAGGTAATTTCTTATAAGTTATGAATTGAGTGTAAAATACTGTCTTGATACCCGCAAACGTATTCTAAGCAATTGGCAAACTACATTAAAAATAAGATGCTTTTAAACCGAAATGTAGAAGGACATTTCAAAATTATTGTTAAGTATAAATGCCAAACAATCTGCGAATGCATCAACCAATGTATCCGTTAAGCGTTTTCTTTCAACATCAAGACCCGGATGCTGACTAAAGAAGAGTTATAAAACCCGCACTGAGTTCTTGCTCTTTAAATACTACGGGGAACTTGAAATTGAAGCAAATATTTAGATCATAACTTGTTTATCTCTCACCCTTGTGCCATTGCAAATGAGTATTCTTCATAGTGGAATAAATTTTGCACATACGCTACAAAGAAACTATTCTAACGTTACCAATATACGCAGCTCGATAAGAGTCTAACCTAAAAAAAAACAGGGTTTAGCAAGTTGTACTTTCTTACCTTTGTGTGAGAGTAGATACGAAATCCGCTAAATAGTGAAAGGCGAGGCATTTTGTTGGTTAGTGGGTTGCTTGCTCGCTTGCTACGTCAGTTGAGTAGGGAAAATTCAGAAGCTGAATAAAAAGGAAAAGAGGTAGCAGGAAAATTGATTCCTAAATTAGTTTATGAAGGACAATTCTCAACCTGTGTTTATTTATATATTAATAAACGTACTTATATTTTTGCTCTTACGTTCTCTATGGGAATAAGACAGGAAAAAACTGGAGCCCTGATCAGGCCGCTACGGGATCCGTAATTAGTTCAGGCTCTACGGGGGTGTCTGTGTACATTTCTCTTTCACGGCTCTACCATGTATTTTCCTATTCCATATCATGAGGAGATTAAAAAAAGTGGGGTAGAACTTTCGCGACCAGTACAATTTGGGGGACGGGGATGGGGGGGGGGAATGATCAGTTGTGGACTGATTGTGCTGAAACTTGCTCAGAATATGTATTTTTGAAAAAGAAACATATACTGTTCCCACAACTTTTTTGATTTAGGCCTTAGTGCTCAGATAATGGGGTTATATATATACAGTATATATATGCATAGTTTTGAAATTTCAAACGAATAGAACTCAATGAGTTTTCATGCTAGAATAAAAACAATGACAGTTTTAGAATCCTTGAAACATTCTCAACAAAACCATGGAGTTGGATTATCCATTTTTGACCTCATATTTTTTTCATCACAGCTGGATTCTCCATTTTCTACTTCGTTGCGATTCTAACTGAAGTACAGTATAGGGAAAAAACTGTTAAGGGACTCGGCATTGAACAGTGGAAAAAAAATATTATGAGGACAAAATGGAGAATCCCGCTCCTTAGTTTTGTTAGGAATGTTTCAGGGATTCCAAAACTGTCATTGTTTTTATTCTAGCATGAAAACTCATTGAGTTCTATTCGTTTGAAATTTCCAAAATATGCATATATATTTATATATAACCCCATTATCTGAAACACTAAAGCCTAGATCAAAAAAGTTACAGGAGCGAAACATGTTTCTTTTTTCAAAAATATATATTCTGAGCAAGTTTCAGAACAACCAGTCCACAATTGATCATTTGGGGCCCCCCATGCCCCCCTCAAAAATGTACTAGTCGTGAAAGTTCTACCCAACTTTTTTTTAAAGTCCTTATCATACGGAATAGAAAAAGACATGGTAGAGCCGTGAAAGAGATATATACACAGACACTTCCTAGAGCCTTGGCTAAAGAAGGGGTCGCAACCGAACATGAGCTCCCTTGCATGAAGTGAGCGTGTACGTAGATATGAATGTGATACCGGAAATCCTACTTGATTGCGTCACATAAATAAATGTATTCGCTAACAAGTTTCTGAGATACATTGCGAAACAAAAATAGTCAAACCGAACGGCGAATCATCGCATGAGTTTGATCATTTCTTTCTCGCGGCTTACCTAACAGATCCTGTTTATAATTTTGCGGATAGTATTCCCCCCCCCCCCAAAAAAAAAAGCAAAGCCCAACAAACAGCTCAACTGAACACTACAAAAATTAAAGGTCTGTTTCCCCGGCCGTACGCAGCAGTCGCTATCAGTTTCACTAACATCCGTCTGTAACTATTCGAGTGATGTCACAAGCGGACAAAGACAGTCCCAGGTATATACAGTCTAACGCCGGCAAAATCAAAACCTCAGTGATATCTTACTTTGATGATACTTCGGACGAGGTCCATGTGGCGTTATGCACGCCACCCATCTTGTGGAGAGGTGATGCTGCAGTCCCTGACCAGCGGGATGGCTAACAGCGAGTTATCACAACAGTCCACGTAGCCGCTTACTACAGGTTTATCAGGCGCTTTCAGTAAGTATGCGTCCAGTAAGCTTTTAAATTTCACAGTCTCTGTACCGGTGACATTTCGGATGTGACGTGGCATTTTGTTGAATAATCTCGCTCTCCGAACCGCGAAACTGTTAGAATACTTTGTGGCCATTGCGCCACCACCAGTTTTGATCGGAATTCGCACTTCACAAGTGCGACCAATACGGTCTGAGTGTCTGGCCTGGATTCGTCCATTGACGTTGACAGTAATGCCTTGTAGAATTTTCCAGACATATATAATCGTAAAGCGCTCGAATCTCCTTTGAATAGAGTACATTTGAAGTTGACCAAGTCTTGCATGATGTTATAAATCTTGCATACCCCGGATTTTGGCAGTAAACGATCGCTGGATAGCCTCAAGGCGCTTTAAGTTTTTCTGTTTGCTTGGCATCCAAAGTGGTGAACAGTATTCAATCCTCGGTAGTATTAGCTGTCTAGAGGCGAGCATTGTGTCTGCCTCTCGTGAAGAGAATGTTCGAAGCATCCACCGGCTCTAATTCTTGTCTATAGTAACAACTAGAGCCACGTGATCTCCAAAAGTGGCATTATCTTGCATTCTTACCCCAAGATATCTTAAAATTCATTTTCTCTCGATTTCGCTCCCATCTCTCGTCGTGTAGGACATAGATTCAGTAAGGGAGAAGTTTTTTCCCTATCGTAGAAGTTAAGGTTTTAATTCGTTGAAGGTCATGTTGTTAACCGATGTCCAGTGAAAGATGCTGGTTAGATCTAATTGCACATTTCGTAAGTCTGCCATTGATTATACCACGGCTAATATCCGTGTGCCTTCAGCGAATGACGAGGGAACGGGAAACTGGTATTGGTGCCCCATCTCAATTATCATGATGAGGAAGAGTATTGGACTAAGCACGGTGCCTTGTGGGACTCCACTGAGTGCCGGCTGTCGTTTGGACACTTTATTATTTATAATTACACTTTGGTTTGATTTTTCAGGAGAGCTTCGATCCATCTAAAACATTTTCCGCGGATGCCCGTGTTGAAGAGTTTGAGTAGTAGTAGTCTAGTTGTGAAGAGCCGATTTTTAGGTGAACCTGGTTTTGGCGTCCCCACGAAGTTTTTTCGGCAGATTCTATATCTTTCAGGGGTGCTGATTCGGAATCTGCTTGATGCCACCTTGGCACCCATGGGCAAACTGCGTAATATGCTAATTAAGTCAGCCATTACAGAAATTTCTTTTCAAGGCTCTAGCTCGCTTATTTTGGGAGGTACAAGGAAAATATCAAGGTCGACCTCCATGTTTAGAGGGTCAAAGATTCTAATTTTAGCATTTTATCATGACTTGCGCATATTCATATTATACTGATGGCAATTTGACGGCCATTGGCCAAATTTTGTAGTATGACTATAGATTGCTTACTTGGCAAAATAGCAGGGTAATTTTTGTATCAATCCCAAGGTTTTCTAGGTCACTGATTCTAGTTTTACCATTTCATATGATTTTTTTTCATTTGCATAAGCATGATATGCAAATTAGGGGACTGCCTCTGATTGATTTTTCAAAATTAGGGTCATAGGACTATGACATATGTTACATTTCTGAGTCTCTGAATACTATAAAAGGTCTTAGATTATAAAACTTTGCTTTGACAAATCTTAAAGTGTTCAGTTCCTTTGTATTGATTTGAATGAATGAATCGGTTTTACGTCACGATGTCCCGCATTTCCCAAGTAAGGATAACGGGCTTGGACGGTGCCCAGCTAATACCAGGACTTTGCTGAAGCTTAGGCCCATTATTCACCGGATGCCCTCTCTGCCGTGAACCAACGCCGCATGCTGGACTCGAACGCTCAACCTGCTGATGCAGCAGCAAGCAAGCGCTCTAACAACTACGCCACGGCGGCCATTTGAATAACTCCGTTAATTAGGTCATATTGTCTTACCTACAGGCCTTGTAAATAGTCGGTTATTGGTGGGTGTGCACTTCCGTGGTGTCTGTATTGGCCAGAGAAAGGTACAGTTAAGGACTGCGAGGACTATTTAATTGGGCGTGTAATGTGCAAAGCTGTAGCCTCCGATATTTACCTAGCCTTTGATGGGTAGCTACTATAACTATTCGATTAAATAAGAGTGTGGCATATGGAGCACGGGGAAGCAAGCATGCACACCGTTGGCATCTCTGAATCTATCAAGTCCATTGCCACAACAGAAGGTTGTGTTGACAGTCCATGCAAATAAGATACAGCTAGTTGGTATAATCTGCAATAATTTGGTTGAGAACTGTTTGATTAGGGCTGTGCGCGCCTCCATTTTTGCCAGTGCGCCTGCGCCCCTCCGCCTCACTTGCACAGGTAGTGCGCCTGCACCTGTGTGTCTCAATTTTCATCTACCCCATTGCACCTGCGAATCTGCACCAGCGCTACTACCTCCTACTGTAGTTCGCTCCCGAATAAGTTTGATGCGCCCTTGATAATTTACCTGTGTCTACAACAGCAATAACTTCAAACGGCTAAAAAATGGATTAAAACAAGCATAAAAAATTTTCCGAGTCCGAGTTATATGCCACCCTGAGTATCTTGGATAGAGAACTCCGTATTTATTAAAAGCAATATCGACTGCGGGCAAAAAATGTTGTTTTTTGTGTATCACCAAAAAAAGCTGAGTGTTGGTCAGCCATGCACGCTTATCTGTATGGTTCCCTAATTCAACTTGGCAGTTGCGCAGCATCCTACACAAGGTAGTTAATAAGAGCCTTACATGTATAGAAGGGAGCTCAACCGTCTATCCTAAATAGGTTATAGCCTGAGAATACCTCTATACCTTTATTTGTTCTCTCAATTTACAAATCAACAGTTAAAATATTCACTATTACAGTCAGTTGGTTAGAGAACACGCCTACTGAAAGTGAAAATACCTACTTATGGGGCGTAAAAGTCATTGTACATCAACTATTACCTACTTTAGGCAGCCTGTTTTAAATCTGATAGAAGTAGTGGCAAGAGTTATCTCACAATAGGATCTTGAGAGAACTAGGAAATATTTCATTTATAAATTCAGAGCAATATCATCATACTACTGTTTTGAACAAAGTACATGAATTTAACAGATTCCTATCTGCAGAGTAACAATTACATGCCTAGAACTATTATCGACAGCACGGTACATCTATTACAACAAACAAAGTTCAACACAGTTTAGAAATTATTGCACTATCATACTTGGTCTACGAGAAATCATAAAGTATATGTCCAGTCAACATGCGCTACTATCCAGACAGGGAGCTCCCTTGTATAGATATGAGGCTTTGCCTTAACATCATTGCGATGATGCTGCTGGCAACACAAGAAGAGTTTTCACAAATTCTTAGCTGCCATTATTGACAGCGCCTGCACTCTAGTGAATATTATAATTCTGCTTATCCCTACTTTAGTTAGTAATTTAGTTGGTACACGACCAAGGCAGGCGCTTTCACCAATATTAGCTATGGAGAAATTAGGACGTCTTTGAAGTATTCTTGATACGACCTGGGAAGGGACCAATAACAGAAGCAGTTGACTTAAAATTCAAGCTGCTATTGCTCGCAGGTTTTAGTTAGAAATTTCACCGCCTGACTTGGATTATTTTCATCCTTCGTATGCATCATACGAGACCGAGGGCATCATAATTGACGAACAATGCTTATATAGAATTTCGACAGGGGAATTCGGTTTAGCTAGGGGAATAATAGGTATGATACAGGTCTCAGATATCATTGACTAACATTGCTTTCGTTGTGTGGAAATTTTTATGTCCTATCGAGTACTTCACATGCTATCTAAGGGTAGGCAAGGGTGTGCTGCTAAAATGAATTGAATTAGAGAACTGTTATATATGCGTTTCGCACATACAACATTCCAATGTGTTAGCCCCAACATTCAAATGTATAGACGCATTCTCTGTATCGCGAGTTGATGCCTAGCGGATGTAGCCACCGCCGGCTTTCAGGTCACAGAGCCTCTAAAATAAAGAACCGGAAAGGTCGTTTACGACCTTAGAAAAATGTGCCGGTAAACATGCACTGCCTATGAGCGACATACGCAACTCTCAAATCTCAATGACCTTCCGGCCGGAACCTACATCAGTAAAAGCTGTCTGTCAAAGCCTGTAGCCAGAGTTTCGAAGATATTTGTTATGCTCGTAAACGTACTGTAATTTACCGGTGGATTTCCGACTCGAATACGGCGGAAGCAACCGATATTCTAATGAAGCCGGGATTTATAGGTATTAAGGCGCTGGCACGATCAAGCGTCAGTTTAATTCGGTACTTGGTATTGCAGTACCAACATTACCTACGGCATTCTGCTTGTAACACTATTTAGATGTAGACCTTGTACTCAGTTATCTTCATCTATCAAGTAGCATGCTTGCTACATATTATTGGATCATATCTTCTAAGTCTTGTATAATAAGATGTAAATAAACGAGAAGATCTTTACGAGATTCCTTCACCATCCAACACTGTAGCCTGATAACTACCCAGGCAAAAATAATCGCTGTAACATTGTCGTAGTACCGCCGAAAGGAGTCACGCTAGTCGAAATGAGTTGTAAATTGCCGAAATGAACTGTAGAATTGCTGCAAAATAAACAATTGGCCAATTAGATAGTTTTACTGCGGTTTTCAACGCATGGGAAGAAGGTGTCGAAAAATCGCTGTACCAGCTGCAATTTATCGGCGCAGCGGTGATCGGTTGTACAAGTTGATACACGACACAGGCTCGGTGTCCAAGCAGCCCAACGGGCGGGGGTGGGTCAGTACGAATGCAATTGTGGTGGTGAATGGTGGTGCACTGTGCTCAGATTATTC
>LQNS02278170.1:47594324-47614028 GCA_001587735.2 Parhyale hawaiensis
TCGCAAGTAGTAGTTTAAGATGTTTATTTTTCATCTATTTTATTCATTCAACAATTTCAATGATTATTATTTGCATTTATGTAATTGTTTATTTTATATTTTTATGTAGGAGAGGTCGCCCGCCTTCTCCAAAATATGGCGTCAAGTGTCGATACATATAGATATATATCAATCCAATACGTCGTAACAGACCGACTCCGCACCAAAAACGTCGGAAGGGAGTCTATTCCAAATGCTGACTATGAAATAGGGAAAGAACTGCTGACTTAAGGTTGTTCTTCGAGCTTTATACTTGAGTTTTTGACCGTTGTTTCGCAAGCGATCATAGGGGTCTCTTTCAAAGAGTCCTGTAATAGGTACGTCGTTGAAGCCATTCAAGTACTTGAATGCTTCTTGTACATACTTGTACTAGTATATTCCTGTGCAAGATTTAGAAGTTTATTAAGTCAGTATCAAATGATCTCAAATAATTAAGGATAAAAATTTACGCATACTGAACAGCCCGTAATTTTTTCCAAGATATCTTAAAAACAAGGCAAAAATAACATGGTGCATCATGCTATAGACATTAAACGTAATCAGACAAGGAAATCACACATCTGAGAGTAATCCTTATACCAAAAAACCTAGGTATAGAGACCAAAAAGTGGTTTCTATTGTAGCTATTAACAATGTTATGGGTATTCCAAATATTGTCGCCATCGCATACCGGTTATATTGGATTTTCGTGTCTATAAAAAATTGCTCAAGGATGAGAGCTCCACACCCACGCAGGCGACGTTATATGGACTCAAAACTCTCAGAATCTGCAAAGAAAAAAACTCAATCAGTCACAGCATGGTTCGGCCAAAATTGCTCCTCTGGCTGCCAGACTAATACGAGGAGATGCGCAGAACCGTCTCAAGGTGGTCAAGCGATGAGTTAACTTTCACGTAGTGCATTAATCCCTGAACCTATGCTGCTGGTGTGGGGCCCGCACCTATGCTGTGGGTGTGGGGCCTGCACCCATGTTGCGGGTGTGAGACTTGCACCTTTGCTGCGGGTGTAGGGCCCGCACCTATGCTGCGGGTGTGAGGCCTGCCCTATGCTGCAGATGTGGAGCCTGCACCAATGCTGCGGGTGTGAGGCCTGCCCCAATGCTGTAAATGTGGGACCTGCACCTATGCTGCTGGTGTGAAGCCTGCACCAATGGTGCAGGTGTGGGGTCTGCACCAATGCTGCGGGTGTGAGGCCTGCACCCATGCTGCGGGTAGGGCCTGCACCCATACTGCGGGTGTAGGCCTGCACCTATGGTGCGGGTGTAGGCCTGCACCTATGGTGCGGGTGTAGGACCTCCTCCCGTTGTGGCGGGCGTGGGGCCAGCGCCAAATAGTTTGCTAGTCTCACCCACATCGTTGAGCCTCATACTGTGGGCTTTGGCCCATGTTGGGCTGTATGATTGCATGTTGGGCAGTTCGATTACATGTTGTGCCGTATGATTGCATGTTGGACCGTATGATTTTAGGTCGGACCGTATGATTGCATATCGAGGTGTATGATTGCATATTGGGTTGTATGATTGCGTATTGGGCCCGTATGACTGCATCCTAGGAAGACTTGGGAGTGCTGACTACGCCGTTTGAGTCCGCAAAGGCAACCAGTTCGTGTTCCTGGTTATGTGCCAGACTGCGAGTGCGGTCTTCCCGACAGGTTACTCACTCAGGCGTAACCTGCCCTTCGGAAAAATGTAACTAAAAGGTTTATGTAAAGCAAAGTCTTTAGTAGTTTATTTCGGGTAGGATATACACCGTATCTAAGATAATATTAAATACAAGATAACTTACTCAATTCTATACACAATGCATGGTTCGCATATATACTAATATAAATTTCACATCATCCTGTCGGTGACATAAATATTTAAATATTTACGTTCATCTAATTCGTATACAATCGTCAACACAATGTAAATAACACAAACAGAAAATGCCAACTGAAAGAGGAACTCAATAACTTGCAGGCACATGCCAGCAATATCGCGTGGCACAGGAGAAGAGGTCGTGGGCGGCCATAGGCCGGCACCAGTGTTGAAGTGCGACCACGCTATTTCGGCGAGCAGCGTCCACGTGCGGCCTGACAGCTGGGCTGGGAAATAGTACCAGGTAGTACCAAATTAATTCATAAGGTTAGGATGCAATTGCCGGGCCGTAACACGACATATTACCAGGAGCTACATAATGAAACCACAAGGTTAGTATGCAATTGCCGCAGCGTGAAATATTACCAGGTGCTACTAAACAAAACCAAAATACCTTTCCTTTGACCCGTCGTAACATCTACACTCAAGAAATGGTGGGGTCCTGTTTAGTCTCTTCAATGTAAAATCTAATCGAACTCTTCCAGATTTACCTTCTGAAAGGCAAATAGAACTAGAGCACTCTGAGAGAGCATACCTCCGCCGAGCAAGGGAATGAAAACAAAAAGTTCAAATCGGTTCTAAAACTATTATTTCCTTAGCATCAACAACAAAATCTAATCACTTGTGCCTTTTGACGGTAATTTATGCTTTTGTACTTCTGTTGCAGATCCGCTCAAGAGTTTTGAGTTACGCTGCTAATAAACATTTGAACACATATCAAACACTCAAACAAACCAACCGATCATCACCAAAATCTGAGCATTTATGTTTTTCAGTAATACTAACAAGTTTTGCAAATTTCATAAAGATCCATTCATAACTTTTTAAGTTATTGTACTAACAAGTATAAGACTAAACACCGCGACCAACAAGCAAACGAATGTACAAACTAGAACCCCTCGGGGAGTAAGACCTTCACCCGCGGTGGGAGCAAATTCTACGCAGTTATTTTTGATCAGCAATGTTAGGGCACAGCCTCGATTACAGAGATTGGATCTTTAGTAATAACCTAAGATAAACAGAACGTCTCGAGAAAAAATGGAGTGTCCCGTGGCGCAAGACTATTTGCCACGCAGGAGGCAAATTCACAGCCGTCATTTTTGTTGGCTACCTAAGCTTAGCTTTTTGTCATGGGTCACATCTATGTCAACATACAAAAAAATGAACATTGCTCAACTCCTTCGACCACTTTTTGGGTGGAGAGACAAATATTTACATACATCTTTACATATATTATTTCCTTGAGTTGGCATACATGTAGATTTCGATTAGAAGCAGTTAGAGAAATTTTGATACCCACGATGCGCCGCGTTTCGCTGTTCTCCAGCTCATCAGGTGGGAGGGTGAAAGTTGGTAAATTTAGTTCTTGAAATCTTGCGAAATTTAGAGAGGTTACCATAGGAAGGTGTAACTATGATACCGGCTGTTCCAAAAGTATTAATGAAATTTCCAACCAAGCAAATGTTTTGTCAATTCTCAACTACAGTCCGCTGCGTAGATTCCAATTACTGCACGTTGCAGACACACAGATGAACCGAGGGTGACAGTTTACAACCTGTCGAAGGTAAAAGGCTGGCACATCGGCATGGTAGTCTTCGTAGTGAATACAATCAAAAAATTTGCGAAAACAAACCATACAATAGCTAAAAGTTGGCTTGAAGCGTTGGTAGGCCTCTGATGACGGTCGAAAAATCTTCAAGATACAGAGTCCATATGAAACCTTTGCAGTTTTCCGTGGGTGTGGGGCCTGCACCTATCGTGCGGGTGTGGGGCCCGCACATGTGGTGCGAGTGTGAGGTTTGTACCTATGCTGTGTGTCTGCAACGTATAGTACTGGAGTCTACGCAACGGACTGTAGTTAAGAATTGACATAACATTTGCTTGATGGGAAACTTCAGTTAGACTTTTGGAACGGCGGGTATCATAGTTACACCTTCCTATGGTAACCTCTCTAAATTTCACAAGATTTCAAGAACTAATTTCACCAACTTAGACCCTCCCACCAGATGAGCTGGAGAACAGCGAAACGCGTTGATTCTATATATGCTATATAGTAGCGTTTGAAAACAGCAGAAATCATTAGTTTTTATTTCTGCATAATCAAACCGGACATTTAAAAACACAACTCAAGCAGATTTATTGAAGTGAATATTGCTACGTATATCGCCTAACGGCAAGGGGAGAGCCTTGCTAAAACCAATTACATCAAAATTTCGGCAGTAGAACTTGAAAATCTTAATTTTTATTGTAAAAATACGATTTGCATAATTAGGCCGCACCCACTGTAAGTTAACACAGCTGACTTCATACAAAAATTATGGACATTGCTCAACTCCGTTTGCCTCTTTTTGGGTGGCGTTACAGATTCAACGATGTCATTCTATAGCCAGCTAGCTCAAAATTATTATGACTCAACTCCTGGGTTTTTTGAAGTACTGTCCAGTGCCACAGATGAAATGCCTCATACATAGGTGGCACTGGACAACATTTCAAAGCCCTTCTTGATCAACATTTAGGCGTATTCAGTCGAACAGGTTTACCACATGCAAAACCCACACATTCAGCTCCCCGCTTACAGGTTGAGCAAAGTAACCATCCCATCAGCAAAAATGATTTCTCCATCGTAGACTCTTCTAATCCAATAGAGCTTACAACATTGGAATCCGTCTATATCTACAGAACAAGAAATAGCTTTAACGTTATAACCTCGGCTGTACCGCTTCACTCGGTTCCCAATTAGCCCCACACCCGCTGACTGTACTGGAGCTGACATCTGGCCCCTCCACCCGCCTTGGTTCATTTGCGTTTGAGATCCCTTCCCGATAACACATATGCTAGCCTCACCCCATTATTCAAGGAAAGACAATTTTTTTTCCTAGGATTAGATTCAACTTTTTTCTGAAGATGGGATACCGTTTCCCGAAACGTCATTTTTATGATTAGTCGATTTCATATTAAGAACAGTGGAAGTTCCACGGGTCCCGCTACTGATCAGTATCCACGGGTTCCGAAATAGAGAGAGAGAAAAAAATGGATAATCCGACATAAAACTGAAGTGTGTAACATGATGAATTAAGGGTCAAATTATTGTATCTGCAAACTGTGGGATTGAGAAAAGTTAGACAGGGTTAAGCAGCGGGTATTAAGTCAGACGGGGTGGGTTAAGTTAGAAGCACTAGCTCATGTGAAACTGGGTTATACTAAGGTAAGTGCTGTTACCCCAGATTATGCAACATCACTCTCTAGTCAACATGGGCAAAAAAAAAGCGGTCTAAAAAGTGAAGAAAAGATCAAAGTGACATCGTTATTGGTTTCTGACAAGACAACACCCGAAGTTTTCAAGGAATTACAGCGTGATTACCGAACAATTAAGGCTTGTGCAATTGAAGGTAAGGTCAACTGGAAAACTCCGGATAGAGCCTCTACGAGGAAATTGACTACTCGGGATATGCGACATTTAAAGGTTTTCATTGCTAGAAAACAACTTTCTACAAGTAAGGCGATATTTGAAGATGCTGGAGCCCCAATACTAAGCAGAGAGACTAGATGTGAGGTTCTGCAGAAGCTAGGGAAAGGGAAAAAAGCAATTAAACGACCACTTCTAACAAAAACTCATAAGGTAAATAGGGTCAAATGGAGTGAAGAGAACATGAAAACTAATTTCTCCAATGTCACATTACTGACAAATGCAGAGCCACTCTTGATGGTCCAGATGGATGGGCGTCTGGATGGGTGCTCTAAGACCGACCTCAACAGACACGGCTAAAGCGTCAACAAGGTGGTGGAGGCGTCATGTTTTGCACCGGGATAGTAGATGACGCCCTTATTGGTCCATTTGAGTGGCAGAAGGAGCTAAACTGAATGCAGAATGGTACTACCAGTTTCTTGAAGCCAATTTGATTCCATGGCTTGATGAGCAGACTAACGCACGCAGATCCAAATTGGTATTTCAGCACGCTCCCTCACACCGAGCACGGTACATTGCTAACTAACATGCGGATGGAGGATTTAAATCAAAAAGGATTATGATATCGCCAGTGAATAGCCCCGATTTAAATCCCATTGAGAACCTCTAGGCAATGACCAAAAGGAAAGTCTATGGAGGTGGTTGGCAGTTTTCGAGGAAAGTTAGCCTGTGGAATGCAGTAAAAACAGCTGCGGATGCTATTCAACCATCTGAAATATCGAACCTGACAAAGTCTGTTTATAATCGCCCTATGAAAATCATGAAAAATGGAGTTGGCCATGTTCAAAATAAACTTATGCGCACCACTACTAAACATTCATTTCAGTGTTTATTGAAAGTTTTGGTTATAATTTCTTAATTTCTGACGTTTAATAAACATATTCCTGTTTACTTGTATTTATTTCCTCTTCATGACGTTTTCATTAACTTGTTGCATAATCTGAGGTAACAGTAAAAACTCGTAAATAAGCAAACTGTATGATAAACTCAGCAAATGGCTAAATATTTATCTTACAAGTGCTGTTTATAGATGCAACATAGCCATACTTTCAGTTAATATTGATATTTCAAAGTTAGACACTTATCTTAAAAAATAAAGTAAAAAATTGTATTTGCATAATCAAAGGTAACATAGTGTATTATAATTCTGCTTGAGACTCCGTCCGTGAGTACGTCCCAGTGTCTGCACTTTATGATTTTCACTATTAGGTAGAGGAAGCTTCAACTTGCAAGAAGCTCTGATTTTCGCAGGAAATAAGTTCAATAATAGTTGCTACTATTCGCTTACTCTTGCAGAAATTTTCAGTCTGTTTCGAAGCAAACACATGAAGTTCAATTTGCACGTATCATACATGCCATACCGATCTTCATATTTTGTAATATTTACTTTACTGGGGTCTCATAACGTTCCAAGTATGGGAAAATCAGTGGCCAGAATGTATTTTGGCGCTTTGTGATTTGCGTTTCATTATTCTTGCCCTTTTTAATTTTTTTTGCTTCATTTGTACGACAAGGGTCTCAGAAAATATTGAAGACCAATGCTTCGACCTCGGCTTTGACCCTCTGGAATTTCCGGGAGTTCCACGTATTCTGGCTCTCTTCAATCCAGTTTTTCAGTTATTGCGCAAGATCATCGACACAACTTATATTTCTTTACTAATTCTATGAATTAGATAATTTTGAAAAAAATTAGTAACCGTATCCAGGCTTCTTTTTGTGGACCAAGCTTTCGGCGCTTTAAACATTAGGGCCTTCTTTAGGTCGAAAATCTTGAAATGGTGCGGAGCTCTCACACTGCGACCGTTATACAAGATACACATTTCAAATGTTATTTGTTTAGAAAGGTATATAAGCTCTGACTAATAGGAAACATTGGATAATCGACTTATATAAAAAAAATGCTGATTCAAAAGAAATTCATTTTAAATTAAAATCCAAAGTTCTGCAAATGTTGAAACATGTGCGTCACTTAGTATGTATCATGCAGGTGTGAGGTAGTATCAAAAAACAATACTTTTGATCTCTGGCATTTCGACAGCTTCCTTTTACTTCTATGCTTTTTTCCAGTTTTTCAGCCGTCGCACGAGATTATAACAGTTTCATTCGGCTGGAGCTCTGTCTAACAGTCTATAACTTGAGTTGCATTCACAGAGCGCAAACTCCCACCAAGCATCGCACTGTTCACACAATGGAAGATTGACAGACAAACAAACAAAGACATAAGCGGATCATCGCTAAACAACTGTTCTTCGTGACATTCTTAGCAGTTCCTGTTAATTTGATGAAGTCACCCAAAACATTTAAGTCATGTAGCCAAAAGACGAGCGGATCGACAAGCGGATAGCAGGTATACGAGCTGACGGGGATCACCAAAAGTTGCATGTATGGAAATCCTTGGACAACGTTTTCGTTTTGGGAGCCAGACAGACAAACATTCCCTTAATAGCGGAACCAATGAAAAGAAAACTGGAAAAGATAGGTAAAAACAAATGCGGTTTGCTAAGCAAGAGACGTTTATGAAGAAAATTGGTCGAGCGTATTTTAGTTCTTTCCGTATATATATTGCACAGTTATATATAATAGAAAAGCATAGTAATTGATATCCGTGGAATATAAATGTGTTTCGCCCTTGAATGCACAAGAAAAAGAGGTGAGAAAAATTTGTATGAAATTGAAAGCAAGTAACAGTCATGAAAATTGAGCGATATGACAAGAACCATGTGACTAGATGATACCTCCGAGCATTGAGATAATAACTGCACAGGAGGAAAGAAAACCCAATAAAATTAATTGGTGAAATAGATACTCGCCAGTCCTGAGCAACTGTTGATGACGTGGACGGTGAAGATGAATGTTAATTGCCACATGAAGCAGTCAATGAAACTACGAGATTCGTTACACAACTGCACAAATATTTCGGAATGAAAATGTGAATGCTTTACAGCAGATAGGTTTACCACTTCCAAAGAAAAATAAAAGGGGGAACATAAGGTATAAATCTCGAACGATCGCATAGCATATTGCACATTCCCAAGTACAATGGTGTAATGAAAATTAGTAACAAAAAAGTACAAGTAAACTGAATTTTAGTTATCAGTAATGAAAATAAAATATTATTACACTGAATAGTTTGAGCCTCAGTCTCCTTAAGAAAGAGTTGCTACCAGAGTAAGAAACATTATAAATATGTCCATAGATGCGCGGAGCCCATGGACGAGTGTGTTCCCGCAGAAGATAACAGAAATTCGATATATAAAAATAAAATTAGAATGAATCACCGTCATTAGAAATATGTGTAAAACTGCAAAGAAGAAAAACGTGACTAAGGGGAAGAGGTTCAGAGGGCTTAACTATGTCTATGTTCTAAGGTAACTATTAGTTCCCTTGGGGCAGCACCCCATGTGTATCATAGACGAGGTACGCGCGTTTTGCTAAGCAATGTATGTTTGTAAGGCAAAGTATGTCAGAGTACACGAGATGTGTTATAGCCGACAAGGTGCGATATGAGAGGAGCATGTGATAGAAGATGAGATGCATCAAGCCTGATGCTCACGATTTTCTATGGCGTTGTCAGCTGAATTCGATTGCGTTGCCCTGACTGTGACTATAGTTTGATCATCAACACACTTCACGCAATAATCGACATGTCTGCTGTCTTCTATTACTTGCCATTTCCACATTTTCCAGCTCACACTTAAACTATTAGCTGCTCACATTCCCTTCTGTAACCTTTCTCCTTCAAGTTTTATTACCTCCGCCAACGAGGTTATGTTTTCGTTAGGTTTGTCTGTCTGCCCGTCTGTCTCTTTGTCTGTCTTTCAGTTTGTCTGTCATCAAGATAACTCAAAAAGTTATGGACAGATTTAAACGAAACTCACAGGGATTGTTCGGTATGTGACGAGGAACAGATGATTACCTTTCGGTGAAGATCCGTCCATCCGTTTGTATGTTTGCCTCATTTTTCTCAATGCCCTAACTCAAAAACTAATAGACAGATTTTTAGGAAATTTCCGTGAGTTGTTAGGAATTTCACGAAGAATAAATGACTAAATTTTGTGATGATCTGTTTGTCGTTGTGTTTGGTTTTCTGCTTGTTAACGCAATGGCTCATAAAGTTTTGAATGGAACTTTATAAGATTTACAGGAGTTGTTAGTAACATTAAAAGACATAGATGATTAAATTTCATGCAGATCAGTTGGTTCGTTTGTATGCTTAACTTATGTTTGTCATAGTGTTTGTTTGCAGCCTAACATAAAAAGTTAAGAACTGATCTTCGAAAAAATTGCAGAATGTTTCAATGCTATTAAAAGACGCAAATGATTAGATTTTAGAGTTGATACAAGGGAAATCATGGATTCAGAGCAAATTTGAATTTTTCGTTACAGTTGCCGTACTTGGCGGAGGTATGCGCTCTCAGAGTGCTCTAGTTGTCATTGTGTCGCGCAGGCGATTCATCTCTCTCTTCATTGGTATAGCACGTATTCCGTCTT
The DNA here is from genome assembly GCA_001587735.2 of Parhyale hawaiensis. Lineage (NCBI taxonomy): Eukaryota > Metazoa > Arthropoda > Malacostraca > Amphipoda > Hyalidae > Parhyale > Parhyale hawaiensis. Next base: position 47,604,179 of record LQNS02278170.1, read on the forward strand.
CGTTCTTGAGACTGAAGTAGTCTTGTTTTTCTTATACTTGAGTGCCCTCGCTGTTAATAATGTCAGCGAAGAATTTGTGATGACCCGTTTTGTATTGCCCGTAGCACCATTGGGAAAATACTAAGGCAGAACCTTACATGTACCGCGTGTTGACGGAAGATGCACTATATATATATGATTTCTCAGGATGTTAACTATTTGGGGTAGATTGATAAGCTCCCTTCTATACATGAAAGCCTCGTGTTAACTTCCTTCTATAGGACGCAATGCTACTGTCAACTTGAATTAGGGGACCGTGCACTCGGAGTAAGTAAAGAGGGAGACGACATAACCCAAATACTGCACGGCAACCCGCGGGCCACTTCATGGTACGAACTGGCTGGCCCACAAGCTGGCTTGCTGGCTGAAGACTAGCTGGAATGGGTGGCATAAATGCAAGCAGAGATTTGTTTTAGTGGTGAAGCAGTGGAATCATGCTCTTCTTCATTTGCATTAGCTGCAAATGCCGTCCGCGCAAGAAAAATTTCTAATCTTGAGTTTTTCTGTGCACTGGACTTAATAGCCCACCGTATCCATGTTACAACGCTCCAAAGATATTCATCTCTTCCTCATTCCTGAACGATAATTGTTTGTAAGCAGGTACCGCTAACCGACTCATGCTTGCCCAAATGGCTGCCGAACGGGTGTAGGCCAAGCAATTGAGTCTCACATCTAAAGTGACATCGAGAACAGAGCTCACCAAGACGCCGCTGCAGAAGGTTGCCATGAGCAAGTAACCGCGAACTAATTTTTGGTCCCACTGCCGAGGACTTATGTCGTCTCCCTCTATACTTACTCCGAGGCCGTATAGATAAACGCACAAGGCTGAACTACACAAAGTTTCTTTCGGTGATACACTAAAAAGCAATGGTTTTTGCCCGCAGTCGATTTTGCTTCTAATAAATTCCCGGTAACTGTCAGCTGCCCAACCTTAATTTGCAGCCTTCGGTTTGCTAAAGAATCGATATAAAGTAACTTTCTCCGTATTAACATTGGTTTTTTATTCATTATCTCATTATTCTTTGAAATATACTGCATAGTAAGGATTCAAAAGCAAAGCAACATGACTGCGAAGCAAACACACCTACAACAGAAGCGATCACCTGATTGCTCAGTGTGTTAATTTCGCGTTTCAATTTCTCATGTAACCAGCACTGTGATTGGTCGATGTCAGACAAAGGAGGAGTTTGATCCAATCGATGCAGAAGAACCTAAATAGAGGATAAGTGCCTTTGAAATTGCTTTATGCATTTGAGATTTAGTAGACTTAATTTGTCCTCAGGAAAAGGCTATTTAAGCAGTTCAAGGAAGAAATTTCTCCTTAGCGTCACGATCGTTTTGTGTATCCCGGTCCTGGGCCTTACATTTCGCCCCTTTTATCAGCTAGGAATAGTATTACTGTTTAAAAATCGCATACAGGCCGAGGTTATAAGAGATGCTGCTTTCATTCGATGTTTGTTTGCATTTTTAAAATGTGTTAATGCGATGGTCCATCCCCGATTGTGACGCCGTACGATGGCCATCGCCGACGATTATTTCATCGTAGGTGATCGCCGATAAAAATTGGCAATTTTTTGTTCCAATGCCGATGGAGCGCTGGTATTGCCATCGCCATCGTAAGATCGATGGCGATGGCCCTCGTACCATCGATTTTGCCATCGGAACATAATCGGAGATGCCGACCTCTGCCGTCTAAGTTTGCCATTGTGGTGTATCCTTAAGAAACATAACAGAGCCAAAAAAACTTTAAATGAAGACGAGCTTAACCAAATAACTCACTGTCATTTTCGGCATCGTGGACAAACTAGGAGCGATCAGCATTCATGAATGTTTAGTGCAGGATTGGAACTGCTTGTTCAGTGAGAACTCTATGTGTCACTTTGGTTGCCGCACAATTGCCTAGGTCTGAAGTGTTTTGCATGGCTTCCGCTATGAATTAAAATGCCTCCGGGAAAATTGTCTCTGAATTTACAATATGTAAAATATGGCTCACTCAATATCTCAGTCGCCCTCTGCAAGTCATGTGAAAATGCAACGGTATCCCCTGAAACAATGGTTTTCTTCAGTCTTGCAAAACTCTACGGATATTGCAACTCGTGTTTGAGTTACGGTTGTATGAAGTTCGCCGAGGTCAGCCGCAGGCGCCGGTCTCGGTAGTTTATTTTGTGTACTGCGCTTATTGAATTGAAGTAGCCTTGCTGAGTGATGAACTCGTTCACACTCTTGACTATCCGCTATATAATAACTAGCGTACCAGTGCTGTTAAGACTGGCAACTCTTTCCATTGATTATATTATACTTCCGTTATAAATATGCTTAAGATGGATGCACTTCAACGGCTAGCTCAAATTATCGTAAGCGATGAAAGCTAGGGTCGTTTGGAGTTCGAATGCTGAAATTGGAAAAAAAAATTGCCGAAAATAGCGGCGGCAAAATTGGATACATTGATGCCAAGGGAGCCAAATGATTAGGTTGGGAGTAAATGGCCCGGATAACACAAGACTATGTTGAGAGAAGTCATTTGCAGTGAGAGCGACTAAAATTTAACGTATATTGCGGAAAATGAAAATGGGGCCCAGACGGCAACGTATTCGTCTCTTGCGAATGCACGTCCATTCGCACAGCGTTTGTCAGAGCAGTGAGAGGGCAAGGGCTAGGCTCAAAACAAGAAAATGACCTCACGAAAAAAGTGTTGAGGATAACCAAACTTAATTATTGATGGGTTTGGTGAAGTCTACTTTGTCTTATTGTAAAACTATGGCATCATATATAATAGAAAAACGATTGGCTACAGCACAGAATTTCTATGTGTTCCACTATAGAGCTGGAAGCATCAGATACACCCGTGAAAAATTAAATGTTTGGTTTATAAAGGCTAAATTATCTACAGACGATGAGAAACTCAGCTGAAAAAATGGTGTCTAAAAATGGTTGACGAACGAAAGGAGAAGTTACTCCTTAGAGCCTATGTTTTACGCCGTTTTTATTGCCTTTATCAATATCCAAAAGCCAATCCTTTGCTTAAAGGATACAGTATTTGCAAGATCCCCTCGTGATATCAGAGTGAGAAAATAGGTTGTATGAAGTGTATTATAGTAAATGGCCTGCGTTAAGCGTGCTGCACGTAGAAGTCGGATCACGAGACTGTTTCACGTTCTTGAAGAAAATGGTTCAGTGCGCGTGATAACAGCTTAACGTGTATACATAAATCGATTCAAATTATGTGTCGTTGCACATTAAATAACACATAAAAGAGATATTAAAAACTGAGCAAGTGGCACTGTGTAACGCACGGAATAACTGCGGTGGACATTAGCTCAGTCACAGTGTGTTAAGCTAAAATCACCACATCAGGTTAAACTAAGGTAAGTGAAATCATATTTAGCCGTGGAATTTCCACGGGTCTCGCCAGTAGATAATATAATTTTGCTTAAATCTCCGTCCGTCCATGTGTCTGCACGTTACGCTTCTTAGTATTACAGAGGGAAAGTTCAACTTAAAAGAAACACTTATTTTCGCTGGAAGGAAATTCGACCATAGCTGTCTTCTTTTTCTCCTCTTGAAAATATTTCAGACACTGTCGAAGCAAAGTCATGAAAATCATTTTACCCGAATTATACCTAGGGTACGGCTATTCACTTTTTACAACATCTATTAATTATTAATATCATTCGGCTTACATCGAAAGTTATGAAGATGTATGCCTATACAACGTAGGAGTACTACCTTCGTGGCGTTCAGTAGCGTAAGTACTGAGCAGAACATATATACTTGCCCAGCAGTGCAAGCCCTTTCCGTTCCAGCTGCCGGCACTAGTGCGACATGAGAGCGAAACCAAGAGCATACAAGGCACAACGCGCAGCGAAAATATAAGAAGTCACATGTTCCGGATGGTATTTGCAACCACATTGTCAAATATACAACCCTATTTCAACGCATTGCATTTAAATGCTGTAGATGGCTGACTACAGTGCATCAGTGTTTTCGGAAACTAACAATTAGCTGAAGACAATTATTGTGAGTGCTTACTTAGTTTACAACAGATAAGAAACTACTAGCAAAAAGGATCGAAATTTTGGAGACAAAAATTAGTGTGAGGGGATAAAAAAAAAACACTTAGAGTGCGCTGCTGTACTTGTTGCAGTGAGTATAGAACTGAGCAAATGACTAGCTTATGGATATTTAACCCTTAGCAGCCAACACAGGCACTTCTCCTGTGTAAATTCCCACAAAGCGTTACTTTAGGAAAAAAAGTTAATTGAAACTTGTGCATGACCAGTTATTCTTATCTGCCTAAGTTCTCATAATTTTGAAGCTATTGAGTGTAATCATCTTTAATAGATGCCGTGTGCCGCTAGTTATTCTGTCTATTGATTGAAGCCCTCAAGTGAATGCAGAAATTCTGGTTTGGAGTTTGGACGCATTTAACTGATTATAAAGTTTACATGTGATCAATCTACCATTCGACGAATCTAAACCTAGATGAATTACCATTGGATGAATTTACCCAGTTGAATTTCTGACCGATAAATTTAACCGCATCGAATTTACACTGAATTCAAAATGGAACCGCAGCGCTATTCACAACTTCTTGATGGCCATATTCACTCATCGATAGACTTTTCTACCTAAAGTGCATCATTCAGGAGCATGTATTTGGTGGCTTGAATATTGAGCACGCTTAGCCATATATCACACTGTAATTGACGATGGATGTTTCTTTTCATTATAGAATGGCGCGGTTGGTGGCCATACTGAAGTTTCTTCTCCTGTACGCAGCATGTCAACCAGTGCGAGGGACTGAGCGTCAGGAAACTTGCCATATCGACAGCGATGTCCTTCAGAATCTTCTGATGGTGGCTGCGTGTGGTGTAGACCCGGTCAGATCAAATCCACTTGCTTCGACTGATCCAGGAATTAGGAATCAAATTTTCCAGCCGATGCAATGCGCTGGTCCCGACAATGTGGTGCTGAACGAATACGTGCACATACCTAAGCAAATGCTGAGCTGCAGCCGAACTACCGTAACAGAAAGACTTACTTTGCGACTGGGAAACTACGAGTCATACCACCGAGCGAGCACACGTTTTGTAGAAAGTGAATCCAGCCATGACGGTTCTAAGTGGCCCCTGTTTTTTGAGGCGTCAGTGGGCTTTACAAATACGAATTCCGAAGAAGAACGAAAAATTCAGAAGTTTTTCGCAGAAACTAACGGTGAAGTGGTTCAATTGAGCACTAGGTGCCTCACTCATGAAATTTCGCTGAGTTCTTCAGTGAAACCTATTTTTACCAGGAATTTTTTGGCAAACCTAAGAAAAATAAATGAAGCTGCCCGAAATCCCCTTTCTCAGAAGAGTAAATATCTGTTTCAAAAGTTTACCAGGGAATTTGGAACTCACTACCAAACAGAAACTGATTTCGGGTCACTTTTCGTTTACGAAAAATTCTTCATCACGAAAGCTGCCAACGAGAATCAGAAGCTGCAGCAAGAAGAGTGTGCTCGAAAAGATTTCAACTCTGTCATTTCGTTGGGGTGTTCCTCTGATCAGGCTTCCAATTCATCGAGTGAATGTTCTCTTGCTGCCACTAATAACAGTGTCAACTCACAATTGGATGGGAAGACAAAACTGACATCTCTCGGAGCTGCTCCCTCAACTAATGGGTACGAATGGGCCCAGCAAGCGAGACTTAGGCCCGTCACAATTCGGCAGCAGCTCAGACCAATATCGTCCATGTTCAGAGAAGACTGGTTCAGTTCAGTGATCGTCGACAATAACAACAACAACGCAAGCGTTGCACTCAATGGCAGTGCAATGTTCGACTACTTCGAGTACTACGCCAGTCAGTATTGCAATATGAGCCTAGGGAACGAGTGTGTCCTCCCTAAAGGTTGTGGATACAGCAGCCTTTGCTCGCCAGAAGAAAAATGTATTGACGATTTGACCGAGAGAGGCTACTCTTGCAGGACGGGTTGCCAGTGCGGAAGTAGTTGTCTCGATGGTGAAGTGTGCGTCGACGATGACAGCGAGGCGGGCTTCTCTTGCATCGCGGCCTGTGACAATGTGACTGCTGCGTGTGGCGGAGACCAGTTCTTCTGCCGTCCGAACAGCGGCAGCAGCCGAGGCTACGACTGCCTCAGCTATTCCCCAGGTGAGACGTAAAATAGAATAGTATCTCAGAGAGCTGAGAGTGCAAGGGAAAACCCCAATTCATTCCAATCTCACCACGTGGAGATAAGCAGGCAGGTCATGTTCAGAAGTCTAACCCTCATTATTAGGCGGACAAAATGTCTCCTAACAGGTAAAAATAGGTGAAAATATGGCACAGGTCCTCTAGTTGCGCCCTACGTGTTGCAAGCTATTCCGACTGTTGCTCTTTCAGTTTTTTTTTAAAGGTCGCAATCACGCAGCAGTGTTCATTGTTTGCAATAAAATCACATTCGGTGCAGTCTACGGCACAACTCCCGTGCTGAGAGAGACAATGGCCGGGTCATGAGTCCATTGGTGCTGCTCTGTGCCCAGTTGCTAGCTGATGCCGTTAAGTCGATAAGCAGACAAATGAAAGCATCTTCGACTGTGTTCATTCTACGGGCCACTTGGCTAAACAAGCTCACTTGCTGGTCATCCTAATCAGCAGGTACATTAAATATGAACAACTGGTCACCGTAATGTGTCTGGAAGCTAAGGCTAACCTGAGTCTGCTTGTTCCAGATTGTCGCAAGCCTGACGGAACTTCTGCGTACATTGGAGAGATCTACATGGACTCCTTTTGTCAAGGAGTCAAGAACAACTGCACAACTGCAGGACCGAAGGCCATCAGTAAGGCTTTATTTTATAGGATAAACGATAATTTTCAGTGCACGTGTCTGTTGCATATGATACTTATCAACTTTTGTGTGCTGTTTACGGCGATCTGGATTGGTAGAACTGAAGTGTCTGAAAATTTCACTACCAAGTCAAAAAAGTTGCGTGACGAAATACTTCTTCAATAAGTAAGAGGTCCATCATTCCATCATTACTTCAAATCACAACCTTCATTTTGCCTGCTACTAATGCTAAAATTTTCTGATCTTTTTTTAACTTTGCATTTCTCCATAATTTAAGTAACTAGGAGAGATTAAATTTTGGGACGGATATTTTCGTATAAAATATCTCTGATGTTCTGAAAACCAAGGATCTATATTTTCTTAGCCCAATGAGAGCAAGTATTTTTTATAGTCCTTCAGCACACGTTTGCAGCAGGGAAATAAAAGCTTCCCAGATGGGGCACATGGTCACTACATACTGTATGTTATATATACTTCTAATACTCCATTTTGTAGTCACAGAACAGAGTCTGTCCCACTAAAAACAACTCTAAGCCATTATACCACTTCACGAACACATCAAGCTACGGGAATAATCCAAATGAAGCATAAAGAAACACCAAGACTCACAAGGCTCGGCTACTGAGAATGTATCAGAAACCCATTCACAGCCAAATTGAGCACTGACAGACCAACACCACTAAGTCCAGACTGTAGCAACAAATTCTATACCAGAATCATTCGCACTATGAAACGATGAAAGAATTGATGAGTTGGACACATAGTTTCCATAGTACACAGATAGGCCATGGGCACAGTTCGGTGTTCTTCTGGAGATCTTAGGAGAAGAAGAATGTAACCAATAGCCATCGTCACTGAATACCTAAGAGAACATACGACGACAAGCAACAGCCCGCGTTTGAGAGAAGTCAACCAAACCATCCTGGGCACACAGCCGACTGGATGAGTCGACAAGTCAGTCAAGCAGACGAAAATGACTAGCGGTCGCTCTACCCCAGAAGACGATCGATACTATAACTGAAGAAGCAAGAAAGCATAGAAGCATCTCATAACTATTTCATCGTCATCAAAGAGCATGAACCTTACTTGGGAACCGAATTTTACTGGTAGCACGCGAGGCCCCGAAGCCTAATGTGCATTTTATGCGCTAGATTCTCATTAAAGAGGACATCAAGTATCTCAAAAGGACTTGGCCCTGCAGAATATTGTTACTCATCTTGATGGAGGCTTGCGGAGGTAACAGTGTACAAGACTGATTGACAATCCTGCATTAAATTTACACTCCGCAAGGATGATGATGTCTTAATTGGCGATTAATCTCTGTTCAGTATCATGCCCAAAGATCTTCAATATATTATAGATAATTGCACTTTTTTTCATGAACGCATCGACCCATGTAAGATACGGTATGGTATTTCCCTCAGATACTCATACCAAAATGCATATTGGCGAGTTAGAGAAGCATCATACCGTGATCAACGTCATCCTATGGTTTTGCAAAATCTGAATAGATTACAATAATATTTCTGGACTCACACAATGAATCAACAATAGAATCATGATGCTCTATCAGTTGAGTCATGGTAGATCATTTATGACTGAAGCCGTGTTGACTCGTGGTAAGTAGATTATTGTTCTCTAAATGATACGCTGTGGGCTTCCTAAAATCATATTGAATCGCTATCACGACTTTGCTACGAGTAAAATAAAAGTCTAAAGGGCTTCATAATAATTTAACTGCTGTAAATGAACTGCAGTAAGCGACGTTCAACCTGTGCAATTGAATAATCAGTGCAATACAAAAACTCTGACCTGTATAGTTGTTTACTTGGTTGGAAGCAATCTGTCTCATACAGGATAATCGGGTATCTCTGATACAGTCTCAGGAACAGGCGTGGGCACTCCTACTCACACATTCGGTGGGCCGTTACGCTTTCAGTAGAGTAAGAATAGCTCATGGCAGTAAATACACCAAGAAACCCATTCTGAACAAGAGGCCTGAGCCCAGTCTTAGTCTACCCCCAGCAATCACCTCCCTGCCCAAGCATGCGGTGATTCATTTAACATTTCAGGGAACCGCAGCCAATGAGATGACCGCTAGTATGTCAAGTGGTCGGTGATGCCCTTGTTCAGGATAATTTTGGAGCGTATGGATTGTCTGTACTCCTACTGCCGTAGATGTCTGTTCGACTGGCCTTTATGAAGTACGGGAATCACTGCTTCAGTTCCTAATATTCCAAAGACGTTCGTCCTTCTAAGAGTCTCGCTCTCTCAGCTTCAGTGAAGCCAGTCAGGTGCAGGTCGTTTCTATTCGTTGCCCTCTCTTGTAGTTGTTAGTCAAGATAACTGGGTACGAGCTCCTGGAGACGATGCTTCAGCGGCGCACTGCTGAACTATTAGATTTATTTAGCTGCGTTCCTTCGCAATGGATCTTGCCATTTTTAAAACCACAACACTGAACTACGGTAGCCAAAATTCGTTGGCTGAGTACACGTGCGTTGGAACTTGGAAGCATTTCGACAAATCTTCGGTATACTGTATATGCTCCCTTTCTTATTATGTATATCTATTTAATCCGAAGCTCACCTTCGTACATGGGTTCCAAGCTTGCTGGACCAATATGAGGCACACCTTCGTACATAAAGTACCCGACTTACTGTTCCCCTGTGATGCACACTTCAATCCCTGGGTTCCCGTGCTGCTACGTGTCCCTTCCTTATCGTCTTCCATAATCCTGCAGCAGCGGCTGTGAATGGAAGTTGGTTACTCGTAAAAACTCTGCAGAATATTCTCTGAGCACCCACACGTCAGTTATTTCCTATGGGACTTGCGCCAACTTCGATCAATATTTTACACCCCAATAATTATTTGCGCGCCTCCATATTGTCTCCACAATGGTGCCTTCACACAGCTCTAGCATTATTGCGCTTCTCACCAATTCATTTGTCTTCTGCAGCTGGAACCGTTCGGCAGACCTGCAGCCCG
>LQNS02278170.1:47614075-47627133 GCA_001587735.2 Parhyale hawaiensis
CTACTCGGCGGACACAGCAGCTGACCTGAGCAACATGGAGGTCTTCCTGGACGATAGTGGCCGCAGTAAGTAGTCGAGCCGTAGGTGTGTCCAGTTGTGCTGGACCATCCCAGAGCACAATATTCTCTAGTTATATTATGCTTGACCCTTTACGAACGACACGGATGAATTTGTCCTTCCTCTGTCAATGGTAAGCACACGATAATAAATCAAAACTTTCCTCTCGTGCCGACACAGACTTATCCGTCCGGTGTCTGTCTACCGGTTGTTACATCTATAGTTTCAGTCACAGTACAGAAAAGGGAACAGCTTTCACAAAATTTACGTGCTTGTAACGTATGCAGCAGTGAGCCAACCACAAGTACCACAGCTTCTCAGTCGGTATTCCAGAGCAGAGGTGAGAGGTTACGTCGCACACAGCTCTCGACCCTACTGCTTTGCTCTTAGGAACAGCTGTACAGTAAACTAGCTAATGCAATGAAATATCATCTAATAGATATGCCACTGCTACAGTAATGTCTCAACAACTGAGATAACCACGGCGCGGCGGCTTTATGGAGATATTTTAACAGGAAGACATATTGGGAGAACAGTCACGCTGGAGACCCTGCCAGCTGTGCCCTGCTAATTTTCCTGTTTGTTTTTACTCCCCCTTTTCTGTACTGTGGTTTCAGTACAGCCTACAATAGCGTCAGTGTGGCAACAGCAGTTGAGAAAGGAGGTACAGTCATTGAGATTTTGACAGATATGGCGCATTCCTCAGGTAAGATGCATACATAAAACATATATATATATAATCTAAGATTATTTATTGTTTGTATGATATCAATCTAAGTCAGCATGATCAGCATTAACGACTGGCATAATAACCCAATGCAAATTACAGGCTGTTACACTGCGGACCCTAGAGTTGGGACTTTGGAATTCCACTCCCGTCCTGCGCGTAGAGTATGAGGCGACCAACGCAGGGTCCATTATAAGCCACTAAGCTTGCATCCTTTCTCATTGGCCACCGGCTGCCGCTTGGCAGGCGTATGAGCCTGGAGAAGGGGAGTTGTGGGATGACATGGCGTTCGCCATAGCCGTGTGCCCGGCATCCTACAGCCAGCTCCTCTCCCTACCTTTTGATGGCAAAATCGAGACTTTTTTCTGCTCTCTCTTCTATTCTTTTTTCAACTTTCTTCTTTTCCTTTTTCTGTGCTAATCCCGTGCTGTGCTTACACTGCGTGTTGGTGTTTATGCAATGTACTGCTGCAACTACCTTGAGATACTTTTAACTGATGAATCACTTGGTACATTTTTCTGAAAAAATTATATTCAGATCTTCTAGATGTTGTCAATCTTTGTAGTTATCAATGGAAATATTTGGCAACAATTACAGATAGATGCCACCTGATTACAGCGAAGCAGCACATCGCGTGCAGTCGAATCACACGATAATTTATAGCATGCAGCATTGGGAGACATCTGAGATACGATTTGTGTTGCGATGGTGCGGTCACATAATAGCAGTGCATAGAGTTCATTCCATGTCGCTTGTTGCTTCAGTAGGTCCCTGCCTCGTAGTTGGTATCAAGTCAGGACTTTAAACGGGCTCTTCAGCTGACCATACCCACTAGAGCGGCAGTCATTGAAGGACTATCGTTCTTGCCGCCCTCCATTACGTGATTTTTCCACTTCGGTAGAAATGGCCCAACATAAGAAACGATACTACCTCGGGTGCAGTAACCCTCGGAGGGACAAGCAGGCAAACAAAGAGACAAATGCCCATAAAATAATAGCCACTTTGGTGGATATAAAAATCATTAACCTTCGCATTGGCTAGCGAACGTCGTTCACCCATGCGTCGTGCCCGGGCGTATCTATGACACGGATTGGGTTATAAGTTTGATTCCTGTATAGGCGTTATTCAAAACAAGGATACGATCAGTCCGAAATAATCAGAAGCAACAATGATTATGGCCGAGCATTGATGGCACCCAGCAGTAACCAACGGCAATAATGGGGCGCTATCCAACTGTTATGGCGGCGTAATTCCAAGACTTCCAACCTTAGTTTTCAGTGGGAAGTTCTTCACGACTATCAATAAATTTTAACAACCTTCCCATCAGTATCTACTGCAAGCTAGATATGGCGTGCTTTTAGAGCTTAGAAAAATTATATGCCGGTTGAGAAATTTCTTCTTCTCTAATTCTCAGGACACGTAATGCTAAGTTAAGACATTATTTTACTGGAAGAAAAAAGAACGGTTTTGTTAAGAAAATTTTTTAAATAAAAATAACCACAAAAACAACTTGCAATACTCGCTCCATATCACTTCACTAAACAGCAAGGGATGCAACGGACATTTAGAAGTTATGGGTCGCTAGAATAAATAAATATATCTGCTGAGTTCTGAGAAATTCTCAAAATCAAATTCGCGAATTTCGCTTCATGCTGCAGTCGTCGATACGATCACCGATACTACTACGATTGTTTAAATCCAAAAAGAAAACAGCGGAAATGCGTGTGATTTTTTCACTATAATAAGCGTCATCAGGCATGTCGCACTCAAACTCATCATCGTCATATAATATGTTGGTCAAATATGGTAGGAACTGCAGCGTAATTAACATCTAGAACAGCTGGCTCATATTCTGCGAATTGGGGGAGCAAATCCGCCATTGATCGTCAGTGTGAGCTACCACCCACATTGATGGTCAGTGTGAGCTACCACTTAAATTGATGGTCAGTGTGAGCTACCACTTAAATTGATGGTCAGTGTGAGCTACCACTTAAATTGATGGTCAGTGTGAGCTACCACTTAAATTGATGGTCAGTGTGAGCTACCACTCAAAATCTTCGTTGATTCAGTGCTGCATTGCCATTGATAAATATATGGTCGGGAAAACCACTCATAGTCGACTATGTTGCTACTGTTCCATTCATATTTATAGGTTTCTTTGTAGGAAATTCTGACTGGGAAGCGGACATTTGAGCAGTAAACATATAAATGCCCATAAGTTTCATCTAGTTGTGTAATGTTTTTTCTCTTAGTTTCTTTTATTTAATTCCCACCTCATATGTGGCCAGTAAGTTGTGCGTGAGCTTACTGTTACATAGACACATTGAGTATGTATTTAGACTTCATGTATCTGCATGACATTTACAATACAAGCAGTTTATGTAGCGAATACGTTTGTATTTCATAATATATTAGCACAACAGTGTAATTTAATTCTTTTTGTGCAGTCTACCCCCTGTGGGTGGGGGTGCAGAAGGAGACGGGTGCGTGGCGATGGCTGCACAGCGGCAGGAGCCCCGGCCTCCCCGGCGGGGGTGCCTGGTACGACGGTAGCAGCGGACCCGGTAGGGAACCCGATGGTGGAGGCGATTGCGCTATGCTGTGGTGGGGGAGCAGCAGCGGCCTGTTTGACGAGTCGTGCACGGCCAACGCGCCGGCCGCCTGCAGGCTGCGGCCGTAGGCGGCTGGGCACACATGGCCACATGCAGGGGCAGTGCCAGCAAAATTGCATAGGGGGCTGGGGTAAAATGGGAGAGTGGCTTCGCAATACTTAAAATTCATATATGCTGGTTGCATGGCAGCAATATTGGAGGAGAGTCTTTGTTCAGTATTGGGGAACAAGTTTCTCCACGCCCCGTTGACGCAGCTATTGGCAATATAGCTATGAAGGAGTTACCACAGTATTGTAACTGTGGTGTTGCTGTTACTGTACAGCGGCTGCCATTGATTGCGCACTTATACTTAAGTTACCCATCCGCTCAGTGTTTCATTCTTTTCATTTTCTGTGCTCTATTCCTGAATTATGCGGTAAACACGCCCCTTAATTAGGTACAGTTACTTTTTTAATCGAAAAATTACAAGTGTACTTCTGTAAATAAATGATTACACATGAAATTATATAAAACATTGTATTTGTATAATCATTATCGAGCTTGTGAAACGGTAGGCCCCTTCTTTGCTATATAGATGATAAATAACTATAGATTACGGCCATAGTTTAAGACATAGTGGATTATTATTCATTCATTTTAGATTTAAGTGGCCTAGATCATATATCGCTGAGCAAATAAATTGGGACGGGTGCTGTATTACAATATTCCTACGACTGGTATTGATGTTGTAAGTGTTGTTTTTCAAATGCGCGTTTGTTTAACGTAACCTAAAACCCAAATGATTAGCTCGGTCCCGACTGTAACCTCCTGAAGATTACAATACAATAGCTAAATTTAGCCTGCAACTGCTGCGTTTCATTTCTACATCTATGGGCGAGCTCATAAGTAATTGATATCAAGGCGTTCACCCACCCACTCGATGTGTTACTGTGCGTAGAAACAGAAACAATAAAAAATTGTTTTATTTTTTGAGTTTTCTTTTACTCGAAATTTGAGGAGATATCCATAACTTGCCTGGTGACACTTGCAGTGGAAACTGATTTGACGGTTAACATTTTGATATCTTTCTGCAGCCTACACATGTTGAGTTATGTTGACAACGGCAAAACTAAACATTCGGACGAGCGCTTCAGTGCACGCGTTGAAAAGACTAACGTGGCATAAAAAAACTGCAGTCAAGCATCACTCGATGGCAATTTCAGCAGCAGCTAATCCTATATTCGCAATAATACATCAGTCGATGGGGGTTGCTACGCTCCAGCGAAAAGCTGTTTTGTCAGAGAAACAACGTAAATTGAAAAAATAATTGGCGCAACAAAATTGCAGCGTTCTTCTCTGTCTCCGTCGCTCCACTGCACCCTCAAGAATATTTCACCTTTCCTTCATAAAATAGCTATATAATAAACCTGCGTATCGATAACTTAGGGCAAGTAAAGTTTTGATGCGGGAAATGTATCAAAACAACATAACAGCGACGAGTGGCTGTACACTTAATTATTTGTAGCTTTTGTGGGACTTTATAGACGTTATTTTTGACGGCACAGCTGCATGTGAAGAGTTTCAAGCTTGTATATCCGGCCAGAGGGCAGTGTTTACATCCGGCCGAGACAGTGTTTACATTCAGCCTGGGCAGAGTGTTTATGTTGGGCGCGATCGGTCGATTTGCGCAAACGATCGATCGTTCAAACGCCTAACCTAAGCTAACCTAACCTAACCTCATCTCACCATTGACTAAAATTGGCGGTGCCCGAAATTTTAAAATAAAAATAAAGAACAGGCCTTGCCTCCCCTAACCTAACCGATATACCCAGAAATAGGGGAAAGTTGAAGAAAAACATTGATCGTCAGCGCAAAACAATCGGTCGATGGGTGCGCATTCGATTAATACCTACAACGGCCACCGTTTGCACAGCGCGATCGATCGATTGTCCAAATCCATCGTTCGTGCGTAACATTTACATACGGCCAGGTTGCAGTGTTTGCATTCGGCCAGAGTGAAGTGCTTACATTATCAGGCTGCAATCAGCTATTACCTTTCCCTAACTTAGCTGCTACAACTTAGAGCAAGACATCACCACTCCTCGTCTAGAGCTGCCATAAATCAACCAACTCAGGATCGAAGACGGATAGTAGTCTTTTGCTCTAATTTCACGCCGGTCAGGAAGGAAAATCGTAATTATTTGCTCCGATATTTTTCAGTCAAGCAGTGTGGTAAAGTTTTAGTTGAATTCTTTTCAGCGTTGCAAAAATGATGGTAAATTTTTGCATCATCTTATTTCACCCTCAATATGTTAAACACCGTCGAGTGTTTATATGTTATAAATATATCATACATTCCAGTTATCTACGTATATCCCCGCGCTTGGGTGTTAGCGTATGGGCACGTCCCATGTGTCGCGGATGAGAGAACCCCTTTTGGGGCTATGATTTGCACCGTGGACCAGACACCCTGCAGCCCTACTGTGGACCGGTCGGCAATGACTCCAAACCTGCGCCAAACTCACACGATTTGGAAGGTTCAAAGGGTAGCTAAAGTATTTTAAAGTTTATATTGCACACAACTCGTAGCCTTCTTGTCCATACATTGTAAACATAGTAATGACGATTTTTGTATTAAATATTGCCCATTTACCCTATTTACTTATTTGTTATTGATATTAAAGCTTGAACACGCTTATTAAACGACTTCGACTTTCATTATTTTAGATATGTGTAAAATATAGTTTCAAGTAACTGGGAAAATTTACAGGCGTTAAAGATATTTTGGCACAGATGATGGCGCAGAAAACGAGAACGTTCGAAAACACTCATTTAAAAATGCAAATCCTGCGTAATGGCCATGGCACACGCTAGTCAAAAGAACGAGTACCGTCATCTTTTCGTCCGAATACGTTGTTTGCCCATTTCCATAGCACACACTTGCAAAGAATTTTGAGGTATAAATCTCACCGGATAAAATGAACTGTCCGAAAGTTGACTAACGGCACTTGGGGAGTAAACTGAACTGACGGTGAACATTTTTACACCATTTCTTGGCAATCCCAAAGCTGTGTTTACAAGGGTTCAACATAACGTTCGGACGAAAAGATGACGATACTCGTTCTTTTGGATAGCGTGTGTCATCGCCATAACACATTTTTCATGCAATTCGACGACGCAATTTACTTAACATCAATGATTTGCATTGTTGATTCTCAATTTATTAGTTATTAAACTTTTATATTGATACTGTTCATTTTCTTTTTGGACTTGAGTGTTAAATAGGGCGACAGTCCATTTAGTATCAACAACGCTGGTCAATTATTTATCGACGGTGTAGTATAGCACCGCCGCCGATGCTGAGAACGCTCACACAATCTTGACGTTTGTAAGTAAATAGTGCACTTTTTGCAACTTGTTTAGAGGTAATATTTATAAAATGTTTTCGATAGCTTAAATGTCGATTACAAAGAAGTTAATAGGGTAAATGGGCAATATTTAACACAAGAACCATCTTCACTATGTACAAGAGAGCTACGAGTTATGTGCGAGTCTATAAAACTTAGAATAATTTGGTCTCTGCGCCATCATCTGTGTCAAGATGTCTTTAACACCTGCAACTTTTCCCAGTTACTAGAAACTATCTTTTTAAACATAACTGAAGTAATCAAAGTCATAGTAGTTTAATAATCGTGTTCAAGCTTGAATATCGATAACAAAGAAGTCAGTAGGGTAAATGTGCAATATTTAACACAAGAACCGTCTTTACTGTGTACAAGAACGGCACGAGTTACGTGCGATATAAAATCTAGAATACTTTGGTTACTCTTTGAACCTTCCAAATCGTGTGAGTTTGGCGCAGGTATTGAGTCAGTGCGACCGGTCGTCTTAGGCTATCCTCTGCCACTGGAGCACCTGCAGTGGGGCCAAGATAGTGGTTTGTAGACTCTACACCTGCTCACCGCTCTAATCAACTCTGGACAAGCTCTGCTCCAAACTGTTCCCTCCACTTTTTTCTTCTACTACCATACCCCTTTCCTTATTTCTCTTCTCTCCCTGAAGCAGTCCCACGGCGATGGGGATGGGGCGATGGTGAAGCAGTTTGCCTGCTTTGGCTTTCCCGTCTATTGGCACGACCCTCTGTTCCCCATTTCTACTTTCTAAGTTATTCATAGTCTGCGTTCATACAGTGGGTGTGTGCGCTGTCGTGCGCTGTTTAGTTTTTCGTGATTTCCTCTTGACTCCTGCACTAGCCCGCTTCCTCGTGCATCATTGATCATTGAATAGCAGAAATTATTTAGTTTATTCTTGATTTATGGTGTATGGTAATATGCTTAATTTAGTTCAACATTTATTCATTATGATATTTTTATGATTATATAAATCGTGATATCGCTCTTTCTTCATTTACTTCTTTTTTAATAGAGTGCTTGCGGTGTCAAAAATGAGAGTGAAGAATTTGTGTTGACCCCGTCTTCATTGATCATAATTCTATTAATGTTATGGCTGAGCAATGCCAAGCTTTCATTCAGTGACATAAAACAAATGTTCGTTTTTGTAATGTCGGTTTATTTTTTTTTTTTTATTCTAGGACCAAAATCGCCGGTGAATGTTCCACCAACAAAGCAGTTGGTTATTCTACTTACACGGAAATGGCATAGTTATGAATTAATGCTAATGTATTGATTTGGTATCCATGGTTATTCTTAAATATCGCTGAGACAAAACGTTGATCTAAACGTAAATACAAGACGTTAACGTTAGTGAACAGACTTCCTTGTAAAATTCCTTGAGCTTTAGTCAAGAGTGGCAGTTAAAAAGAATAAGATAAGTATTTATCATAGTATTTGCATTCTTCTTTGATATATGAATGTTTTATGCATCATCGATTCAATGCATCCTGCTTTAGAACAAGGACATTGTTAATTGTCGGATCACTGTTGGATATTATCATTGATCTAATATTGCTGTCCAACATTATTAACTTCACATAGGCCTATTTCTCCTCGCAACAGAAATTGGACTAATTTCCTAATGCTTTTTGTATAATGATCCATAAATTAAGTGGAAATTACGTTTTCTTTGGCGTTTTCATGAAGCGTTTCTGAAGAGTGACTCTACGCTTGCTCAATATTACTTGACAATACCTAAGTACCCTTTTTCTTAACGCACATTTGTTAAGCACTGGTACAGCATCGGTTGACAAGGCTCTGACATCCACCCAACATTCCATCATTGTGTCGACCTCTAAAGTTATTTTGCGACTGGGGGAGCAGGATCATCAGCCCCACACTTGGTCAGGCCTGCAGGGTCAGCAGGCCGCTGTGGTTCCAGCTATGGGGCCACGATCTGCGGCTAAGCTCGGGGGCGGAATGATATACATTTGTGGTTCAATTCACTCTGAGGACCTTCATGCACTTTCGATATTTTGAAGTGATGCACGGGTAGAAGGACCCATTTTAAGTTGTTTTTCATGAATGACGTTTTTGCCGCAAATGCTCACCTCCTGTTCAAGATAGCTTCTTGACTTTGATGTTCCATTTTTCTGCTACAATTTTTTTCGGCTACAACGTGGCTCCTACCCATTACGCAAAGTGGCCAGGACTAGTTCTGCTAATATTCTATGAGAGATATATGAAAACAGTGTACAGCGATATGCGCTACGCCATCATATTGTAAAAAAAATGACTCTAGATGGCGCGATATGGCCCTAATGGCAGATGTAAACGGGAACTTCAGAGTCAAAGATCTCAAAAAGTAAGCATTTGCGGCAGAAACATCATATCGATGAAAAACGTCTCAAAATGGGTCTTATTCCCTTCCATGACCTCGAATCATCAAAAATGCAAGAAGGTCCTAAAAGTGAATTTTACCATATATGCATGAACGTGAAAAAATCAGCTTTGACATTACTCATATGCAAAAGACAGCGCATTCAGCATTCCGCAGTCTCACTTTCTCGGTCAAGCAAAACTGGAATAATCTCTCTGAAACGATGGACGATGGTTCTTTAGTTCTATAAAAGTCTACGGATATTGAAACTTGTGTTTGAGTTGCGGTCGTGTGAAGTTCACTGAGCTCAGCAACATGCGCCGGTCTCGGGTGATTACGTTAAAGATGTCTTGAGTGTAATCGGGTTGCCATGGATCCAAAAATGTGCTTAACAAAATAGCTCCAGTCAAGTTCAACTATAGTATAATCAAAGTTTTCCCAGCTGGAGTCCGTTTACCTCTGGGAGTACGCAACGTAGTTGATGAGCGTGCGTGAGCAAACAAAGAGCTTACACACCAAGGGTGTAGCCAAAGACCTCGACTATCGCGCTCGTGCACAGAAGACGGTAAAGAAACATAAGTAGAAAAAGGAAAATCGTTATGAATGCAAAAACTAATTTCATTCAATTCTAAATGCCAAGTCTGTCCAGGGCCAAGTGGATGTCCCAACGATGAGCAGCAGAACAGGCACGCAGCAGGTCGCAGGAGACGCCGCCTGACCCACGCACGGGATAGGACTGAGCTAAGGTCTCCATAATAACAATACAGCTTAATAATTCCTGTTTCAGTTGAATAATAGGAAAAAATAAAATTAATTAAGGCCGATATAATGAAATGTATATCAATGAACTGCTCTAAATCTAGCATGATTACCGTGTACCATACTTCAACAATGAACCAAATCATTTTCACTATTCAATTACCAATAAATGTATGAAGTAACAGACTAGCACAGGAGTCGAGGGGATATCACGGAAAAAATAAACACTGAGCCTAAACACACATACCCTCTGCATGAACAGCAGACTATGAATGAGGTAGAACGTAGAAATGGGGAACAGAGGGTTGTGCCAATAAAGGGGGAAAGGAAAAGCAGGCAAACTGCTTCACTATCGCCCCATCCCCATCGCCGTGGGACTGCTTCAGGGAGAGAAGAGAACTAAAGAAAGGGGGCATGGTAGAAGAGGTGGAGAGAACAGCCTGGAGCAAAGCTGGCGCAGAGTTGATTAGAGTGGTGAGCAGGTGTAGAGTCTACAAACCACTATCATGGCCCCACTGCAGGTACTCCACTGCCAGAGGATAGCCTAAGGCCGGGGACAGACCGGAGCAACAAACGACGCAATGCGATCTGTACGGGAGTCGTGTTGCAGCAATGCACGGGTGTCGCGAGGCATCGTAATTACGTCGGTGGGGACGGCAGACTGCTGTACCCCCATTTACATTTTGTCGTGCAACAAATTTGTCGCGTTGCACGTCGCTTGTCTCGCCGGTGTGGCAGCGGCCTAAGATGACTGATCCACAGCAGGGCTTGCAGGTGTGTGGTCTACGGTGCGAAGCAAAGCCCCAAAAGGGGTTCTCCCATCCGCCACCCGAGGGACGCGCCTTTAGGCTGACACCCAAGCGCGGGGATATTGATGGATAATATATTGATGAAGTTATAAACACAAGACGGTATTTGTTATATTGTTTAGTAAAGGGTTTATAAACAAATGCAAAATACTACTAACCTCCATTCTGAGCTGCCAAGCAGTGTTATAAAATGTTACCATCCACTTTTCTTAGCTGTCAATTGTCAAAGCAAACAATTACCATCTTCCATCACCGGCGTGAAATTAAAGCAAAAGACTACTAGCTTCCTTTCCGAGCTGCTTGAATTTACATTACATACGCCGCCCATCTTGTGCAGAGGTGATATGCTGCAGTCCGTGACCAGCGGGGTGGCTAACAGCGAGTTATCCCCACAGTTCACGTAGCCGCTTTCAGCAGGTTTATCTGGCACTTTCAGTAGGCATGCGTCCAGTAAGTTTTTAAATTTCGCAGTCTCTTTAGCGATGACATTTCGAATGTGACGAGGCATTTTGTTGAATATTCTCGCCCCTCGGACTACGAAACTATTAGAATACTTTGTGGCTATCGCATCACCACCAGTTGTGATCGTGATGCTCACCGCACAAGTGCTACCAATACGGTTTGAGTGTCTGGCCTGGATTTGCCCGTTGACATTATCAGTAATTCCTTCTAGAGTTTTCCAAGTATATATGATCGTACAGCGCTGTTTCGTTTTTGTTTTTTTATTCAAACTTGAATCTATTTCATGCTTATTGGTTATCATTAAAATGTTTTTTTTATGGAGGCTTCTATTCTAACTTTCTAAGTAGATTGCTCAGTAGTTGTACCCAGTTTGAAGGGTTTTAGGAGCTTTTCTTTACCACGTGTTTTACTGCAAAGCCCGTACGAGACATTTTTCCCAGGTGTGCCAAATAAATAATATTTTTGTTTCTAGTTGTTCATTTGCACCTTGGCTTCTTGGATTTCGCACTGGCTCCCCTGCTGACGACCCATATAAATCAGTCTTAGTGGGACTCGGTCATTTACCTGAGAACAAGAATATATGCTTAAGTTTTTCCAGTTCCCATTGCAACGACTGTTGTGCTTCAGTCTTACGAATAGATGCGGGGGGGGGGGGAGAGAGGGGAATTAGGGCGTCCTTGATAGTGTCACGAAATGGAACCATAGAAGTCAAGTTTAAATTTGGGCAGCTACTACTAACAAGTCCTAGGCAAAAGATTTGATACCTCACTTGGAACATAGTTTCACACTTCGCATGCATGATGAAGACCTGAGATATGGTCTGATATAATTGAAAAACCATTAATTTTTTGTGGACTTTCCGAAGGTTCCAGCGCGGGATCTATTTTTAGAATTATTTCAAAAGGCGTTCATAAAATCTAACGAGCGCCTTTCGGCTCATATTAATATTACATACAGCTAGCGGAGGAGTCTTGGGTTTGATAGTTATACATAGTTGATTGTTTGCTATTTCAGCTGAACTAGCGCACTACATTTGCGCCTTGCCTCTGTTATAGAATTATGGAAGAGCTGGCGCAAGGTACGGTGACGTGTAGGACTGGGTGCAACATGAAAGGGTCATCTGTAACGCACTAGCGCACCGCCCCCCCCCTCAGTGCTGTAGTACTGAACTGTCATGAAAAACAGACTCAAACCCTGCTCTGAAATAGGATAATTCTTCGTGTTATACTATAACGGTTCTTTTAATGTAATCAAATCAACTTAGCTTTGAAATCTAGAGTGTATTTTGTTTAAATGGCTTGTTGAAATCATGATACCGAACATTTTATTTCCTCTCTGTAGAATGAGAGCAATTATAGTTTTGATTGATCTACACCAACGTAAACAATACTCTTTTATAAAGGTTTCTCAAGGGCTGTACGTGAACGCTGACACGATATTAAAATTCTTACATTGTAGATTCAGAAGGAACGTGAAGAGCAACGAGTTCAAATTTCGCCTTATTTCTATGGCAACTCGTCCATAGATAAAGAACATGAGAGAAGAGACGGGGTAACCTTAGTAAAAACACCCTGTCGTGAATTTTACGACCTTGGGTCTCGCAATCGGTGCATTGAAACTTAGTTCATGCACTACATTCGGTTACACGAAGGGAAGTCATTAATTAAAGTAGCTAAATTAATTAAATGTTCTAATCACACGTATTCGGCTGAGAGGATGAAAGAAGTTTCTTTTTTTCTCATTGCATTTATTCAATCTTTTAGCAAAGGAAATCTAATTTGTCTCGTTGAATGACTTAGCATACAAACTAGAGTGTTCTCTGTGCCAATTGGACTAAGAGAGATGTATGTATAGTCTTTGGTTGTCACAGCTGAACGTTTG
>LQNS02278170.1:47653046-47664260 GCA_001587735.2 Parhyale hawaiensis
TCTGTGTGAGCTACCACTCAAATTGATCTTCTATGTGAGCTACCACTCAAATTGATCTTCTGTGTGAGCTACCACTCAAATAGATCGTCTGTGTGAGCTACAACTTAAATTGATCGTCTTTGTGAGCTACCACTCAAATTGATCTTCTGTGTAAGGTACCCCTCAAATTGATCGTCTGTGTGAGCTACCACTCAAATAGATCGTCTGTGTGAGCTACCACTCAAATTGATCGTCTGTGTGAGCTACCACTCAAAATCTTCGTTGATTCAGTGGTGCATTGCCATTGATAAATATTAGGTCCGGAAAACCACTCATAGTCGACTATGTTGCTACTGTTCCATTCATATTAATAGGTTTTTTGCAGGAAATTTCTACTGGGAAGCGGACATTTGAACAATAAACAGATTAATGCCCATAAGTTGCATCTAATTGTTTAATGTTTTTTCTCTTAGCTTGTATTATTTAATTCCCACCTCATATGTGGCCAGTAAGTGGTGCATGAGCTCATTGTTACATAGACACACAGAGTATGTATTTAGATTTCATGTATCTACATGACATTTACGATACAAGCAGTTTATGTAGCGTATACGTTTGTATTTCATAATATATTAGCACAACAGTGTAATTTAATTTTTTGTACAGTCTACCCACTGTGGGTGGGGGTGCAGAAGGACACGGGTGCGTGGCGATGGCTGCACAGCGGCAGGAGCCCTGGCCTCCCCGGCGGTGGTGACTGGTACGACGGTAGCAGCGTACCCGGTAGCGAACCCGACGGTGGGGGCGATTGCGCTATGCTGTGGTGGGGGAGCAGCAGCGGCCTGTTTGACGAGTCGTGCACGGCCAACGCACCGGCCGCCTGCAGGCTGCGGCCGTAGGCGGCTGGCCACACATGGCCACATGCAGGGGCAGTGCCAGCAAAATTGCATAGGGGGCTGGGGTAAAATGGGGAGTGGCTTCGCAATACTTAAAATTCATGTATGCTGGTTGCATGGCAGCCATATTGGAGGAAAGTCTTTGTTCAGTATTGGGGAGCAAGTCTCTCCACGCCCCGTTGACGCCGCTATTGGCAATATTCCTATGAAGAAGTTACCACAGTATTGTAACTGTGGTGTTGCTGTTAATGTACAGCGGCTACCATTGATTGCGCACTCATACTTAAGTTACGCATCCGCTTAGTGTTTCATTCTTTTCATTTTCTGTGCTCCATTCCCGAATTATGCAGTAAACACGCACCTTAATTAGGTACAGTTGCTCTTATTAATCGAAAAATTACGTGTGTGCTTCTGTAAGTAAATGATTGCACATGAAATTATATAAAACATTGTATTTGTATCATCATTATCGAGCTTGCGACACGGTTGGTCCCTTGTTTGCTATATAAGATGATAAAGAACTATAGATTAAGGCCATAGTTTAAGACATAGTGGATTATTATTCATTCACTTTAGATTTACGTGGCCCAGATCATAATATGTCTCTGAGCAAACAAATGGGGACGGGTGCGGCATCGCAATATTCCTACGACTGTTATTAATGTTGTAAGTGTTGTTTTTCAAATGCGTATTTGTCTAACTTAGCCTAAGACCCAAAATGATTAACTCGGTCCCGACTGTAACCTCCCGAAGATTACAATACAATAGCTAAATTTAGCCTGCAAGTGCTGCGTTTCATTTCTTCATCGATGGGCGAGCTCTTAAGTCATTCATATCAGCGCGTTCACAAACCCACTCGATGTGTTACTGTGCCGTAGAAACAATAGAAAATTGTTTTATTTTTTGAGTTTTCTTTTACTGGAATTTTGAGAAGATATCCGAAACTTGCCTGGTGACACTTGCAATGGAAACTGATTTGACGGCTAACATTTTGATATCCTTCTGCAGCCTACACATGTTGAGTTATGTTGACAATGGCAGTACAAAACATTCGGACGAGCGCTTCAGTGCACGCGTTGAAAATACTAACGTGGCATAAAAAAACTGCAGTCAAGCATCACTCGATGGCAATTTCAGCAGCAGCTAATCCTGTATTCGCAATAATAAAATACATCAGTCGATGGGGTTGTTACGCTCCAGCGAAAAGCTGTTTTGTCAGAGAAACAACGTAAACTGGAAAAATAATTGGCGCAACAAAATGCCGCGTTCTTCTCTGTCTCCGTCGTTCCACTGCACCCTCAAGAATAACTTTTCCTTCATTAAATATATAGCTATATAATAAACCTGCGCATCGATAACTCAGAGCAAGTAAAGTTTTGATACGGGAAAATGTATCAAAACAACATAACAGCGACGAGTGGCTGTACACTTAATTATTTGTAGCTTTCGTGTGACTTTCTTAGACGTTATTTTTGATGGCACAGCTGCTTCAGAAGAATTTCAAGCTTGTATATTCGACGAGAGGGCAGTGTTTACATCCGGCCAGGAGACAGTGTTTACATTCAGCCTGGGGAGAGTATTTACATTCGGTCAGGGTGCAGTGTTTACATTCGGCCAGGGTGCAGTGTTTACATTCAGCCTGGGGAGAGTTTTTACATTCGGTCAGGGTGCAGTGTTTGCATTTGGCCAGGGTGAAGTGTTTACATTATCAGGCTGCAATCAGCTATTACCATTATGCGCGTTGCGCATCGTGATGCTCACGGGAACACATAAATAGTAGGTCCGCCCAGTGACCTGCAGCGCTTACGTATCTTAACTCACTTGCTCAACACTAGAAGCATCGTTCCTGCTGTGTACATAACCGCTTCAGAGCCGTTCCTTAGAGCTCTCCCTGCCTTGAGTGTGACTTTAACCAGCTGAAGTATTACTTGTACCATTTTCTGAAATTTATCTATAGGTGTTTACCAATCCTTTCATCACCCAATACGGACAGCACCAGTATTTCTAGCATACGTCGATACCACACTGACTGAGATACTCAATATATGGCAATGTGAGATTACCATAATAGCTCTACCGAATTGATACTTATCCGTAGTCGAGACTACAGCTTAGCAGAGTTCTACGTCTACGATTCTTCTAACTGCACCATCTACAAGAGTAGGTAAGCGTGCCCTCGGGTCCTCATACGTACGCACGTAGATACGATACACGAACGAAACACTACGCGCTAGGACACGTAGCGGCCCGCACACCGTTCCCCTAACTTAGCTGCTACAACTTAGAGCAAGACATCACCACTCCTCTTTTAGAACTGCCATAAATTCAGGATCGAAGACGAATATTAGTCTTTTGCTCTAATTACACGCCGGTCAGGAAGGAAAATCTTAATTGTTTGCTTCGAGATTTTTCAGCTCAAGCAGTGTGGTAAAGTTTTAGTAGAATTCTTGGCAGCTTTGCAAAAATGATTGCAAAGTTTTGCATCATCTTGTTCCTCCCTTAATATAATAAACACCGTCGAGTGTTTATATGTTATAAGTATATCATACATTTCAGTTATCTATATCTCCGCGCTTGGGTGTTAGCGTAAGGGCACGTCCCATGGGTCGTGGATGAGGGAACCCCTTTTGGGGCTATGATTTGCACCGTGGACCAGACCCCCTGCAGCCATGCTTGGGACCGGTCGCCACTGACTCCAAACCTGCGCCAAACTCACACGATTTGGAAGATCTAGAGGGTAACCAAAGTATTCTGAAGTTTATATTGCTCACAACTCTTAGCCATCTTGTACCTACATAGTAAAGACGGTTCGTGCGTTATATATTGCCCATTTACCCTATTGACTTATTTGTTATCGATATTCAAGCTTGAACACGCTTATTAAATGATTTCGACATTCTTTATTTTAGGTATGTTTAAAAGATAGTTTCAAGTAACTGGGAAAATTTACCGGTCTTAAAGATATCTTGGCACAGATGATGAGAACGTTCGAAAACACTCATTTAAAAATGTAAATCCTGCGCAATAGCCACGGCATACGCTAGTCAAATGAACGAGTATCGTCATCTTTTCGTCCGAATGCGTTGATGTGCCCATTTAAATAGCACGCACTTGCAAAGAATTTCGAGTTATAAATTCCTCCAGATAAACTGAAATGTCCTAAAGTTGACCAACGGCGCTTGCAGAGTAAACTGAACTGACGGTAAACATTTTTACTCCATTTCATGGCAATCTGAAAGCTGTGTTTACAAGAGTTCAACATAACGTTCGGACGAAAAGATGACGATACTCGTTCTTTTGACTAGCGTGTGTCATTGCCATGATACATTTTTTATAGCAATTCCAGGACATAATTTACTTAACATCAATGATTTGCATTGTTGATTCCCAACATATTAGTTATGAACTTTTATTTTGATACTGTTTATTTTCTTTTTGGACTTGTACTTTAAATAATGCGAAAGGCTATTTAGTATCAAGAACACTGGTCAATTTATCTACGGTGTAGTATTGCACCGCCGCCGATGCTGAGAACGCTCACACAATCATGGCGTTTGTAAATAAATAGTGCGCTTTTTGCAACATGTTTAGAGGAAATATTTATAAAATGTTTTCGATATATTAAATATCGATTACAAAGAAGTTAATAGGGTAAATGGGCAATATTTAGCACAAGAATCATCTTTACTGTGTACAAGAGAGCTACGAGTTATGTGAAAGTCTATAAAACTTAGAAAACTTTGGTGTCTTTAACACCTGCAACTTTTCCCAGTTACTAGAAACTATGTTTTTAAACATGACTGAAATAATGCAAGTCAAAGTCGCTTAATAATCGTGTTCAAGCTTGAATATCGATAACAAAGAAGTCAATAGGGTAAATGTGCAATATTTAACATTGTGCACAAGAAGGGCACGAGTTCCTGTGTGTGCGATATAATATCTATAATACTTTGGTTACCCTCTGAACCTTCCAAATCGTGTGAGTTTGGCGCAGGTTTGGAGTCAGTGCGACCCAGGAAGCAAAGAGCGTAACGGGAAGACTCACGAAAAATTAGCACCAGAAGTGACGTCTTCATCGACGATTCTATGGCGAAATTCATCTGTAGCGTATAAATATATAAAGAGAATATATACTGATTTAGCAATTATCTATTTCTGTTTCTTCATTGAAGCCTTATTTACACTTCATGTTCAGTTCACGGTGCTCTTCACGAACATATTTATTCCTTAGTAACAAATGTAAGCACAATTATAGCCAATTCTGTACGCGAGAGAAACCACAGTAACAGTTAGCCTATTGCTCGAACTTTCTGTACTTGGCGACAACATTTTACGATATTTTGCAGCTCAAGTAGCTGGCCAGTCATGAG
Source organism: Parhyale hawaiensis (assembly GCA_001587735.2). Classification (NCBI taxonomy): domain Eukaryota; kingdom Metazoa; phylum Arthropoda; class Malacostraca; order Amphipoda; family Hyalidae; genus Parhyale; species Parhyale hawaiensis. The sequence continues at coordinate 47,658,292 of LQNS02278170.1, forward strand.
CGGGAGATTGAATGAAACAAATCGAAAAAATACGGTGATATGTTCAACAAAACAACATCCGAAGTCCTGAGGTCCCACACTCAAATACTTCGGCTCGTCGATGTGACGTAAATTTGCTACGTGGGGTCACAGCTAAGTTTTATTTTAGTCTTATTGAGTCCTCCCGTTGCATTCTTTGCTTCCTGGTGCGACCAGTCGGCTTAGGCTAGCCTCTGCCACTGGAGAACCTGCAGTGCGGTCAAGATAGTGGTTTGTATACTCTACACCTGCTCACCACTCTAATCAACTCTGACAAGCTTTGCTCCCGACTGTTCCCTCCACTTCTTTCTTCTACTACCATACCCCCTTTCCTTATTTCTCTTCTCTCCCTGAAGCAGTCCCACGGCGATGGGGATGGGGCGATGGTGAAGCAGTTTGCCTGCTTCGGCTTTCCCGTCTATTGCCACGACCCACTGTTCCCATTTCTACTTTCTAAGTTATTCATAGTCTGCGTTCATACAGTGGGTGTGTGCGCTGTCGTGCACTGTTTAGTTTTTCGTGATTTCCTCTTGACTCCCGCAGTAGCCTGCTTCCTCGTGCATCATTTATCATTGAATAGCGGAAATTATTGAGTTTATTCCTAATTTATGGTAAATGGTAATATGGTTAATTTAGTTCAGCGTTTATTCATTATGATATTTTCATGATTAGGTAAATCATGATATCGGCCTTCCTTCATGTACTAGAGTGCCCGCGCTGCCAAAAATGAGAGCGAAAAATATGTGCTGATCCGTCTTCATTGATCATAATTCTTCTTTTAATGCTAAGGCTGAGCAATGCCAAGCTTTCATTCAGTGACATTGGGCGAATGTTTGATTTTGTAAGGTCGGTTTAATTTTTATTATTCTAGGACTAACATTGTCGGTGAATATTCCACCAACAAAGCAGTTGGTTATCCTACCTACACGGAAATGGAAGAGTTATGACTTAATGCTAATGTACAGATTTAGTATTATGGTTATTCTTAAATATCGCTGAGACAAAACGTTGATCTAAACGTAAATACACGACGTTAACGTTAGTGAACAGACTTCCGTGTGAAATTCCTTGAGCTTCAGTCGAGAGTGGCAGTTAAAAAGAATAAGATAAGTGTTAATCATAGTATTTGCATTCTTCTTTGATATATGAGTGTTTATTTGCACCTTCGATTCAACGCATCGTGTTTTCGAACAAGGTCACTGTTGGAAATTATTATTGACTTAAAATTGCTATCCAACATTATTAATTTCACATATTTCTCCTTGCAACAGAAATTGGGCTAATTTCCAAATGCTTTTCGTAAAATGATGCATAAATTAAGCGAAAAGTACGTTTTCTTTGGCGTTTTCAAGAACCGTTTCTAAAGAGTGACGCAACGTTCGCTCAATATTGCTTGACAATACCCAAGTACCCTTTTTCTTAGTGCACATTTGTAAAGCACTGATGCAGGATCGGTTGACAAGGCTCTGACATCCACCCAACATTCCATCATTGTGTCGACCTCCGAAGTTATTATGCGACGGGGGTAGCAGAATCCTCACCCCTCGCACTTGGTGAGGCCTGCAGGGGTCAGTAGGCCGCTGCGGCTCCAGCTATGGGGCCTCGATCTGCGGCTAAGCTCGTGGGCGCAATATTATACATTTGTGGTTCAGTTCGCTTTTAGGACCTCCATGCACTTTCGATATTTTGAAGTAATGCACGGGTAGAAGGACCCATTTTAAGATGTTTTTCATGAATTATGTTTTTTGCCGCAAATGCTTACCTACTGCTCATGATAGCTTATTGACTCTGAAGTTGCATTTTTGTTGCTACAGTTGTTTCGGCTACAACGTGGCTCCTACCCATTAGGTTAAGTGACCAGGACTGGTTCTGCTAATATTATATGAGAGATACATAAAAACAATGTACAGCGATAAGCGCTACCCCGCCATATTGAAAAAAAAAACTGTCGCTAGATGGCGCGATATGGCCCTAATGGCGGGTATAAATGGGAACTTCAGAGTCAATGATCTGAAAAAGTAAGCGGCAAAAACATCATCGATGAAAAACGTCTCAAAATGGGTCTTACTTTCTTCTATGACTTCGAAATATCCAAAATGAGAGAAGGTCCTAAAAGTGAATTTTACTATATTTGCATGAACGTGAAAAAATCAGCTTTGACTTTACTCATTTACGAAAAACAGTGCATTCAGCATTCCGCAGTCTCCCTTTCTCGGTCTAGCAAAACTGGAGTAATCTCCCTGAAACGATGGACGACGGTTTTTTAATTCCACAAAAGTCTACGGATATTGAAACTTGTGTTTGAGTTGCGGTCGTGTGAAATTCACCGAGCTCAGCCACAGGCGCCGGTCTCGGGTGATTATGTTAAGGAAGTCTCGAGTGTAATCGGGTTGCAATGGAAGCAAAAAATGTGATTAATAAAATAGCTCTAGCAAAGTTAAACAATAATATAATCAAAGTTGTCCAAGCTGTAGTCCGTTTAAAGGGGCCTTCTACCGGAAAATGGTCAAAATTTTCAATTTTTTGTTTTATGCTCAAAAAGTGTCCTCAGGTTTGGGGCTATACCGTCCCAAATTTTTAGGGGGCTAGCAGCACTAGAACCCCCCGAAAGATGGGAGGGGGGGAAGGGGGTCCGGAGGGGGTCCGGTGAGGGTAAAAAATTGACTTATTCTCTTTTTCCCGCAAAATGATCTGTATACCAAGGGCTATTACGTCGCAAATTTTTAGGGGGCTAGCAGCCCTAGAACACTCCAAAAAAAAGGGGGGCACAGGGGGTCCGGAATGGGTCAAAAATTGACTTTTTCTTTATTTATTCATCTAATACATAGCTATTTCATATTTTTAATAGTGAATGACGTAGGTCGAAATGTACTATACATAAAACATGTCAAGTGCATTTCCGCTGCAAACAACGCATTTTTTACAAAATTCATCCACAAAACATAAAATTTGCCCCCCGAAAAATTTGATTTTTCAGAAGGAAAAAGAACGTAAGTCGATGAGTTTTTAGGCAACACTAAAAACAAAGACAGTTTTAGAATCCTTGAAAGATTCCCTACAAAACTAAGAGGGTATTTTATCAATTTCCTTTTAGTTTTTTTATTATAGAAAATATCAAGAAAATTTACATATTTTATGAATTCTTCGGTAACCCATATAGTCTCATGTCATAAAAAACGAAAAAGAAATTGAAAAAAACCCTCTTAGCGTTGTTAGGTGTGTTTCAAGGATTCTAAAACTGTCTTTGTTTTTAGTGTAGCACAAAAACTCATCGACTTACGTTCTTTTTAAAATTTATAAAAAAATTAAAAATAAAATCTCATTTTCTGAAAAAACTAAGGCCTAAACTGAAAAAGTTACACGAACAAAATATTTTTATTTTTCGATTTTATATCTTATGCAAAAATTTCAAAGAAATCGGTTCAACAATAAAAAAAAAATAAAAAATTGAGAAGGCCCCCTTAAACCTGGGGGTACGCAACATAGTTGATGAGGGTACGTGTTCAAACAAGGAACTTACACACCAAGGGCGTAGCCAAGGACCTCGACTATCGCGCTCGTGCACAGAAGAGGGTAAAGAAACATAAGGAGAAATAGGAAAATCGTTATGAATGCAAACACTAATGTCATTCAATTCTAAATGTCATCAAGTCTGTCCAGGGCCATGTGGATGCCCCAACGATGAGCAGCAGAACAGGCACGCAGCAGATCGGAGGAGACGCCGCCTGACCCATGCACGGGATGGGACTGAGCTAAGGTCTCCATAATAACTCTGCAGCACAATAAATCCTGTTTCAGTTGAATAATAGGAAAAAATAAAATTAATTAAGGCCGATATCATGAAATGTTTATCAATGAACTGCTCTAAATACAGCATGATTACTGTAGCTGCAATATTTTATCCCATGATTTTAGTCAAACGTATGAACGATTTATTTATCACTTATATTTGTACCTTTGCGGATAAAAAAGAGCTAACGTAGAGTCCGCACCGTGGGCTAGCGGTTAGTGTTCCTGAAGTTGCGGCACCCACAGGCCAGATTAACCAATATTTCGGTAAGTTAGCCTATGTTTTGCCTGGGCTGTGTCTTCTCGCTGCTCGGTTCGTCTCCCGTGGTATTCCTACGGGAGCGAGAACTTGTGTGGCGGGATGGCTCAGCCTGGTAAGACGGATCGTAATAAATGGAAAATCGTTTACTGAATAAACCGTGAAAGAATATTGTTGCAGACAAGTGTTTTAAGAACGTTATACAGAACCTAGTCGAATATAGAATTTTATTTGCTCTTAAATAAATAAATACGAATCCTTTGAAATATTGTGCAATTACTTTAGAATTTTCTATGGAATTTTATATACGAATTTTTAGAGTATTTTATGGTACACTCTATTAGGTTTTATTCTATTGTTACAGAAACTATGAATGGGTGAACGCGCAATAAACACGAAAGAAGTATTCTTGTCTTCTCCTCCTACGGTGCGCGTCACTCGAAGTAGGCNTAGGTTTTATTCTATTGTTACAGAAACTATGAATGGGTGAACGCGCAATAAACACGAAAGAAGTATTCTTGTCTTCTCCTCCTACGGTGCGCGTCACTCGAAGTAGGCGAAATATTGTCAGACTCAGAGGGGAACAAGTTACGCCCCTACAGGTAACGTTGAGTTTTTTCAGTCGGGCTTAAGCTACATCACGTATCTTTTTAGTTGAAAATCTTTGTAGTAGTTCGAGAGGCACAGTCTCCGCTGAAGTTTTCGTTCCTCTCGTGCGTTTCCCTTGATCATGCTTTCTTTGGTTGAATCTCTTCGTAGCAGTTGAAACTTCACGCTGAACAGACGCCTTTTGTTGTCAATCAATTTACATCACAGCCAAATTTCTCCCCTAAGGCCATAACTTGGGCTTGGTATCCAGGTTCAGTGAGCCCCGAGTATTTCCAGCGAATTCTTTTGATTTAACTATATTTCCTTGACTCTGCTCAGCATTTGGCTGACCACATACTGATATCCGCGCTTCATCCTGCAGAGGGCATATTTGCTCTCGCAAAACTCATGGCTTCATGGCTATACAACTTGCGTTCATTACTGAATGAGCACGCCTACAGGTATGCTACCTATTTTGCAGCAAAACCTGTACTGGGAACCGGAATAATGAAAAGCTTAATCGCAAAATTATAGTCCTCGTATTTGGCGTCTGGGCCCTCTAGAGTTAAATGGAGATGGGTCTTCATTTATGTCAGCGAGGGTACTCTAGTCCTAATATAATAAAACGCTTTATATATTTATTTATTCCGTGCCCACTTCATAATGAAATAGAGAGGCGAAAAATAGACCAGGCTTCAGATTTTGTATTAAGTTGCTCTATCACAGAGATCAATGACCAGGTTGCAGAAGACGGCGAATGTGGGATTCTTACCCCTTTATCTGAATGCATTTCTTTCTTGCAGCACTTCTTGAAATTGAAACAGTAACAATATTCGTAGCTTTTCCTAGCTGTCACAGTTCACGACTCCCAAATTCAGTAGGTGATCCACAACGCGATGATTTCTCACGGGGCAGTAGCCACAATCAGGAAGCAAAGAGCGTAACGGGAGGACTCATGAAAAATTAGCACCAAAAAATGACGTCATCATCGATGAATCTATGGCTGAACAGCCTAGGAGTATTTTAACTAATTTCACCAGAAAAATCTTCTTAAATTGCAAAATTTATCCCAAGTGTATAAATAAATGAAGATAATATTTACTAATTTAGCGATTAACTATAGAAAATTGCAGTGCATGTTGGTGGAAACTTTCACAACACTAGCGCCGAATTTGTTCCCTTTCAGCGACTCATTTTAACTTCTTTTTCTTGATTGAAGCCTTATTTACACTTCATATTCACTTCACAGTACTCTTCACAGAATATATCTATTCCTTACCAACATATATAAGCACCATTATAGCCAATTCTGTAC
>LQNS02278170.1:47717540-47749737 GCA_001587735.2 Parhyale hawaiensis
AAAAAAAAAAAAATGAACGTATATTTTTTACGGTGTAAAAATCCCAAGATTTCGACAAGTTTGGAAAAAAATTCCCAAGATCCCAAGCTCATCATCGAAATCCCAAGATCTTGGGAAAAATCCCAAGCAGTGGGAGCCCTGACTGTAGTGCTTAGGAAATTCAATTTAGCATTATTTTAGTTTCACTAGTGAATTAAATGGCTAGCTATATGGAATTTAAATGGTACAGAAATTTTGGAAAATGGCTTGTATGATCGAATACTATGAGAAATGTGTTATAAACATAACGGCGGGAGAACTTTGGTTTGAACTCCTAAGGACAGTCTTTTAACTGAACGCTTCCCATTTGCTACACTGTCTATCTGAGAGTGTAGTTGTCCCGAGAATACAGGCATTACATTGTTAACAGCAAATTCGGGAAGTTTGATAAATTAGAATCTTGTATAGGAGAGGAGAAAATTTTGGTGGCCGTGGAGTTCTTCAGCGGTGATGTTGATTATCTCTTGTATAGGGATGCTAGTAAATAGAGACTTTATATCAACGCTCGCCATTGGGAAGTCATCAAAGCACTGCAAATTAGAAATTTCGCTCGCAAAAGAAAAAAGAATCCTGAACAGTGAATTCATTACTTGTCATTGGAGCAATAAATGTTACCAAGAATTTTTCGATTTCAATGCCGCAAGTGCCAATAGATGACAGAATTGGTCATATATGTAGGTACATTTTTATGTAAGGCCGTAAAGAATTCCTGGTCTCGTTCCTGACATATACAAGCGAGTGTACAGCAGGGTTGGCATTGATTAAATCAAATTGATATAATCAGTTGATCAAATCCATTGATTTTTATAAAAGAAAAATCTTTTTTTATATATTTGATTTTTTTATTTTTTCATGAAATGAAATATTTTTACACTATCAAATGATCAACCTTTTTGAGCATTTATGCAGCACAACACCAGTTCTCTTTCAAGATACCTATGGTTCCCTTAAATAGAGTTCAACAACTTAAATATACCATACCTCTATATAGCTACCTACATAGGTAATTAAATTATGAGGAAGCACAGGCTTAAATTTTCATGATATTTAAATACTTTGATGCTCTGATTTCATCTAATCTATCATCTAATGAGCCACTATCTAAGTAACTACCATGGCAGCAGGGTTGTCATTGACTAAATGAAATTTATTTAATCAACTGATTAAATCAATTGATTTTTCTATAAAAATCACGAATTGTTTTGTAGCTATTTGATTTTTTTTTCATGAAATGGAATATTTTTACACTATCAAATGATTTACACATATCAGCATTTATGCAACACAACATCAGTTCTATCTTCCAACATATCAATGGTTCCCCTTGAAGGAATTCAATAACCTATACCTCTACATAGCTAGCTACAAAGTAAAACAAGAGGAAATACATGCCTAAATTTAAATTTTCATTGTATTTAAATAATTCAATGCTTTGATAAAATCTAAACTATTATCTAATGAGCCAGTATCTATCTAGGTAACTACCATTGCAGCAGGGTTGGCATTGATTAAATCGATTCATTTTTTTTATAAAAATATCATGATTTTTTATGTATAGCTATATTTCATTGTTCCTCGAAATAGAATATTTTTACACTATCAATTGATTAACTCTTATAATTAGCATTTATCAGGGCTGGCATTGATTAAATCAAATTGATTTAATCAACAGAATAAATCAATTTACTTTGTATAAAAAATCACAATTTGTTTTAGTTATTTGATTTTTTCATGATATGGAATATTTTACAATATCAAAAGATTAGCTAACTGCTTAAAGCATTTATGAAGCACACCATTACTTTATCAACTTTCCTAAGGAAGTTAATAGAATAGAATGGAATAAAATAGCATTGAATAGAATAGAATGGAGAGCAATAACCTGCTTACGTCAAATCAACACGACTTTCGTCATAAACGTTCAACCACCTCGCAGTTGCTTGAGCATTATGACTCTATTCTAGACTACTAAACCAAGGAAAAAATGTAGACGTAATATATTTAGATTTTGCCAAAGCCTTCGATAAAGTAGATCATGAAATATTATTACTCAAACTCTTCAACATGGGCCTCTGTGGAAAAAGTCTAAGATGGATCGAAGCTTTCCTGAAAAACCGAACCCAAAGTGTAATTACAAATAATAAAGTATCCAAACAGCCGGTACTCAGTGGAGTCCCACCAGCCCGGCACCGTGCTTGGTCCAATACTCTTCCTCATCATGATAAATGATATGGGGCACAAATGCAAGTTTACCGTTCCGTCATCGTTCGCTGATGACACACAGATATTAGCAGCGGTACAATCAACGGCAGACGTACGGAATGTGCAACTAGATCTAACCAACATCTTGCACTGGACATGGGTAAACAACTTGACCTTCAACGAATCAAAATTTGAACTATTACGGTACGGAAAATACCTCTCCCTTACTAAATCTACGTTCTGCAGGACGAGAGATGGGAGCGAAATCGAGAGAAAGCAAATTTTAAGAGATCTTGGTGTGAGAATACAAGATAATGCCACTTTTGAAGATCACGTGGCTCGAGTTGTTACTATAGGCTAAAAGTGGAGCGGATGGGTGCTTCGAACTTTCTCTTCACAAGAGGCAGACGTAATGCTCACCTTATGGAACAGCTAATACTACCGAGGATTGAATACTGTTCACCTCTTTGAATGCCAAGCAAACGGAAAGACTTAGAGCGCCTTGAGGCTATCCAGCGATCGTTTACTGCCACAATCCGGGGCATGCAAGATTTAAACTATCATGAAAGACTTGCTCAACTTCAAATGTACTCCATTCAAAGGAAATTCGAGCGCTTTACGATCATGTATGTCTGGAAAATTCTAGAAGGCATTACTCTCAATGTCAATCCAGACCAGACACTCAGACCGTATTTGTCGCACTTGTGACGAGTGAATTCCGATCAAAACTGGTGGTGACACAATGGCGGCTTGAATGGCCACAAAGTATTCTAATAGTTTCGCGGTTCGGGGGCGAGATTATTCAACAAAATGCCACGTCACATCCGAAATGTCACCGGTATAGAGACTGTGAAATTTAAAAACTTACTGGACGCATACTTTCTGAAAACGCCAGATAAACCTATTGTAAGCGGCTACGCGGACTGTTGTGATAACTCACTGTTAGCCATCCCGCTGGTCACGGACTGCAGCATCACCTTTGCGCAAGATGGGTTGCGTGCATAACGCCACCTTCACCTCGTCCGAAGTATCATCAAGGTAATCAAGGTAGGTATACCTCTACATTGCTAGCTACAAAACTGAAACATGAGAGAGTGCATGCTTTAGTTTTTATGGTATTTAAATAATTTGATGTTATTGCTGCTGTAGAAATATGTATGTGTCATTTGTCAATATCTTTCAGTGTTGTTTTCACAGATGTACAATGAGATACCATGAAGCTCTTGTTAAATTGGGTTTGCTTTTCCTTTGTATTTTCACCCAATCAAGCAACATGAACTTATTCAATACTTTTGGAAAAATTTGGTTTGACAACTGAAAAAATAATTTACCAAGCCTCCGTGCATGTATATTTTACTGAGTTACCTATCGTCTCCTTGCTTAAAGATATTTTACCATTATTTTCTCCGGAATTGCACGGCTGATAGCAAATTATTACTCCACCATTCACAACTCTAGATTTTGTAGAACCCAACTTAATTTTTTTGCAAATGTCTTATTTTGTGTTTTTTTCACTGTGTGTTGAAAATTTTAAGCCCAAGGAAAGCAGGAAAATACTTGTTTTATGAGTAAGTATTATTTATCTTTAGCACACTTTAGAAGAACTATGAAGAACTAGTGTGTCATTCACATTGAGAAAGTATGAAAAAATCAAAAAAGCAAATAATTCAAAAATATCATTGATTTTTTTATTTTTTTAATTCAATAAAAAAATCACCAACCCTGGTGTACAGAGATCTTCGTTCAGTTTACCTTCAGTTTTCAGTTTTAATGGAAATTTGTTAATTTTATCTTCTTCTTTAATAACAATTTTAAACCAATCTTCGCTGATTACGGTGAATATTGAGCTATCAATCAAGATACTCTTGATTTTGGACTTACTCTGGCTTGTTCAATATAGCTATCTATTACCATTTGCTGGACGGAGAATAAGAAATGATTTATCTTCACTCAACGCTGTCAGCGTTCTAATGAATTCTTAATTTATTTTGTGGCGGAAGGAGTTGGAACTATAAAAGCCCCTGAATGCCCCTGTCGAGTTCAATCTAAAATGGCGCAGAAGCTATTTCAACTTTTCAGTTCAAAAAATAACTTCTCCAAAGACTAGAAATATTGATGATAATTTATCCTTTTCGAAAGAATACTGAACTTTGCGCTATTATAATACTTCCTTTTCTAATTTTGTTAGAATGCGACTTGAATAATTGAATATCAAATTATCGGTCCCAGCTGTTCCACTTGTTTTTGGAAAAGCTTCTTTACTTAGTTTTGTTTTGTTACAATAATTTTCTCATTGTTCACTGAATGAATAAACTTGCAGAGGTAGTAGAAATCAAGCCAACGTCACTTCTCAAAAGATTTTATCCTCATATTCAAGTTCGTGCAACGTTAAAACCTAGCATCACAACAAGCTCATTTTTTCAAATTTAAAGACAAACTGCCACTTTCGCTTGCTTCTTTTATCGTTTATAAGTACCAATGCAGACAGTGTTCTTCCGATATTGGAGCAACAAAGAAGCAAATAATGGTCAGAATGTCTCAGCATCAAGGCATTTCATTGGGAAAAAGACAAAGAACTACTAACCGTAATCGTAAAATTTTTCATCATTTCCTTGATGCTGGTAATGAAGTATCAACTAACAGCTTCAAAATATATTATCATACTGTCATCAATATGACTTAAGACTTTTAGAATCAATCTCCGTACACGAATAATAGCTAAGCCTGAACGATCATGCTTCATCTCCAGAACTTTTTATTCTGAATTTATGGATCTGATGGGATAATATGGTGTACTTTGTTTCGTCGAATTTCAAAATTTCTCAACCGGCTTTCCAGAAGTTGATTCGTGAAAAATCGAAAGCTTGATTATGAAATTAATATACTACTGTTTTGAAAAAAAAAAAGAATTTAGTTTCAGCTCTTGTCATATTGTTGATAATAGTATACGCTTTTAAAGAAATATATAAATTAATTCGGTCCTTGATAATACCGTACTTTGCTTCAGATGACATATAACATTACGTAATGAATTGTGTTCTCATACAACTTGCCATCGTGTTTTATAAATATCATGTTACTAGTGCACCCGTGCGTGAAAAAATTCACGCAATGATCGATATTTTTGCTTAGTATAAGCCGGTGCGGAATCTTCTCTTTTCTGACATGCGTCTTCTTCATTTTCTTCATTGATCCTTTGTCGTGCTCACATCCTTAGGTCCTCTCTTCTCCTACTTGCCGGTTGCTCATTTTCCCGCTCATGCTTATCAACAGCTCTTATTCTCTTCGGTAACCTTCCTGTCTCAAATTTTTTTTTTTTTACACTAAGATGGTCGATGTATAAAGTCGAAATACATCAAATTTTAATACAGTAATTCATGGTATCATCAAATTTTATTCCCGTATAATTTTAAAGAAATTGACTAGTGGATGCCATTCAACTTTTAGGAAAGTGGAAAAAGTGGTCAAACTAATAACAATGCAATTTGCAATCCCCTCATATCCATTCGGGCGGAATAAAACATACGAGGTATAACTTTGGGAACGACCTTCGTATATACCCAAATGTTGGTCAGTATGAGCTTTGTAATTTTTCCCTGTGTTACCTATATACATAGCAATGCAGCTTCTATATAAAAATTTGTAGATAACACTTGACAGTGGAAGTATAGAAGATTTGTCTATATATTTAAAGCAGGGCCCTATGGTAAACATATATTTTTGTATCAAAATTTAAAGTTTATATGTGGGTAGGCTTCAGTGAGGAAGATATTTGTTGTAGTATGGAACGGAGTGGAAGACGTTCAACTTATGAACGTGAAGTTTATTAATCCGGGATTGAATAATTTGTAAAAACAGTTTGAGGTAGTGATCTACAAGGTGGCGTCGGCTTTTTGTTCTTTTTTGTTTACTTTAGAGAAAAATTGTCGTACATAAGATCTATAAATACAGCAAACTCGCATTTCGGATGCCTGAAAGTCAGACACAGCCTAAAATCTAGGCGACCTAAAATCCGGTGCATATTTTTCTAATACTTCATTCCGCTTAAGTCTTTTCCAGTTTCTACAGTTCTACACAGTGAATTACGGCATCAGTATCAATTATTGGTGAAGTATGTAATACTTTAAGACTTGACCTTTATTTACCTTCCCAAAGTTTCAACAGAATAGTAAAGACTTAAAATTCCAAATTCCAAAAATTCAGACCAACGAAAACTAATGTTTTTTGTGACCTCTACTTTACGTGTGATTGATGACATTTGTATATATGTGTATCACAAATCCCGTCTTTTGGGATAACATAGGGAAAAAAATGAGCTTTGATGAACACTCATAGGAACTAACATAAGAAACAGAGCTGATAGCGTCAGCGCTCCGAAACTTGTTGCCAGATTATTAATTTTCAAGTGAGAAGGCAATATTTTGGGTTGCGTTTGAGAAGCCAATAATAATTGCAGTAGGGATGAAACGTTTCCAACGTCAGAAAAAAATTATCTCGGTCTTTGCCGTATGCGACGACTGCTTAGCACCGGTAGATACGATCTACTTACTGTACAAATGGCTAGTTCAAATCGCCAACATCTACTGCACACTATGCAGCCTACTGATACGATGGAACTGATTCCGTGTGCTCGTTAGGCTCTGCTATATATCTGCGCTCAACGCATTGACCTATAATTTGGTTCTTTGTTCTGACAAAGAATAGCTCGTCATAAAGCTTTGGTTCAAATAACTTCCTATTGTAAGAATATTTACCATTATAGCTTGAGTGCCAAACCATTTTGGCATCAATAGGCACTGCCCAGCCTATTGAAGACAAAAAATGAATCTGAATGATAAAAAGACACTGTCACGGTGGCGCTAGCGGTCACCCATGCATCAGAGCTCGAACGAGGTACCTGCTGTTGATCTAATTGCACTAGTCGATCGTGACCCATTGATATGCAATCGCTTCGTTATTGAAAAGTGAAATTACAAAAGGTAAATATCCGAGTCAGGTAGTTTTTACCTGAGTAGAACAGCATACTCGTAGCCTATTTACTATTTTTCGGTTTAAGGACACTACCACATTGTAGCGGCGCATCACCTCACATCCATACACTATTCGGTTCTAAGGCTCAACCCACCAGCGCACCTTCGTGCAATGTTACCATCAACTTTCAGTAGGTTATTTTCCCGCAGTACGTACGTAAATTTGAAACTCTTTTAGGCATCACTCAAGTCAATCACTGATTTACAAGCTTTTGGCTTCCCCGTCTAATATAAAAAATCCGCTGCCGCCAAATGCAAATGCTCCGTTTTTTAACAGATAGTAAGCCGTAACAGTCCGCTGGCATTATTGTAAATAGTTCTAGTAATTGACAGCACAATTTTCAATAGTAGTGGTGGTGGTAGTAGTAGTAGCTAGTAGTAGTAGCAGTAATGAATGGTTACTATAGCGTTTCAATGGCTAGTGCTATATGGGACTCGATATATTTTGGAATTTTCAAAAACATTTCCTAAACAATTATTTATAAGTTCATTTCTTTCAGGTATAATAAAAGCATTTAAACAATAAACTGCAGTAGCTGTACTACGGTCGTTAGCCACTGTTGTGGTCTTGCCTTCTGTGCCTTCCTTCCTGCTCTCCTCCTTCAGGCATATGCACGTTACACATTCCAGATTATTGCAGAACTTGATATTGCTATGCCTACGAAACTTGTTTAATTACATCCGCCATAGACCTCACCATACATTGACTGGGCACTGCAATCGGGCTTGGAGTCCGATTTACGTGTTCATAAAATGAGTTCTAATAATCACAGAGACCTCAAACGAAGATAAATTTCTTCGTCGTACCATAAGAAATGTGTTGCAGAGCAGGGAATCTAAATTCATAATCATATTTCTTCAGAAGGCGATGAAGAATAACTGAAAATTCATCGTAATTTCTGGGAAAATCAAAATTTTGTAGAAAAAATTGTCTCATAGATACTACACGAAATGTACTTTCATATCACATACAATTTAGTTTTTCCAGTGACTGTTTTGAAGCAATAACCTCAGAAATTGATGTATGTAGAGCTTTTGAGATCCTTGAAAGATGAACTGTAACGTCGACAAGTGTTCGGTGATGCACATTGGGCCAGAGCTGGAGACCCCCCCCCCCTCCCAGGTAAGTTTTAAATGAACGGGATAAAATTGGCTGCTGTCACCCAAACAACACAGCCAGCAAGATGACAAGAATGTCAGGAGCGCAAGCAGAATACTATGAATTTTGAGTACAAATCCAAGGACATAATAATTCCTTTTTACAAAGTACTATGTGCACCCACATTTAGAATATGCTGTTTAATGCTGGTCGCCACATAAGTGCAAAGATATTGAGAAATTCGAAAGAATCCAACGCAAAGCAAAAAAAGTTGATACCCCAGCTGCGAATCAAGAAATACGAATGTCGTCTACAAGTGGGCCTCATCTCTCTCGAACGAATACGATTGAGGGGGCAACTAAAAGAAATATTTAGGTGTTTGAATGGCTTTAACGACGTACCGACGTACCTCTGCAGAACTCCTTGAGGAAGACGTAAGTGATCGCTTACGAAACAACGGCCAGAAACTCAAGCATAAAGATCGAAGAAATACTCTGAGCAAGCAGTTTCTCCCGTACTTCATTGTGAACAGTTGGAATAGACTACTCTCCGAAGTTGTTGGTGCCGAGTCGATCAATGGATTTAACAATCGTCTCGGCAAATATAGGGAGCAACATCCTCCACAGTTACGAACTCCTCCTTCAGGAGTGCCAAACTCCTAACAGACGATGTTTCTAAGCCACCGTAATCCACATGTCAAGCCACGACTAACTTAACTTCTCCAAGCTCCCCGGATCTGCAGCATTTAATTTTACTTGCGTGATCAACTCCCTGCCTGGTTTTATTATTATCATTTTTTCTTCTTCTTTTCTCCCTCAGACACCATTATTCTGGACTAATGGCGATAGCTCAGAGAGGGCCAGAGCGTAAGTCCCGGCTGCTCTCTGCGAATAAGTATTTTGGTCAGTTTACTCCTAGCTTTCTATTCTATTCTAAAAGGGAAACATTCAGTTTGCAGCCTGACAACATCAGGCCCCACAAAAGTTTGAAGACTACGGAATGTGAGACAAAGTTCGGCTGGATGGTGTTGTCTCACCCAACGTAGAGCCCCGACCCGTCACCGTCACTTATTCGGACCTCTGATAGATGCATTACGTGGGCAGCGTTTCCTTGATAACAACGCCGTAATCGCAATCGTGAAAAAATGGACCACTTGGCAGAAGCTGAATTTTACGACCGAGGCATCATGGCTGTCGTTCATCGCTGACAAAAGTCCATTTTGGACTGTGCAAACTATATAAAAAATGAATTCTGGAGAACTCAAGGTCGCTCGCTTTAATGGTGCCACCTCCGTCTTTGTAGCTCATCAACTATTTTAGTTAAAATATAGGAAGCTTTACTTTTGGAACGACCCTCCATTCCATCGACTGTCGTTTGGACTCCGGCTAATAGTAGTGACATGTTGTCTGTCACCATTGATGATACGGTCCGAGAATCCGTCACATTCGGCTTCACACACCGACCTAACGAGTCCTGACAGACATCCTTTCGGTGGTAAGTTTGTTTCTGCGTTAATATTCGTGGAAGACACCCAGCACACACGTTACTGCATCCTAGCGATGACATCGTTACCAGTGTACTGACATCCAACTAAAATAAACACTACCTAAGCTAACCTAATTTAACCTAACCTAACCTACCCTTACCTAACCAAACCTCCTTACCTAACTTTCTAACCTAACCTAACCTTAACTAACCTAACCCAACTTAACCCAACCTAACCTTTCCTACCTTACCTAACCTAACCTAACCCAACTTGACCCAACCTAACCTTTCTAACCTTACCTAACCTAACCTTGCCTCACTTAACGTAACCTAACCTTTTTTTTACCATATCTCACTCTAAGCTAAAACTGACGTTTCGGGTTTTTTGTTTTCTAAAAAAAATAGACCTCGCCTACCTAACCTTACCCACGGTTAGAATCTTTTTCTAAATACCCAACTTTTTGGATCCAAGCAATTTCGACTCGACGTTTCTAACCCGACTTGACCCGAAAATTAGGCCCGACACGTCATTTTTAGCTTGGAGTGAGCTAACCTAACCGTATCATCACCAAAAGTTAATCAGCTCCTGTAAGTTGCATGAAAATCCTTCCCAACATTTTGCATTATGTTGTTAAAAGATAGATAAACTTCACTTTGAGGTAATGGAAAGAAAAACGGAAAACATGAATAATAGAAAGTGTGGTTTGCTTAACAACAAGAAGAGGCGTTTATTAATAAAGTTGCTCGAGTGTCCTTAAGTCTGAGCCCTACATTTATTGCATGGCCATATGAAAATAACAAAACTAGTCTAGTAGTAATTGATTATCGTGGAATTTCAAATGGTTCCGCTGTTGAACACGCAAGAAAAAGATATGAGAGAAGAAAACTTCGTATGATATTGAAAACAAGCTTAAATCTTAGAAACAGAGTGGTAAAAACTGAGCTATGAGACAATCAATATACCAACAGAAAATACCTCCGCGCCTTAAAACAATAAGCGCATAGAAAAAAGAAAGCTCTGTAAACAAAATGTATCCCAAGCTACCGCTTGTGAGTTGGATGCATGAGATGAATGTCAATTTAGACAAGAAGCAGTCAATGATATAACGAGGATTTTTTTCATATCCTCAGAGCTATTTCCAGCTAAAAACGGGAATGCTTTGCTGCAGATTGGTTTACCACATCCACAGGTAAAAGAAGAGAGAAATATAAATTATCAAGCTTGAAAACCAAATATATATATCGAATTTCCAAAGTACAATGACGTAAAGAGATTCAAAAACAAAAAATACAACGAAATTAAATTTTAGTTATCATGCCCAATCGGAAACTTATAGACATTTATTGGCTACCTACGAGTAAATAGTGAGAGGTATCAGGTATCTGATAACATCAGATAAATGCCTATAAATTTCTGATTGGACAGTAATCAGAATAAATTACAATTACGGTGAATAGTTTGAGCTTCGGTCTCCTCAAGAAAGACGTTCTAGGTACCAGAGGAAGAAACAAGGAACGTACAGTGTGTCCATTAAAATGTGGAACACATGCATGCACGACGGTATCCCCACCCAGGATCAACAGAAACTCATACAAGGAAAATACGAACAAAATATATCATTATTATCATAAGTGCGAAAGTTCAAGGAAGTGAAGCGAAAACAAACACGTTAAGAAGACGTAGCTAAAGTAATAAATAAGTTCCTATTCGGGGCGCTGCTCCCCAAATCATAGGAGGACGACCACTATTAGAAATTGAAAACTCTGTGTACCGTACTGAAGGTACTGAAAGAAAGCGCGTTATAGACGAAGTGCATCCGTTTTGGTAAGGAGGATGTGTTAAGATAGACAAAGTTTGTCAGACTAGACAAGATGTGTTATAGTAGACCAACTGCAGTAAGAGAGCAGTACAGTATCTTAAAATAGATGAAGTGCATCAAGGAGATCAACCCAGATTTTTCGAAAATTTTTTATTTGAAGTTTGATGTTCTGTAATTTGCACAGTACATGTAATTTCAAAATGAAACACATTTTGCTCGTGCAACTTTTTCGATTTAGGTCTTAGTTTTTGAGATAATGGATATATATATATATTTATTTTCTTATGCATTTCAAAAGAATAGAAGTCTGTGAGTTTATATGCTAGAACCAAAAGTAAGACAGGTTTCGAATCCTTGTAATATTTCTAATAAAACAACAGCTCTGGATTTCCATTTTCTTTTTCGCTTCTTTTGATATGCGATTTTCGATCACTAACAGAAATGTTTATAAAAACAAATTTTCGGTTTTGAATTGTTTAAAGAAAAAAATGAACATAAATATCGAAAAAAGTAGAGCTTTTGTTGTGTTAGAAAGGCTACAAGGATTCCAAAACCGTTTTTAGTTTTTTCTAGCATCACTACTCAATAACTTCTATTCAATTTTGGATGGAAAAATGACAATTACACAATAGGGAAAAAAATGGTAAATATTGTAGTGAAATGTCATATAGGTAATGAACCTTCTTGCTCTATGGATGAAGTTTGAATGCTGTTTTCACGTTGTGTCATTATCTAGGAATAATTTGAATGCACAGTTCTCGTATTTTTTTCCGGTTAATTACTGAATTACATATATTTCTATTTTATTTTCTAAGTAATTACTTTGGAGATCACACAGACTTCGGAAAACTATTTTATTTGTGGGCCGATTGGTCTGTTAGTTGCACCATGTACATATGTAATTTTGAAAAAGAAACACACTTTACTCATGTAACCTTTTCTAATTAGGCCTAAAATTTTGACAAAAACGGAGATTTTAGGTTCTTTAAAGGCATAGGAGCGTATGAGTATATATGCTAGAATATAGACCGAGATTGCTTTGAAATCCTTGTAACATTCCTAGCAAAGTAATAGGCTGGAGTTTCCATTTCCCGTTTTGTTTTTTTTTCGATGGGAATTTTTGATAACAAACTAAATTTTTCAAAAATGTAAAATTTTCACTTTTGAACTGTGATAGAAAGAAAATGAACGCAAAAATTGAAAATATCTCTTTATTAGTTTGTCACGAATCTTTCAAAGATTCCTTTCCATGCCTTTATTCTTTTCTAGCATGAAAACTCATAGACTTCTCTTCATTTCTAGGTGATCAAGTTGTAGAAAAAATAACATCATAATTTTGAACCAACCCCTCCTTCCCTTCCCAGGTAGCAAACTTTGTTATATTAATATTAAAATAATGATAGCAATAACATTATTATAATTTTTAATATAGCAAAGTTTGCTACTTGAGTTTGGGCCCCTTTATTGCGTGTTCATAGTGCCCTCCCCGCCCCCCTCCCCCCCCCCAAAAAAAAAATAAATAAATAAATCTGGGACATATGAAACCCATTGCCAAACACCATTTTTTCGACAAACAAAAAACAAAGATAATCATAACTTTAGCTCCCCCGCTACTAGCTCCCTTCGGGCCTTTTTTAAGGGGTTATAGTGCTCATAGCCCATAAAAATTTGTGACACAATAGCCCACTGCCTGAGGATCCATTTTCAGTGAAAAAAAACAGAAATTTACAACTTTATCCAAAATCGGTGGGTTGACCCTCTTAAGCCGGATGCACACGTACGATTTCTTCGACGTTATTAGCCGAATCCGATTGCGTTACCGTGACAATACATTAGTTTGTCCATCGACTACACCACATTTCATGAGCTCTGTAGTTTGGCGTATCTAAAAATCCGCAAAGAAAATGAAACTGAAAAATCTTTCTAAATTTAAGGGCTCTCAATACTCGGAGTGGAGAGATGCCGAAAATTTACCACTGGCAATTACCTACTATAGTGAAAAATTTTAGCAGTATTAAAATCTCTACAGTTTTTAGCGCAGCGTAAAAACGCAAGAGGAGGAAATGTATGAGCGAAATACAAACCAAATTCCAGTATAAAGTTGCGAAATTTTCGTGCTTTTCCTCCATAAAAATACTTTGCTTTATCAAGGTGAACGCACCGTATACTACAACTATCGTAATTAGTATTCAGTAAACTTCAGTCTTTTTACCTTCATTATGTTCGAATTACTTCCTTATTAGATCTATATCTCGTCCACTTCCTATCTGTCATTATATTCTTTTTTCCTTTGTTTATTTTTTAATAGAAAACTTTCAAATCTCTACCTCCGTAAAACCTTTATTTTTAAGATTAATAATTATGCACTTGACTCTGCGTTAACTCAACAGACGTACATTGAAAACGTTTAACTGAACATATCAGATAATTTAGAAAGACATGAGATACTTTTTTCTGAAATTACAGTTTTCTCAAAGGAAATTAAATTAGCTACAACTTGAGTTTTAGCCACTTAAACCGACGGTTAATTTGGGCAAAATTTTCTAAGTGCAGTCCGATTGTACCACGTTTTCTGAAAATTACAATTTTTATTATCCGCACAAGGCACGGCTCGCTCAGAGCTAAACTGGGTCTTGCATGTAACTGTCAACTAGTTTTTTAAAGACTTGGTCGCCCAGCGACAAGTAGCATGCTTAGCTGCACTTGACTGCTTGGTGCGTGCAGTCTGACACCAAGTATCGACAAGCACGCGGAAGTTTAAATGAATTTTAAAGCAGCAATCACATGTTGCGTGGATGTTATGTTTCAAGTTCAGATGATTTCATTACAAATATTGCTACAACCACTGTTGTACTACTAATTTAAACCAGCGCGTACAGCCCACAGCATAGACTGACCGGGGTCCCGACCTCAGTCAACCCTGCCATATTTACCCAGGTCTATCCTCCAGCCTCGGCGAGTCACCCTGTCTTGGAAGGCGGCCTGGCTGGAGTGCATATTTGAGAAACCAACGTTCAGAGAATTTGTGCTTCTTAGGAACTTGAAGTAAATAACGTTCTCAATACATTCACATTTAATTATTTACATATACCTGTTTTTCATCTATTCTCGAATAGATATGTAGCTGAGATTATTCACTAGTGAAAAGTATTCGTATAGTGCGTTTGTTTATGTTGTGATATGAATAACAACGTTAATATTTATTCTAATGTAGCCAACAGCTGGACAATAGCGGCGAAACACCAAACACTGGAGGTGTAGTAAGTACAATGACGGCTTTAGTAAAAGACTCTTTCGTCTGATGAAAAAAAAGCTTAGCAGTCTGTGCCGAAGCATGGATACCAATGGAATTTTCTCGAGGTGCAAGATAGATAGATAGATGCCATTTATTTCTCCAACAAGTGGAGGTATTCGTGATCTTAACATTAGTACAATGGGTACAATCTTATACATAAAGTAAAAGATAAAGGGCAATCAGACAATGCTTTCCAAGTTGAATATGGCAGGAAATAACGTTCTTGACGCCAGTTCCTGACGAGTTAAGTCTATGTCAGCTCAGCTCAACTCGGTTTGGCTGCGTCAGTCGATGGCGCCTCAACTTACTAGTCTAATGCAACGCTGCAGCTTGCCTAGAAAAAGTATATTCCTGCTCAAAACATCATAGAGGATATCTGACTCGTTTTACCAGTATCGGGCATCCAAACTACTACTCTGTAATTCTTTCTTTAGGGCACTTAACCGGAATCTGGTGTGGGCATAGAAATACGCCTAAACTCCATAAGATTTTCTACTTTAACATCAGTTTTTCCCTCAACTTACATCAATCAGGAAAACCAGGAAGTATAGTAATAGTAATACATAATACATTATTATTAGTAGTTTATTACCTCCGCCAAGGAGGTTATGTTTCCGTCGTGTTTGTTTTTCTGTCTGTCACCAAGATAACTGAAAAAGTTATTAACCGATTTCTACGAAATTTACAGAGATTGTTGGGTATGTTAGAAGGAACAGATAATTAACTTTTGGTGAAGATATGTCTATCCGCTTGTTTGTTTGTCTGCCTCTTTTTTCTCAATGCCATAACTCAAAAAGTTATGGATGGATTTTTATGAAATTAACATGAGTTGTTAGGTATATAACAAAGAGTGAATAACAAAATTTTGGTAATGATCCGGTTGTTCGTTCGTTCGTTTGTCACTGTTTTTAATTTTATGCTTGTTAGAACAATAACTAAAAAAAAAATGTATGGATATTTATGAAATTTATAAGGGTTATTAGTAATGATAAAAGATATGTATGATTAAATTTTGGTGCAGATCGGTTTGTTCGTTTGTATGTTTGACTTATGTTTGTCATAGCATTTGTTAGCAGTAATACTCAAAAAGTAATGAACGGATCTTCAAGAAAAGTGTATAAGCTGTTATTACTATTGAAAGGCACAAATGATCAGATTTTGAAGGTTATACAAAGAAAATGATGGTTTCAGAACCAATTTGAATTTTTTGCTACCGCTGCCTCGCTTGGCGGAGGTATGCGCTCTCAGAGTACTCTAGTTATTATTGCTCCCTCGATCACTAAATCGATTCTTTAATTAAGAACATACGACCTCTTAATATCCCATAGACATTTTTAGCGATAGGTTACGGCACCAATGCATGCATTTTATTTTCCTATTCCGCCCCAATGTCCGGAAATTGTACGTAACACGCCCAGCTTCCTTGGATCTATTTACTTGGAGCTACAGTAGCTGCCTCTCTATGCTTAGACAATCCAATATTTGCACGAAGTTTACGAGTTAGTTGCCCTGGCCCTAGAGGTAGCCTTGTCTTGCACCTTAGTTATGCCTTAAGCTCGTTTCTATACTCCGCAAAAACCCTTAAAACTTCATTTCAAAAATCAGCAACTACTTTCGTAATTCAGAGGAAGCTCTCGCCTCTGAATTGTTTTTATAATATCTAGACTCTAGAGTATTACTTACGACTTTTGCAGAATGTCACATATTGTGCTGGTATATCAATATTCAATAATTCATGAACACTGAAAATACACCTGAGTTAGTGCCTTTTGGTGCCCAAAAAAGAAAAAAGTGGAATGTATTTACTCAAGTATTTAAATACATTCATGTATTTAAGTATTTAGTATTTAAATACATTTCAAAAATCTAATTAGTATTTAGTCTTTAATTATATTTTACAGATGTATTTAGTAATTAGTATATAAATACTTTAGTGTATTTGGTGCCCATCACTGGACTTAATAATAAAACATTACCTATAACTAGGCAGTCTAGTCAGAATAGTGTTACCTAATTACTTTCTTGATAATGGCATACTGTCGTATAATACCTAGTCAAATTAGAATGTTATCTAAGCTTGTTACAACCAGCAAATTATGTTTTCTAAATTATGAAAGATGCATCTGCCTGTAGTTGTACGTGAGGTAGCAATAAGTTTCCTGCGTTTTACTTCCAGCAAAAAAGTAAGCAAAGAAAGAGAATTCGACTGTCAGTTATCGAGTCCCTATTCTTTCTGTATGAGATTTCAATAATAAAATTTCATCCTAATTCCATGTTTCATTTAAAAGGCATAATGCAAGAGTCTTTCAGTGGAAATTGGGACTAGTTTTAGATGAGCCACAGGCATACGAATTTTACTACTGGGCCGTTTGTTGAAGGCGTTACGGGTAGTGGTTTTGACCCATTTGTCGTAATTTTGCTGGCAATTGGGCTCTTCAGTTATTTCAACAATTGTATATTTTTTCCGCGGACCACGATCGAGTTTCCACCACTGTTAAATTGTGCTAATGGTTTTAGTTATCCGTTAGGTGGCCTGCATTGCGCTTGTGCACAGCTCTGAAAAACATTGGTGTCTGGCCTTTCCTATGCGGAAATTTCTCTTGGCAAACGTCAGTCTTTAGTACAATCTTCTGACGTAGTATGCTCGAGAGTTTTTGGAACTCCTATCTTGGTGTATTTAAGAGACATGAAAGCTATTAGCACTAAATCTAGGTTGTGACGCACAAAGCTTAGCGCGGAATACAAGTAGAAAACATATAAGCTATGAGACAGATATCCGTGGCCTGGTGGACTCCGTGTGGCCTAGCTGCCGGGTTCCGTGTATGCTGGGCTCCGTGTGTGAGGCCCAACAGGAAGTGAGGGGCCCACTGGTAGTCACTTCTCGTGAGGGGTCCGGAGTCGTTCAACAACCACTATTTTTTTTTTTTTTTTTTGCAGTTGTTAAGCCTTTTGAACTGAAAGGGCGCACGCACAACACGATCAATAATTCATTACCAGAAGACTGTCAAAAGGTCTCTGCCCACAAAGCTTGAAAGAAATAGCCCACAGACGAGGGAGGGTGATTTTGGAAGAGCCGAAAAAAATAAATAAATAAGTTGCTTTCATGCAACCAAGCACCGCGCTGAATAATATGCAACTCGCTACACATAATTAATTTAAACTTAGAAAAGTAAACAAACACGCTACCTATGTTTTACTATATTTACACAAAGTTACGATTATTATAACGTGAAATTATTTGACAATTTGCGGTAGCTAACGGCCACTCTTTATTTAACAACGTTTTTATTATTTTGGCTAAGATATTTTCACTGGGTAGCAACTGCACTCGATACGTATGATTTTGAATCTATTATACATTTATCTAGTATCTGGGAGTAAAATTTGAATCTAAATGTAAAAACTGCATAAAATGAGGAGGCTTCTCTCGAGCACTACAGGTATAGATGGTAAAGGCAAAAGTTATGTCATGACTGGGCATCCAAACTCTGGGAAACTTGAGAGCATTCGTTCGTGCTGCAGGTAAATGCACACTACGGCCCAATGGGATGCACGGTTGCCAATTTCAGCCGCAAACTCTAAGAACAAAGGCCGCTTCACCTCCGTTTTCATTCCAAATATCAGAAAACAAGCTTGCTCCTCGTTTGGTAGCTCAACACAATTTTTCTCCTGCTGATTATACTCCAGAGTGAGTGAAATACAGTACATGCCTAATGGCACAACCTTGTCCATTAGCCGTGCAACAGGCGCATGGCAGTGGCTTCAAGGAGCTACCTCCGACAGTACGGAAATTGTGTTTTCCAATGAACTGCGGCCGTCGATTAGAAGTCCTATAAGCCGTACAGACTAATGGCAGATAACTACGAGATGATGATGATGATTAATTACGCTATGGTCACTATGGTCTTTATTGTGATGCTGTTAGTTTCTTTACAATCTATCTTCAAAATTTGTGCAACTACAGGCGACAGTCGCACTACTGTACACTATAACAAGTGTTATATGAGCTTCATGCACATCTCTACGGACAAGTTTTGCTCTGCTGTTATGAAATATCAAATAAGATAGCGAAGGGCTATAAAACATGACATGCACACTATTGTGCTCCTAAAGACTGAATTAGTTAAACGATATTAAACTGAAAAACACGAAGAAATAACTTGAAACCCCAGTTTTGTAACATTTACCGGACACTGTCGTACATGAAGAAATCTAATTACTTGTCATTACTCAAAAACACGTTCCCTTAACCTGCTACCAGTTAGGTTTTGAGCCCAACTACAAATTAGTTTAGAATTACCATTTTTGATGGGTTTGCAAGAGGGTGTGGCCAATACGCGCGTTACTGCAGCCTGAACCGCTAATAAAGTGTTGTGCTGTAGGGGGACGCGAGAGCGAGAGCTACTGATAAAAGGTTGGTATGGAACCTGCGACTGCTCTGAAGCAGGCTTGCCGAACGTATTTTGACGTAAGTACCAGATTTCAACGAAAAAGTACCAGATTTCTATTTCTTACATTATGCCATTAGAATAGGTTGAAAACTATGAAAATAATGAAATAAACTTCATTCAAAGGCTATGAAATGATTGAATACTAACCAATATTCTTGCTTAAGCTTGGCACTCAGCTCGTTACAAGGCACATAAAAAGTAAAATTCACAGCATGAAGGAGACTTTTGGAGTGGAGGAGGGCATTTATTGTAGTCGTAGGCACTTTTGACCTATTCTTTACTCTGATGTTATTCAAGACAGAAATTTTCTCTCAGCAGCAGCCGATAAAGAATATGGTAGCGAGAGGAGCGATAACATGAAGTTTGAAAGAATAGGGTATTGAGCTTCGTCTGCATATTTTACCTTGGAGTTTCACACCAAAATTTTTCTGGCGTGGTAGCATCTGTTACGGCAACAGTCGGTTGAAGATCACGTTCTTTCCATTCTCTATTAAGAGCTTCTAGTTGATTTTCTGTGATATATTCACTACAATATCACCACAACCGAACACTGCATTGTCAACGAGTTAACTGGAGGGTGTTAACCTTGGCTTGCACTGGCAGCATTGCTTGGCTGGGTTGTTTTGAACCAGTTTCATACGAGTTCACAACGAGAATCAAACTGCTTTACACTAAGCGCCAATCAGAAGGAAGCTATGATGGTAGTACGGGTTGGTCTAATCTACATCAGAATGATTTAAAAAGTTGTTGTATATGACAATGTTTAGTTTAGATATTATTAATAAATTTTTGCAAAAGACTGCGAGAAAAAGTACCAGATTTTCAAAGCGGCATACCAAATGTACTCCAGCATGCATAAAGTACCAGATCTGGTACTATAGTACCAGGTAAGGCAAGCCTGCTCTGAAGTCTAGAGTATGCGAAGCCGATGTCCTAACCCCTCGGCTATATTGGCTTGCAAATGAGAGTCAGATTGCTATTAGATTTGATATTTAACGTTACTGAAAAAAATAAATATTCCCTGAAAAAAATAAATATTCTAAGGAAATACACTGCAGGCTACCTCAATTCAGTAAGTTAAAGGGTTGAAACATTCTCTGGACCAAAAGCGTCTTCAAATCTTATATGTAAATCCTGTATTTTTTAAAAGCCAGAATCTTACATAAAAAAACTTGAAGAAGGCGATGAAATATAATTTTTTTTAGATAGGATCATTGCCATGACTTCATTATTCCACCCTAAATTTGTATCACACATTTGTTGAAAAATGATGTATTAATTACCTAAGTAACCATGTTGTGTACTGACTGACGTTGTTAGCATAAACAAGCGACACTGCAGGCAGATAAATTATTCTAAATTACAAAAAAAAATCGGGCGAGTGAGCTGCAGCATGGTTGGGATATACATCTATAAATGAGACATAAAAATGTGCGATTGTTAATTTGAATCTGGAGCACATAGCATTGCATCTGAAAGTTCGGCTGTTTACATGCTCGGGTGTAAAAAAATCATTCCCTAGCAGGAATCGAACGTTCCACACTGCGGTGTAGCACTGTCGACCCTGCCGTAACCCGCTCTTTGGTGCTTACGAACCTACGAGGCAGTTTCGGGAAAACAGTTTCGTAATGTAATAGCGCCCCGTATTACCCCAAGCAGCAAAAACACTTGTTTATCACATTTCTATGCATTTACTGGTAAACGGTGACAAATTCTAAGCATAAATTGCGGTACTTTCATCTCTGTGAGTAACGGTAAAGCGAATTGAGAAAAAATTCGCTTTGTGCGTGTGACAAATATTCCTCGTTCTCAGTGTAACACCTAACACTGAACGAGTTTTGAAAGGTACAACCTTAACGTTAGAATCTAAAAATACGCATAAAACACGAGCTCCTGTTACTGCTACTAAGTTAATGGATGTAGAATATTAAAAGCGTTATATCGAACAAATACTATGGTCAAATATAGAAAATTCTACTACATACTTTTTATCCAAGCCTTGCTTAAAAACACTTAAGGCAAATATACACTGGAGACTACGGTCTGGTTAAACCTATCAGTCATTCATTGAATCTGTCGTCAATGGACGAGTTGGGATTCACATTCAGCTGCACTTGCCAAATGGGAATTACCTCGCAACGGAGAACATTCCCTACAGCTTGTCTACTGACAACCATCCATTCCTCAAAAGAATTAGTTATGATTACGGTCATAATCGCAGCAACAGCACTAATTTTACTCGGATCAAATTCATATTGTAAAATTTTCCATTCTTTATCCGATCAATTCAAGTGCCTTATGAAACCATCACTTATGGAGAAAATTCCTAAAGTGCTTCCACTCCTTAACAGAACGGCGTATAACGCGCGCGCTAGCCTATACTTGTGCGTTTAGAAACACAAAAAAAAAATCGCTCCGATGATAAAAAATAGAGCATACTGCATTCTGTTGTCGCACATTCAAGCTCTATCAGTCGCCAGTGCAGCTGCGTCGTTTGTTGGGCTGCGTACTTTGACGGTAACGAAAGTCTCTAGTGTCAATTCGCCTTTATTTCAGTTGTTTGATACAAAGAACGTAATTCGAACTTTATTTATTTATTTTTTGACATGAGCAACAAGCTTTCGGAAGACTATTTACATGAAGTGGGACACTCATAATTAATATCAAACTGATTTTTTTGTTGCTAGCATGTTATTGAATCACATTTGGAGCAAAAAAAAAATGCTACAACAACTTACCACACATTCAGCTTACGTCGCCGATCGAGCCAAGGTTGCGTCTAAATTGCCTTCTGTAACTCGGCTCCGCACCAATAATATTACAGTTGAAAATGAGAATAGTTCCTGCAAGTATACGCTTAATTGTAAACAATGCACGATGAGAATTTAAGATTATATTGCCATCATGCTGCGGAGAACGTTTTGTGCAATAGCAACAGACGTTCTCACGCACAGAAATGAGTGAACTTCAGCTTCTTCGTCGATAACGTTTNCCTGCAAGTATACGCTTACTTGTAAACAATGCACGATGAGAATTTAAGATTATATTGCCATCATGCTGCGGAGAACGTTTTGTGCAATAGCAACAGACGTTCTCACGCACAGAAATGAGTGAACTTCAGTTTCTTCGTCGATAACGTTTACACTAAACGGCATGATAGGGCAAAGTGGACCAAAAGACTATAACGTGACGTCACCTTTAACGAATATCTGATTTTATCCTAAGAATGTGCATGGCAACATGGCGGAATTACAGATGAAAAAACTATGGTACAACTTTTGACGCATATTCAACAGCATATTTCTGATATCGGAGATTCCTACCGCTCAGTGAAAATGATTTCGTTCCCATGTTTTCTCTGTCGGAGTAACTGAAAGATCATAGGGAAGCGTTAGGTATATATTAGGGTGGAGCGTTTTTGAACTTTTTTGCCAAATTTGAGTTCATTTTGTACAAATCCTTCTGCCTCCTCAATGCGCAAAAGTTCGATTTTTTATACCTACCTACCAGGCTTTGCAATAGTTCTGACCTGTTTTGTATTTTCAAAGTGTGAAACTCATTTTAAAGACTTGATGAAATTTATTGACAATGACTTATTCCTAAGCTATCTCAGATAACATCGAGGGCTTAGAGCCAGAAGTGGCTATGCCTATTTTTGGTAAAATCGGGTTCCCCCCACAAAAAGGGTGCTCGTGAGGCATATTTTTAGTGTCACGGGTGTCTCTGCCATATCTCTTCATTAAGAAAAGATTTGCATGAAAAATATATGGTATAGAAACCCGTGAAACTAAAAATATGCCTCACGGGCACCCACTTTGTGAATGAAACCTAATTTCACCAAAGATGGACATAGCCACTTCTGGCTCTAAGCCGTCGATATAATAACTGGTAGCAGTGCTCATTTTTATACATTGTTGGTAATGGAAACAAAAAGGATAAAGATAGTAGCTCTCCTTCGCGCGGGTCACCAGAAAGCGGACATTGTAAGGTTGCAAAATGTCAGTTTATCAACGGTGAAACGGGTCAAAAACCGCCTTAAGAATAATGAAAGCCTCAAAGATCGACCACGTTCAGGCAGACCACAAGTTATTCAACGGAAGAATGTTCGAAGAGCCTTTGAAACTGATCCGAAACTCAAAATGACTGAATTTGCGAAGAAGAAGATTTCTGTGTCAACCGTGTCAAAAGCTGTAAAGAGTGAAGCAAGGAAAGAGCTTAAAGCTCAGAAAAGACCGCTGCTAACTGCTGACATGGTTAAAAAGCGCCAAGAGCGATGTTCCCGCCTTCTTAACGACTTGAAAAGTCATGGAAATCGAGTCTTCATTATCTCAGATAAGAAGACCTTCACCGTGGATCCTGTCTTCAACAAACAGAACGATCGAGTTGTGAGCTTTGGCCAAGACGTCTCTGATGTTCGTTATGTCTCCACAACAAAGCATCCGGCCTCTGTGATGTTGCTTGGCGTTGTAGCCTCCAATGGAGAGAAGATGCCTCCAGTGTGGTTCAAGGGCTGAATACAGGGATATAATGGCCACAACATTTTTTCCTTGGATAAAAAAAAATCGTCAAAGATGGAGATTACGTGTTTCAGCAAGACACTGCACCAGCGCACACGTCGAAAACCATCCAAAACTGGATGAGCCAAAACATGACTTTCTGGCCCAAAGACTTCTGGCCCCCACAGGGTCCCCACAGTCGCCTGATTTCAATCCTCTTGACTAGAGAGTGTGTCCGCATATTGAGAGTAAAGCATGCAAAGATCGCCACAACACCATTGAGGAGCTGAAAGCCTCTGTGAACCGCACTTGGGCCCAGATGAGGAAGGACTAAGTCCGTAATGTGTGTAAGGACTTCCGACCACGATTAGGGCGTATCATTGCTGCCAATGGACGTCTTATTGAATAGCAATGTTGTTTAGATCATAATAAACTAATACATTACAAATCTTGTTTTTTTTTCATTATAAACAAGGCTTTCACGAACTTCGGATGGCAAATTATTAAAACAGGTCAGAACTTTTGCAAAGCCCGGTATTTTTCCCGAAAAGCTCAATATTACACCTTCCAAAGTTTCATTTCATTTTTCTGAGCCGACACTCATATAATGAGGAATCGACCTGAATTTTACTATTATCACTGATGGACCACCGACAATTTATATCTTTTGCCTCCTCAAAGATATTTAATTTTGTATATTTTACGAAAAATATGCCATTTTTTTCAAAGTAATCTTCAAAACATTAAAAATGGTTTTGTAGGTTGAGCTGGGGTACAGCTATAACGACATAGTTTAGAGGTTTACGCTACATAGGGCAACTTCTTCTGCCTCCTCAGAATTAATGTTTATTGTTACATATTGTATAACGTGTTATATACACTTAAGTAAATGAACTATTACATATGCTGTATAATCATAAAAGTTTGACACTGTGCATAAAAATATTCGTCAATTAGTAGCTCTTGTAGCTCTTACCTTATTTATTAAATGATAATTCTGAATAATAATTTAAAATTTCACTGATCATACTTTTGTTATTAGAACTGCAAACCTAAAAGCACCTGGAGATGAGCGTTTAAGGATTCACATCTGCTGATCGAGCATCGAAACTTTTTTTTCGCTCTGACATTGAGAAAATTCATTGCTTTTTGCAGGCCGATCAGCAACGCTCAAAGTAATAGTTTTGATTTGGTATCATGGAAATGAAGATATAATGTACGTCCAATGATTTTTACTTAGCGAAAGCTGTTTCATCGACCATTGAATAAATGTTGGAAGGATAACTGATGCAACGAAATTATCTGTGGGCAGAAACTAAGAAAAAAGATGTACAAGAGTGTTAATGGAAGCTTCAGATATCTTCAGTGGTGTGATTTCAATTTCGGCAATGCAACAAGTGCATTCAGATAAAGGTCGCCCTATACTTTGCCATACATTCGATATATGGAGAAGGCAATACTCGTACAATTCAGACTAAGCCTTCGATTTCTTCATTGTTTGAATTTCAACTGTCGCTGATTAAGATACATTTGCCATCATCTGCAACCTGGCCTGTTTTCTACCTATCAGTTTTCAATGAAGCTTGTCAGGGTGACCACAGCCTCTAATTTGGGCTTATGTCCGCCTACTTGTTTTGTTAAAGGGTAACAGAAAATGGACAGATAAACAGATAAATCTACAATATAATAAAGACCAATGTGTATTTATCTGTTTATCACCTGCGAACGATGTGAAAGAGGTGATAATGTTTTTGTTGAAGATTAAAGTAGATATATTTATATATTTGTATATTTGTCTGTCCCCCAAATAAGTGGTCGAAGGAGTTGGCCAATCTTCATAATTTTTATATGGAGTTTGGTGGGTTTACTTAGGTGTGACCCCATGCCAAAAAAAAAAAACAGACCTAGGTGACCATAAAAAATGACGGCGTTAAATTTTCCTTCACCGGGGCAAATTCGCCTCCGTCGCGGCAGATTCTCTGGAGCACGGGGCATTCTATTTTTCCTATATTATTATTTAAGAGGGATTTGGTGGGGCTCAGGAATTGGGGCTGTGCGCTCAACTCATTCATCAAAAATGACTTCGTTGAATTTGCCCCCTACTGCGGGAGATGGTCTTACGCCACAAGGCGTTCTAGTTGTTTATTTATTAATTTGTTTATTTATCTGTTTATTTATTTATCTGTTTATTTATTTATCTGTTTATTTATTTATCTGTTTCTTTATTTATTTATCCATTTTCTGTCAGTCTTTAAAAAACAGGCAGAAATTAGCCCACGCTGAAACTATTATTTCGGTCTCACAGACTCAGTTTATGAGTCCAGCGCTGGTCCCTGTATTGACCCATTTTTCGTGAGGCTAGTTGACTCAAAAGCGCGAGACACCTGAAGTGTGTCTGAAAACCTAGCAGAGTTTGCTATAACGTGCAGTTGTAAATTCGATCTGTGCTGTTGTAAATCGAGTTTTGTGCAGTTGTAAATTTGAAACATTTTTGGGATTTACACCAAACTATATTTCGTTTGCTCCAAGGGGCGATATTCCAACTTGCCTCCCTCTCTCCTATTTATAGGCGATATTAATAAAATTGTTTTGACAATTCCGAAAATATCAGTTTAGCTCATACAAAGCTATTCAGCGTATGAACTCAATAGAGTCACTTGGACGACGCCCTGAACAGTCACCGCTGCTCTAGGATGACCATATAGAAGTTCGAATAATGTTTGCCAGGTAACATGTGGAGAGAGCCATCGAAATTAGGAACTTTTTTCGGGCACGGTTAAAGAAAACGAAGATAGAGTCGTTCAGTCAGTAGGTGCTTGGCGCTTTGGATTTGTAGCCCTCGAGTCTGCGATCGTGACCAGTGGACTACCAATATTATCACGGAATTTTGCATTAATTCCTCGATCGCAGACTTCATTTTGCAGAAATTGTGCGATTTCAGGATCTAGTTTTTTGGCTGAAAAACATTTTATATATGTATATATTCTTATTCTTCTTCACCAAATCCCTCTTCAATAATAATATAGAAAAAAAAATAGAACGCCCCGTGCTCCCGACAATCTGTTGCGTCGGAGGCATATTCGCCCCGATGAAGGAAAATTTAACGCCGTGATTTTTTTATGGTCAGCTAGATGTGGTTTTTTGGCATGGGTCACATCTAAGTAAACCCACCAAACTCCATACAACAAATTATGAAGATTGCTCTGCCTTAATATCTTTGCACTGATGCAGCGGGCAATACAAGTACCTTGCGTGTTTGCGTTGCTTTTAGCTGTTTGTGCCTTATAGTGGTAAGAGTGGCGGCGTGGTAATCTCTAGGTCCCCGGATCGAATCCTGACTCGATTCTTTGCATTTATTCTATTTAAACACAAGGGCGGACGGAGAGCCCCCTGTCTGGATAATACCAGGTGTTGACGAGACGAGAAACTGTGAAATCTTTCAGGTTATTAATTATTCAGGGTAGACGGATGAGCTCCCTCATACACGTACGGCTCTGCCTTAATATCTTTGCACTGATGCAGCGGGCAACACAAGAACCTTGCGTGCTTGCGTTGCTTTTAGCTGTTTGTGGCTTAGTGGTAAGAGTGGCGGCGTGGTAATCTCTAGGTCCCCGGATCGAATCCTGTCTCGATTCTTTGTATTTATTCTATTTAAACACAAGGGCGGACGGAGAGCCTCCTGTCTGGAAAATACCAGGTGTTGACGGGACGAGAAAGTGTGATATATATGTATATATACATTTACCAATGTACTTAAATCTTCAACGAAAACAGTATCACCTCTCTCACTTCGTTCACGGGTGATGAAAATTATTCTACAGCCGCTCACCTACATGTTGAAGCGATCCTGGACCAGTCGCAGAAAGGCAACCCAATATCGTTAGAATCTGGAGCCAAATTTCACTGTAAGAATGACGTTCATGAGAAAAATAGTTTCTAGACGTTTCTACGAAAATATGCTGAACATCAGTGCTGGAGACGCAATAGTGAAATTAGTTGATCGCAGTTGTTATTCCGTGATCGAAGATTTGTTGTTCCGTCTTTGTGGAATTTTTAATCTAGCTTTGAGATAAAATTCAGCGATTCAGCCATCGGAAATTACAAGCGAAGTTTTCTCCTAAAAAACAAATGAATAACCCCATCAAACATGATATTTAAGTAATCCCTGTATAGTCATAGTTCCTGAGGACATTAATTGTCAACCTAAGAAAAATTAATTGAACAATAAAGATAAAAAATTGGAATATCTGCAAGTCACTGAACATGATATTGAAAATTGTATTTATTGATTCTTCAATAGTCCTTATGCTAACACCTCGCTTGACCTCTTTGGCGTTCAGATCTGGTACAATCAAGATGCTGCTTGAGGGCCTTGATCCGTATGGAGGTGTGGATCCGGTGGGCACGTTTGTTTTGTAAGCTGACGTTCTTGCCTCCAAGCTTCCAGTGATCTTCCGGCGCCTGATGCGGTTAGGAAATTTTCCTCGTTGTTGGCGTACTAGGAATATTACTCCTATTCCTAAGGGTCCGGTGTCGCCCGATGTTTCCAACTATCGACCCATCACACTGACGGTCATTTTGTCGAAGGTGTTCGAGAACTTGATCGCTAGTAAGCTTGGTCGTTTCGCTGAGGTTACGGGGTCGCTGCCTGCTGTTCAATTTGCGTACAGAATTGGATTGGGTTGTTGTGATGCTCTGTTGTCGGTGTCACACCATTTGCAGTCTGCGTTGTATTGTAGGTCGGAGGCACACATTGTCCAGCTGGACTTTAGCGTGGCGTTTGACAGGGTTAACCACAGGAGTCTATTATACAAGCTGGAATCCTTTGGTGTGGGTGGTAGGGTTCTGTCATTCATTTGCGATTTTGTTTCTGAGCGACTGCAGAGTGTGTCTGTTGACGACGTTTTGAGCGCCTCAGTCGGGTTGTGTCTGGCGTCCCTCAGAGCAGTGTGCTTGGCCCGCTGTTGTTCGTTCTCTATACTAGTGACATGTTCTCTTCGCTTGAAAACACGATGATCAACTATGCCGACGATTCTACTTTGATGGCAGTTATACCTGCTCCTCGCCTTCGTGATGCTGTCGCTCAGTCTCTGAATAGGGATTTGTCACGCAGTAGTGCATGGTGCTCGGCCTGGAGTATGAAGCTGAATGCCAGTAACACCAAGTCGATGATTATCAGTCGGTCTCGGACACTTGTACCGCAGCGTCCCCAACTGGAGATTGATGACACTTTGCTTCAGAAGTCTAGCTCCTTGGAGATTCTTTGTGTTGTCTTTGATGAGAAGCATACTTTTCAGACGCATATTAGGGAGTTAGTGCCACGTGCTTCAACTAAGATTGGGCTCCTGAGAAAGGTGAATTCTGTGTTTGGTGACAGTCAGGTTGCTCACAGATCTTTTTATGCGTTTTTGCTGCCTGTGTTAGAGTATTGCTCACCGGTCTGGGCTTCAGTTGCTGACACTCACTTGCGTCTGTTGGACCGACTTGTTAGTTCAGCTAGCAGGCTGTGCGCTGATAATGATCTAGTGAACCGGTCCCACAGGAGGAGAGTAGCAGAGCTATGTATGTTTTATAAGGTGTAACATAATGAGAGACATTGGTTGTATTCTGCTCTCCCTGACCTCAAGGTTTTTGGGAGAGAGACTCGTGCTGCTCGCGGAGCGCACTCTTTCACTTTGGAGGCTGTCGTATGTCGAACTAATCACTTCTGTCGGTGCTTCGTGCCCTGGTCGGCTAAGGTTTGAAACTTGTTGCCGGCATCGGATTTTGGACGTATTAGCCTGCAGGCGTTTAAGTCAGCTGTTAATGGTTTTTGCTGGATTTCCTTTATCAGCGTTTTGGGCCTTCCGATGTCGCAAGATGTTTCATTTGGGTTGTATTACCTGTCCGTGGGAGCTCAAGCGTGAAGTAATGATAATAATAATTAACAAAGCCCAATTGCTTGGCGTTGCCGTAGCAGACTCTTGTGCTACTCCTTTGTTCACCATGTTTTACATTCCTGAACGTAATCCGTCACAGCGTTATCGAGATGAGGCTAAGTGGAAAGCGGAAGTCTACCAACCAACATGGTAACGATGGTGAGTGCTACTTGGCCTACGCGCAACCGAAAATCCTTTTTTTTTAGTATAGCTATGCGTAATTATGTGTTAGTTAAGCTGTTAACACAGCGTTTCTAACGGAAATTAGCTTCTGGCGGCGGGGAAGGCGTCAAAAATAATGAAAAAAAAGTTTTTCAGCCAAATAACTAGATTGTGAAATCGCACAATTTCTGCAAAATGAAGTCTGCGATCGAGGAATTAATGCAAAATTCAGTGATCAATATTGGAAGTCCACTGGTCGCAATCGCAGACTCGAGGGCTACAAATCCAAAGCGCCAAGCACGTAGCTATTGGTTCATATCATGTGACTGAACGACTCCATCTTCGTTTTCTCTAACCACGAAAAAAGTTCCTAATTTCGATGGCTCTCTCCACATGTTACCCGGCAAACATTAGTCGAACTTCTGTATGGTCATCCTAGAGCAGCGGTGGCTCTCGCGGCGTCGTCCAAGTGACTATTTCGTGCAGAACGCTGGGCTGTGTACACACACTAATTTCGACGCTTTCATTTGCAAAATGCTTCTACAAGTCTGAGCGTGTTATCAGGGGGCTAATCCACTTAGTAAAATTGTATATAATGGAGGTCGGCACAATGTTGGGACGTTGGAGAAATGTTGGAGCTCGTCAAACGGTCCTAAGCCAACGTTGCACCAATGTGCGCCAAGAAATGGGCACTTATACATTGTCAACATTTGGTCACTCTTAGGGGACGCTTTACGAAAAGCCTCAAACTGATGCTCTCATTATTTTACTGCAAGTGTCAGGAAATTTGCTTTATTTCTGTAGGAAATAAAAATATACCGAAGTTAATGATACCGGATTGCAACGTTGGGCCAATAATAATTTCCAGCGCCGATCCAACATTCAGCGATATCCTACTTAGATATACGACTCGTTGAATTAATTATGAATAAACACTCATATATCAAAGAAGAATGTTCATACTACTATAAAAACCCATTTTATTCAAAAAATTTTGTCCTTGAATGAAGTTCATTAAATCTTACAAAAAAAGCCCCTTCACTAGGTATCGTTTAAGTCAAAGTTGATTGTCTCATTTATGTTAAGAATAATGTTCGATAGTGAGTCAATACCTGAGCATTAGTGCACCAATATTCCGTTTTTATGTTGGTAGGATAATCAACTACTTCTTTGGTTGAACATTTATTTACAATGTTGTGCCAAGTTTGAAACAACAACATAGGCGCGACATCCCAAAATTGCACAGCGGGCGAATGTTAAGATACAACTATGGTCCGACCTAGAGCCAAGGTTCAGTGCTACGTGGAAACACGATCGAGTCTTTTTTTTTTTACTCATAACTATGTCTTGAGAGATTAGTTAGGGTTCTAAATTCAATGTACTTCTTTACTACTGATTAGTACACTAAACTGGTAAGGTATTTTTCTGTAGCTCATTCCAGCGTAATACTGGAATGAGCTACCATTTTCCATAGCAGAATTTCATTACCTTTCGCTGGGATGTGAGCTTTTTCAGTGGCTAACTAATTTAGTGCCACCCCAAAGATGACCGCAAGCGAACAGTCTAAAAGTTCTTTAGAAATAAATTGAAGGGAATGTTTATGGATTGAAACTCTTTATGCAGTACATAGGTAATTACCTCCGAAAAGGAGATTATGTCTTTTGACGAGGTCTGTTATGCTAAGAGCTGGAAAGTATCTAGATACTATGTATCTAAATACTGTAACTAGATACTTTTTGTATTTAAATGCAGTATCTAGATGCTTTTCAAATGTGGTAGGTATCTAAATGCAGTATCTAGATACATTTCACTTGTATCTACAGTAGATACATCTATATTTAGATACTTTATCTATATACTAGTGGATCCGTGCGTGAAGAATTCACGCAATAACCTATACGTTTGCCTAATGCCTCTAGGCCGGTGTGGAATCTCCTCTTCTCTTATTTGCTTCTTAATTTTCTTCTTTTCTTCGGTGATCCTTTGTCGTGCTGTCATCCTTAGGTCTTCTATATAGACAGGCAGAAGTAACATCTTGAGTAAAACACTTCAACAAACTTAAACAAAATATCAGCTTATATACAATGTGTTCCCTCCGTAGTAAAGATACCGTTGATACCGTCTTTCCACCTCAAATATCTGTTTCATTTGAGGTGCTCAAATTTTGACCTATGAAGAGAAAACTGCTTCGTCAGAGGAA
>LQNS02278170.1:47824605-47836134 GCA_001587735.2 Parhyale hawaiensis
TGTGGCCAACAAGATTAGGACACAGCGCCTGAGGTTTTCATGATTAAAACTAAATTAAGAATAATACTAAACACTAGCATCAGAGAGTTATACATAATTATGGTCTGCTGAGAGTCACTGGCACAATGCCTACACATTGTGAATAAGATGATAAGAGAAACGTAGGTTACACAGAGTTAAAGCAGAATAGGTTTCTTGGGAGTTTGAAGTGCCGTTTGTAAAATACAGTTGGCCAGAGAAGAGAGAATCTAGAGAAGAAGTTTTAGATTTTTCTATTGAGAGCATGAATGGAAGCGTACAGAAAACAGTCGGCTAAGGTTGGGTGTAGCGAACTAGTAAACACTAGTTAGCACGGTTACAGGTATTTCAAAATAGGGAGAAAAGTGGGATATGAAATTTAGAAGATATAGGCCAGCTAGCCCTTTTCAAGAGTGGAAGAGAAAAGGACATGTGTTCCAGGAAATAAAAATAACGTCTAAAGACAATGCAGTTAGATTTACAGAGCACAATATGATATGATAAGCAAAGAGAGGAAATGTAGAACTAGACATTCTATACAGTGTAACGAAAGAAATCGGAAAAAAGCGACAACAGTCGCCAGATTTTGTTTAACATTTTCATTCGATCTACGATTACCCAATTTGATTGCTAACTATACGCCCGAGCAGATGGTGTCTCCAATGGTTCTTCCCAAGGGTGAAGGTAAAAGCCTGGCGGTGTAGGTCGGCCACCTCAATCAGCGGCCTATCTCCCGAAACAGTGGGGAAAGTATAGGGAACCTACGTAACTTTGCAAAACTAGCCTCGTCAGCAGAAGCTGCGGTAAGCTGCGACATCACCTGCGGAGAAAGCAATTGGGACCCTCGGGTTCGTGAGACCCAAATCATATTTTGGCTGGGAAAGAAGCCCATCAGAATCCACCACTTTGAGGGTTGAATAAAAAATTTGGACTAAAGAAAAGATACACGAAACAATTTCATATACACGATGCACATGTGGTGTAGCGTACTATTTCTATGTCTCTTATGACAAAGACTGGATGAATTTATACATGAAGATAAATATAGTAAGTCTACAGACGCACAATGACTCTGTGACTATGACAGACTGAATAAAATTACGCACCAAAAGAAACATAGTACATTGATTGGGAGAGACATTCTCCACAGCTAAGAACTCCTCTTCCAGAAGTCGCAAACTCTTAACGGCCAGAGCTGCCGAGGCCACTTTAATCCGTCTTTTTCTTTTTTCCCTCCAACTACACAGTTTGACAACTTTAAGTTCCGCATATCAAAGACTGTTGATCGTGCTTGCTTGCATTCATAATCGTCTCTTTTGCTGAGAATCTACGCCTCCTCCCCCCCCCTCATTTTTTCTTTTTTTTTTCCCAGTCCTCTATATCCTACTGACATAATGGCAACTGCTCATAGAGGGCCGGGGCATGAGTTCCGGTGTCTCTTTGGGAATGGGCCTATTGGTTCGTGTATTACCGCCTATCTAATCTAGTATCTAGATACATTTTAGAGTATCTATGTCCAGCTCTGGTTAAGCTGACTTTCTTTTTGAAGCACTCCTCAAAATAATAATGGACAGACCTTGAGGAAATTTCCAGGATCTGGTAGAAATTTCACGAGCGATAGATGATTAAATTTTGGAGATGATCAATCAGCCCATTTTTTTTGTTTTTCATTTGTAATTCAGCGACATAACTTCAAAGCTGGAGCTGATTTTCATGAACTTTACAAAATCGGTAGGAACGCCAGGAGGAGCAGACCGTACATTTTGGAGAGAATCTAGAAAGAAATAATAGATTCAGGACCTATTTAAATTTTTCGCTTGCATTACAGTGTCATGGCAGAGTTCTGCGCTTTCGGAGTGTTTCTCTAGCTGGGCATGCATTTTAGAGAAAACGCTTATTAATTAATACTCTGTGTTGGGCTTGAAGATTTTTACTCCGTAGTTTGCTAATATTGTCTATTGTCTTCACCGTTTTGTATACAGATCTGAATTCCATGTGCCTTTTCTTATCTACATATGTCGTTGAGAGTACGGGCATAATTCTTTGCGATGACAGGGCTAATTTTTAAGGTAGCTATTCCACAAATGAAACCATCAGCGTTGGGATTTCAATACCTTTGCAAATCCTATTTAGTTAGTTTGATTATTTCTGTGCAAGGTGCCTCGGAATATTCTATTTGTATGCAACCTGCTGTCACTGTCCAAAGCGCTACGAGCCAATGTTAAAGAGCGCTTGGCTAAATCAAAAGGCGAAGAAAAGCTTTCAAAGTTTCGATGACCTCACAAAACACGCACGCGGTGATGCAGTTCACAAAACTTATAGATTTATGTTGCAAGTTAGAAGCCAAGTAGTGCAATTACCATTGATCCTTTGCGTCTTGCAGTAAGAATTCATGATTAGATTCGTAAATAAGACATGGCCAGCCGAGCTGCCCAGCGAGTTGATGGTCATGCTCAAGAAGTCTCGCTGGAGGCAGAACTGTGGGATCAGACAAACTGGGCCCTGGAACGAATGACCTGACCCCTTATGGCACACTGTTCGCTTCAGGAATTATCCAAGCAGTGCCATGCTTACTAGAATTTATTTTTATCTTTCGTAATATAGAGATGAACCCAGTCCGTACTATCAGAAACTTGCGTCCACAATATTGCGTTTTCTCAGATCGCTGCGAGTTTTGCTCAGCATATCCCAACTTCAAGCCTTTTTGGCACGGCTCCAATCTCCAGAATATTTTCGCTCGATTTACGCTACGCATAAAGCCGACTTTACACCACAGCACTTGGTGTATAATTTTTTTCTTTTCCCATAAACAGTGCTAGACTGGGACGTGACAGTCGATCTAAGCCAAGCCCACTTGTCTTAACTTGTCCGAAACTGCAGACAGGTGCCCTGGATTCGACCCGTTTATTAATTGAAGTTTCAGGCGCCGATTCAAAATTGATCACCTGCTAGACTTCAGGACCTCAATCTTACTGCGTATAATGGAGATTTCAGCAGCATCAACATATTCGGGTTGCTTCTAATACCTCCAATACGATTCAAAGTGACGAAACCAAAGTTGCAGTATGCAGGTTCGGACAAGTAAGTTGAATAGACTTGGCTTAGATCGACTTTCACCACCCGATCGAACGTGCCCTTAATGTTTTGTGCTGTTCTGTCAGGTCAAATTCACTGCAAATTTGATGAGATATGTTTAAACTGCCAAACTACACTTATTTGACTGCTAACAATTTGAAACGTTCTTACATGGTAGTTGGAGGGGCGAAGCAAAACGTTCGAATCTTATGCACTATACACAAGGAACACGAGACTCTTTAAAGCCCGCTGCAGACGTTAGTCCTTTCGGTACGACCTCCTGTGTTTTTTGCTGCACATGATAGAAAACTCGGGACATATGACAGTGACTTCGAGAGGCATCGGTCGCAGGACACCGATGCATCACGCTGTATTTTTGTCGTAGAAACGCAAGTCTTCGGTGTGATCGTATCTCCCGTATTTTTACTGATATTAAGAGCTTCAAGCACACAATCACTTAAACTGTGTACGAGAATAATTGTTGTGATGGCTACCGTATTTTAATAATTATTTAAACACATTTCACTGAAGTATACAGAATTTATTTGAGTCACTTGGCTGACCGCTTTAGAACTTGTGTGGCGGTAGTTGACAACTGTCAAGACACAGTGCTTCCCATTCTCTACTAAGACCGAATATTGTTTCCTTTATAGAACGTAACTGCGCCAATGCAGTACACTACACTTCTATACACTATTATCTTTGTTTAGCTTTTATTAATAGTGATATTAATTTTGATGCACTTTATATATAGAATTTTCAATATACCGTATGTGTGAAGAAGCTTCAGGAAAGGTTGAAGCCTTCCTTTCTATCGGGTGCGCGGTCGATACTTGCAATTTCGAGGCAAGATATCAGCCGAAGCGTTCATTTTTAGGGCCAAAAGGCTATCGTCTGCAGCGGCCTTGAAAACTCAGCAGTTTTTTTAGTGTCTTCTTCAGTTAAACGTTCGGATATTTTACTGCATACGCGTATGTAGAAATGTAAGTCTTCCAAAAGATTTCCTGATATGTTACTTGTTCTCATCTCATCTTCGCTCTCATCCACAATTGCTAAATTTTTTCTCGTTCAAAATTTCATCGCTAGTAACATCAAAACATACATAATACTCTCTACTCTGTCTACAAGAATCAAAATGGATACTATAGCAAATGATTCTTTATCTTCAAGCTCGTCTGACAACAAATGCAATATTACCCCGCTAGCGTGAGTCTTCAGGAAGATCTGTCATGTACATGTATTCATAAAATGCCCAAATATTTGAAGTCTTATTCACCAGTACAAACAAATCCTGGCAGAGCAGCCAAACAGCCTAGTAAAGCAATAAAGGAACAGCATTATAAAGTCAAAATAATTGAATATTTATAAGGTATTTCAGTCCCCTTATTTCCCAACATAATTATGAAATGAGACGTTCTGTTCTCAATCTCCCAACTGTGCGGGTTGACGTTGACAAACGCGCTATAGTATTTCATATTGCATTGCTTCTCAATAAACTTCCTGAGTATTTATTAGATCCCATTTCTGACAATGTATTAAAAAAACGTTTGAAAGAATACGTCATGCAATTGTATTAGCTTTTGCTTTGTGTTGCCGAAAAAGTTTGTTTAACTTTCAGTGGCTGAGCAGATGCATTATTCTACAGTGTATCGTACTACATTACCAAATATTAGTAATGTATCAAATGTGTCTCAGAGTAATCAACGCATCAAACCTATCAAAAATGTTTCGAAGTTAGTCAGTGAATCTTGTACCTACTGGGGCCCATGCACTACACATGCCGCCACATGCAAGGTTGGAGCTGCGACTTGTGCAAACTTACTTCCCCACATACTGCACAAGCCCAATCCCTCAGTTCCGCTGCAAGATCGCGTAAGTCGGCAACGTCAATGAGATTGAATAGAGATATTAAACCTCCTTTTTGCAGTGTAAACTGTAAGCTGTGCCCACAAATATCAGGAAAATTTGAACAGCTCCAACTCCAACTCATGCCTAAAAATTTGGTTTAGTTGGAGCATGAGCGTACTCACACACTACTCAAATTGGGATGAGTAGGGGCCTGCGCACTGATTTCGAGTTAGCGGCATGAGTAGTGTGTGGGGCCCTTAAGGCCTGCGAGCAGTAGTAGCATAAATTCGAACTTGACTCCATCTAATTTTGATTCTGCCAAGGTCGCGTGTAGGATACGTCAAAGAAGCCCTAATTTTCCCCCTATCTAATACTGATGAAAACGTCACGGTCGTCAGTCACGGAAACTATCCTGATTTCAATCCCATTGAGATATTGCGATAAATTCTCACACACACAGTTGTTAAGGAGAAGTTAATACCGAGAGAATGTTTGTCAGGCTTTGTCACAGCCGAATGGAGCTCCATGAGCCTGGATGTATTATCAAATTCAATCATCGGTAAGCCAGCTGGAATTATTGTCGAGGTTATTGGCAAACATTCAATAACTTGAGGTACAAGCGAGGGAAAAACTGTTTCCAAGTCGGTGATTAGTTTTCAATCTTTTATTTATCCTACTACAGACTAAAGATCGATATGCACATCATGCCCATCACTCACGGCATTATTGAAGTTGTAGGTACGGTTAACCTTTCATCTGTGCAAAAAATTGAGAGATGGAGTGTGTGACCGAAAGTTTTGGGCACGTATGTTCAGTCGGTATCAGATCAACGTGTGAGAATTTGCAAAACTGGACTAGAAAATTACACTCACTTGGCTGTACTACGAACCGTATTTGAGAGTTGTAGTTAACGCTGATCTTAGGGAACAGTAACTGTTGAGCGCTTTCGTCCAACAAACAAAGAGTCGCGCATCATCAATCCTGGGCCAAACCATGACGGTATAAAGCGATCCTGAACGGTTGTATTGACTTCATAAGCTGGGCACAGGTGTACAATGGCGGCAGAGCCAGACCGTGAGCGCGCTCGCATATTGATAGAACCACTTCTTTGTATTTGCAGTGACTGTGATCGATGCATAAGTATGGATTTGGGAAATAGATGCTTCCTGTGTCACAATGGATACTTCTGTAGCCATTGAGGTTATGAATTATGTGATGGCTGCCTAGTGCGATGGCTGCCTAGTGCAGCCCCTGATCGTGCCTNCCACTTCTTTGTATCTGCAGTGACTGTGATCGATGCATAAGTATGGATT
Organism: Parhyale hawaiensis; assembly: GCA_001587735.2. Classification (NCBI taxonomy): domain Eukaryota; kingdom Metazoa; phylum Arthropoda; class Malacostraca; order Amphipoda; family Hyalidae; genus Parhyale; species Parhyale hawaiensis. Next base: position 47,830,860 of record LQNS02278170.1, read on the forward strand.
TGGGAAATAGATGCTTCCTGTGTCACAATGGATACTTCTGTAGCCATTGAGGTTATGAATTATGTGATGGCTGCCTAGTGCGATGGCTGCCTAGTGAAGCCCCTGATCGTGCCTGTCCACCACACATCTAGACGATGGCTGCCTAGTGCAGCCCCTGATCGTGTCTGTCCACCACACCTACACGCGAGGGCTGCCTAGTGCAGCCCTGACCGTGCCTGTCCCCCACACATACAGACGATGGTTACCTAGTACAGCTCCAGATCGTGCCTGTCCGCAACACATCCAGACGATGGCTGGCTAATGCAGTCCCTAATCGTGCCTGTCCCCATACATACAGACGACGGCTGCCTAGTGCAGCCCTGATCGTGCCTGTTTGCTACACACGTACACGCGATGTCTGCCTAGTGTAGTCCCTGATCGTGCATGTCCGGCGCACAAACAGATGAGGGCTGCGTAGTGCAGCATCTAATCGCGTCTGTTCGATACGCATACAGACAATGGCTACCGATGGCAGCTTCTTCCCTTTCAAATGCCGTACTGAGTGTCGGTTATGAACGGGTGCAACACTGATAACTTGAGGATGCACAAGCTCATATCCGACACTCAGCACGGCTTTCGAAATGGAAGAAGCTGCTTAACAAACCTAGTGGACTTTTTTTCGAGTTACGGAAATTAAAGATGAAGAAAAGGGTGTAGATCTCGTGTACCAAGACTTCCAAAAGACTTGACAAAGTCTTCCATCAATAGCTAATGAAAAAAATTGGAACCCCATGGCATCCAGAGAGACTATTTACTTTGGATCAGGGCATGGCTCTCGGGTCGACAGCAGCGAGTGAAACTTGAAGGAGAGAGGAGCGACTGTCCGGAGATATCATCAGGGGTTCCACAAGGTAGCGTGCTTGGCCCACTTCTGTCCATAATTTACACTATTGATCTCGATCTTAACATCCATAGTAAAATCAGTAAATTTGCGGATGATACTAAACTATGTCACCAGGAATTTCGAATACAAGTCCAAGGACATCATCATTGCACGGTACAATGTGTTAGTGCTGCCCAGATAGACGTCTCTTAGTCCGCATATTAGCGGCTATTGATTATGATTGCATGTACGCATGCATGATCGTCTCTTTGACTGAGATTCTTCATCTACTTTTTCTTCTTTTTTCCCCAGTCATCTATATCTTACTGACATAATGGCAATAGCTCATTCATAGAGGGTCGGGGCGTAAGTGCCGGTGTCTCTTTGGGAATGGACCTATGGTTTGTCTACTGCCGCCTATCTCATCTAATATAGTGCAGCCCCTGATCTTGCCCATTTGCTACACATATAGACAATGGCTGTCTAGTGCAACGCCTGAACGTAGCTGTTCATTATCTTTTCGAGCGATATGGTGGGTTTGAACATTTCTTTGTGTAAATTCAGAAAACAAAGCTGCTTACGCTGCAACAGAACAGCGAAGCTGAGGTAGTGGTGCAACATCGGGATGCAGGAGCAGGACAGCCCGTGACTTACTAATGCAATAGATTGCACGTATACCGCGTCGAACTTTTTAACTACATGGGCCTGTTACTTGTTAACTCGAAATGCGAGGCATCAAGTACATGGGCTTATTACTTACAAGTAAGTTGAAGTAGAATTATGCATACGGCCGTGTCTAAGTTTTCACGCTTTTTTTACTGCAGTTTAGCATGACGAGGTGTTTTGCAAATCGGATTGCGAGCATCCAGAACTTCTACAAGAAAAGGCATTAGTTTCTACATAGAATGAAGAATCAGACAGTCCAGAGATACTTGTCCATTTACACAGGAAAGTTCAGTGGATTACTTATTAACTAGAATTGATCTTAATACACGAATATTTTATAAATTCATTCAATATCTGCATGAGCATAATTCCAATATAATTTATACGTTGCATGTAAAGCACTAGAACTCCACATAAAGCTCATACCATAAATAACAATCACCAGCATGTTTTGGCATGGCGGAGTCTGCTTTTTGCCTCCTTCGCCGCAAGTAGTAGGTATGTTAAGTACCCAGATCGACACTGGTGACCTTGACCTTTGACCTCTAGGCCCCACCGCCGGGTCGCACTATCGTCGTTCACGACGATTGCGCGTTGAAGTAGGCTAAGCTTTGCTGCGCGCGTCACCACAAAAATAAACACTACCTAGGCTAACCTAAGCTAGCCTAACCTAACCTACCCTTACCTAACCTAACATCCTTACCTAACCTAACCTAAACTGACCTTACGGAGAAACACCATGAGGTTAACAAACCCCCACGCAACCAGCCCAGCGAGCAAAGAAAGAAAATGAAGATCCGAGATCACGGCATAGCTCTGTGTACAGATCGTGTAAAGCTGTCAATACCCGCACTAGCAAAGACAGAGCCATCAAGACAATTCCAAACATCCACACATGATGGGAAAACGAACGAGAATACTGGCCCGTATGGCATCGTACCGGTTCTAAGGCAAACTCATGAAGAACACCAGTAAGCCCAGTATATACCTCACCCGAACAAATGGCTTCGGAAGAAAAATCAGACAGAGGAGGACTAGGGCAATTATATATTGTATTCCGAAAGCAGACCCCACAACTCTGCGGCGATGCGCCAGATCCCAAGGCACAACACCCCATCCTGAGTTAAGGCACATCGATCAACTACTTTGTGAAGCAAAATCAGATGAAAATATGCAGCAGAACCCCAGTCTACGGATCAGTATTCCAGAAGAGAGAGGACATAGCAATTAAAGCAGTGAAGTGTCAACTCTACATTGCCACACCCCCTCCAAGCACGTCTCATTAGAAGAGTTAATGAGTTTTTGGATGTGGTATCAGATGTCCCACTGGGTAGTGTTCTGGATCCTTTATTGTTCATCGTATATACAGCGGACTTCATTGATCTTGTTTGGGACGCTGATGATGTTAATTTGCTGGCTGTGTGTGAAAATCCTAGTAATAGGTTGGAGATTTCGGATCTATTCAGCGTTTTTCGGAAGTGATTGATTCCTGCTGTTCTATGTGGGGATGAGTGCAATTTCACGTAAGACGAAAGCTATGCTGGTGTCTAAGTCACGGAGAGTGAGACCTGCTTTCCCCAAACTCATACTGGATGGTGTGTCGCTTCCCCTTCCACTGTTCCACTATTTGAGTGTCAATTTTTATCCTAAGTTGACGTTTGAGGCCCACATCCGCTTACTTGTCCCGCGAGCATCGCAGAAAATCATTCTTGTGCGACGTACATAGAAAGTGCTTGATTTAGTATAGTTGATCATATCCTTGCTTCAGTTGCTATGTCCTCCCCTTTTAGAATACTGCTCCTAAGTCTGGGGTTCTGCTGCCGATTGTCATCTGAGTTTGCTTGGCAGAGTGGTTCATCGCTGAACGTTTATGCTGGATGCTGTTGTGCCTTGTGATCTGGCACATCGTCTCAGAGTTGTGGGGGTTTGCTTTCTCTATAAAATAAATAATGGCCGTAGTCATCTGCTGGTGGTTTTCCTTCCGGAGTCATTTGCTCGGGCGCTGCAAACTCGGTGTTCTGGTGCCCTTCATTACTTTACCCTGAAACCGGTACGATGTCGTACAAGTTAGCATTCTCGTTCGTTTGTAAAATTATGCGTAGATGTTCGGAATAATTTTTAAGGCCCTGCCATCGTTGGTGCGGGCGTTGGCCGTTATAAGGAATTTGTAAACAGAGTAATTCAGTAATCTTCGAGTCTCTCTTTTTTTCTTCTTTTGGTTGCGTGGGGGTCGATAAACTTATGGAGTTCCCCTGTCTGGTCTATATTAATAATAATACAACTTACAAGTAAGACAAAGTGTTCCGAAAACAAATTAATAAATGGCGCAAGTATGTTTCTCTTAAAACGCTTAATTCAACTCACAGTAAAGAAAAAGTTAATGAAAAGAAAATACAGCTGATATTTGTGGCTGAAGGTGGTTATTAGATTTTAGAAAGATGAGTCTTTCAAGCATTCTATGTGAAAGAGAGCCTCTTCGGGGTATCAGTGTTAAGCACCTGAGCGAAACAAGCCTCTCTACAGGTCTGGACGAAGGTAATGTAGCGTTATATTTAAATAATGCTTTTTTAAAGAACAGCCCTGTAATGCTTCAAGTTTCCTAAGTGGGACTCAGGATCTTAAAAAAATGAAAATAGCGCATTTCTGATGAAGTGCGAGTCCTGTTCAGACTTCATACAGCTGTATGAATTACGAGTCAACTGGTACATAACTCAATACAATTGTCTATTGACTGTGTTTGTACTACCTTTAGTTCACTTTAATAATTGATATCTTCTAATTGGGTACATTTTTCTGTAATACCATCTGTTGGAAAAAAAATAGCACCGAATTGACAACTTTCAAATTTTGATCGAATACAGCTATTATTCAAAAGTATCTAAAAAAGTTGCAAGATACTGTATCTAGATACAAGTAAAATGTATCTAGATACTACATTTAGATACCACATATGAAATGTATTTATATACGGTATTGCATTTAGATGCACAATAAGTTTCTAGATACGGTTTCTAGATACAAAGTATCATGGGCTATCCGATTTCATTGACATACATTAAAGGCAGAAAAAACTGAGATATGACCAAGCGGTGAGGGACGAAGCATGTCCAACCAATAATCCGTATAAATAAGTGGAGTCTTAATTACATGAAATCTTATGTGTCAACAAAGATAGGTTCAATTTCCCGAGAGAGGGGATGATGTACCTCTTGAGGTGGGGTTGGGGGAGGGAGGTAAACTTACGTCTGTGATAAAAATTCCTACAATAATCCGTAATAAATAAATCACAAGCAACATATAAATACTAAATATTTTCTTAAGAAATCAATAAAAATGAAACTTCAATTCCCAAAAAATATATTTTAATAAAAAACCCTTTACTTTCCCAAGAGAGACTTGGATGATTCAAGTCTTGAGGATGATGTGGGTGAGGAATGGGGTAAGCATTATGCTGCTAAGGACAAAAATTCCTAAGATATGCGCTAACTCATCATAATACACTACAATCCGTATAAATACAAAATGTTTACCAATAAAATAAAAAACTTCGATTAATTTAAATAATATCTCTTAACATAAATATCCATATTAGCAAAGGAGAGACCTGGAGGTTGTAAGCAATACTCTCCATGTTAGGGTTAACACTTATGTTAAAATCGACAAAAAATTCCAGAGATAAAACTTAGCTTATTTAAACGCCAAAAATCCATATCAATAGAAAAAAGTTTCACTTGAAATCAGTTTTGT
>LQNS02278170.1:47887500-47899423 GCA_001587735.2 Parhyale hawaiensis
AAAAGTATATTCCTTGCATGTGTTATTTCTACGGAAAGTATATACATTGAAGTATAAAGGAGTACCAGGCCTTGCTCCCTAACCTACAAGGTTCTCGGCCTTACCGATGGCTTCAAGTGTTGGCTAGCTGGGTGAACCTAACTAACATTGACCCGTGAGAAAATTTTTACTTACTAAGCTAAGCTAGGTAAAGTTAAAAGAAATAAGGTCAGAGTAAGTTATTTAAGGTTAGGTCAGAAAATGTTGTTTTGGTTAGGTGTGGTTAGTTAGACTAAGCAAGGTTTGGTTAGGTTCGAATAGAAGAAGCTTGACTTGGTTAGGCTAGGCTAGATTTGGTTTGGTTATGCTAGGTGAGGTAAAGACAAGCAAACTTAGTACAGTATAATTTATTTTCACATAACTTACTTCATTAATGAGTACAGGATATAAGTAGTATACATTAGAGAATAGGGGGAGCGTTTTTTTTCTTACTGAGTTTTTTCGGGTGGCAATTTTCTATCGAGGTTTTTTTCCTTTACCCAAGCAAAATGGGCCAATCATTTCATCATCAGTGATGTATGCCTACAACATTACTCCACCTCCAATTTGATGGCGACGGAAACTAAGCTGCAATTTCCCCGTAATTCCAACCCACCCTTTGGCCCACCCATCAGGGCCAACTAAGACGGCTCTAAAGTAGTCTCATTTGTGAATAAGACAATTATTGCATATCCTCTTTCGTGTTCGTACGATCCCAGTCAACCCTCAATTGCATGTGCCGTTTTGTCAATTAAGGCTTTTTCTCAAGAGATCTTACTGCTGTATTAGAACCAATCGTACGGTTTTGAGTTTCTTTTGACACACTGGGAATTCCTGCATTTCTTCAAAAATTATTTTACTGGTGCATCTAAGCATTTATTCACACGACGCTTAACTTTTCTTGTGTTTCGTAAGGTCATTACGTTCAGTTTCCCTCATTAGACCTTTGCTTTCGAATGGAAGGATCATTCAAAAAGCATTGGACTGCCTTAAAATATTGACCTAAAATTCTTGCAACTGTAGCACATGAAGATCCTTTTGCAGTTTTTTCATCATAAATGTCCATTCAGCATCCGTAAGGTCTCTAACACGTCCCATTTTATTTTAGTTTATTGGACTAATATCGTGGCTCTTCTTCATCTATAGGAAGCAGGAACAGATAAATGCTATTGCCAGAAGTCCACAATGAAAGACAAACGAATGTTGTCTAACAGTCTCTGCATAGCGTTAAACAATTCATTCGATTTTGAGACAAGTATTTCCAATCAAAAATACTTTTAAATTAGAGTGATTGTTGGAACTGTTATCGTTGGTCACTGTATATACCTCTGGAGGCCACAACACCTGTCCTACAATACACAGCACAGGATTGGCAGAAGAAAAAGAAGGAAAAGTAGAACTCGGTTGGACAACCGAAGAGCAGGGAGAGGAACTGACTGTGGAATACATACAGGGTAATTTGTTATAATAGCAGCCAGATAATCTTCTCTTTAGAAGCCGATGGCTTCAGAGCTTATCTGACGCCTGTGCTTGTTGTCCCACATGAGGCTTCTCCGAACTCTGCCTTCAACTGGCTCATATTCCAACAAAGGTGCAGTTGGTGGCCAACGAAAGAAGCAAAAAGCTCAGTCACTCATAGTCGATCGTGCGTTAGTCGCCTCTTACGAAACTATCAGGAAATGGAAGAGCAATATTAACGCCTCCACTCAAGGGCTACGTAGAATCACGTCCATAGGAATCACGCAATAATTGGAAGAACTTTACGGTGCACACACACATAGAGAGAAGTCAAACGGTACGAGCAAATGCACTGCCGAACACATACACAAAAGTGTCCGGCAGAGTAATTATCAAGAAAGTCTTTTATTATCTTAAATCTGCTTATAAAAACTTTTTGAATTCCGTCAGTTGATAGCTTCGTTCAGCTACACTTTCAATTACAAGAGCCTGCCAAAATACTATACTTTTACAATGACACTGTAGCGACTGAAGTTCGACATATTTCCCCACGCCAGTGGTTGAAAACTTTCCCATAGAGGCTGCAGTCATTGGAATTATATTTTAGCTCAATAAATAATCAATACTCTGTGGAATTGACTCACTCGTCAAAATTACAGTATGATCGATCTTCAGCCTTATACCCCCCAAAAATTTGCATCATACTTCATATCGCTAAAAACGATCTATGAAATTTAAAATACAAACTCACATCACGGCAAAGCTGCAGAGCGTCCACCTGGCGAGTGATGCCCCCCTCGTCGTCGATGACTTTCGCGTATCTGCTTCCCGTCACATTGAACCAGCCGTTCCCTTGCATGACAGCGTCGAACAGTTTCCTTTCTGGTGCAGGTAAGACCCGAAATAATCATTTATATGACTTATATCTAACACAAAACAACAACGCTATAGCTTTGGATATCGGGCCAGGTCAGCGCGGGCACAAGCTCGGCGGACATACAGCATCTTTATTATAATTGTTTATCGACATTAATTCCAACTGTTGTCATGTTCCAATGGTAAAAGAGTGAAAAATTTGATAGAATACAGACTAAAAATTTGAGTGGATCACAGCTCAAGCAAAGAACCTAACGAGATGTTCTCAGTGATCTCAAATGTTCTACAATAATGACTAACAGAAGTCGGCTGATACGAAGTCTTGTCGTTACAGATTTGCCCTGACCGTTACCAGAACGGAATGCTCAGACGCACTCCAGGCTTCACTATCGTCGTTCACGACGATTGCGCGTTCAAGTAAGCTTTGCTGCGCGCGCCATAACTAAAATAAACACTAACTAGGCTAACCTAACCTAGCCTAACCTAACCTACCCCTACCTAAGCTAACATCCTTACCTAACCTTCTAACCTAACCTAACTTTACCTAACCTGACCTAACCCAACTTAAGCCAACCTAACCTTTTTAACCTTACCTAACGTTACCTAACCTAACCTAACCATGCCTAACCTAACTTAATCAGCGATACAGTAAGCAGCGCGGCGCACCAACTTGAACGCCGCTCACACGCACACGATCTGCGTACACAAACACGCACACAAATCGTCGTGAACGACGTTAGCGCCTCCCGGCTCCACCCTCATTTCCTGCTGAAATGTTGTGACATCATCTGGCCTCCAGATTGCGCTCTCAGAACATGAAATATAATAGTATTCCTTATTTCTCCACTCGACAGAACGTTCTCCTGACCAGAATATTGCCGTTAGTTAAAAAAATTACGTAATACTATTATTGATTTATTTTGATAGCACTCTAACACATTTTACTACAGCGTACTAAATGGATTATTTTCCCCTATGTAGTCTCCGGAATTCTTTTACTGTATAATTTAGGCCTCCGCTGCGAATATAAAGCTAGAAATAAGGGACGTATAATACGGCGGTGTCAACAGTAGAACTCATGCACGAATGAGTTCCTACACTTAAGGAATGCGTAGGGGAGCAACAAGTCTGAAAAGTTGAGGAAAAACCAAACAAACCATCATTATTAGGGGCATGAAAAATGAACGAAGGGGAGTGAGACGTGAAAAAAAGACATCCCCAAGGCCAAACTTACGCTTTGATTGCATAAATGAGTTTCGCTGGGGGCGGACTTGACAGCTGCCAACTCACTTATCTCTTGACTTGGAAGCTCGACCGTGCGCAAATATTAGCTCATAAGTTTGTTACTGCACGTCATTGGCGTGCAATCAGATATTTCAAATTCGAAAGACAGGTAGTCATAATCTACACAATAGATAAGGAAGCATCCAGCTGGTACATAGGTTCGTAGCTTAATAGGGCGTATTTTGAATGCCTTGCAGATACTACTGCAGGTAGCTGATGGTACAAAATTGGTCGTATAAACAGGCCTCGTTATAGGTCCGACTTGTTTAATGCAGGTTTCGATACAGCTTCAAATTTTTAGTGGCAGGTAGCTATTTGATATAGCTACCAGGGTTTCGATTTGCTCATTTTTTTCTGTAGCTCTAATGCTAACTTTTAAGAGGCGTATTACGCCCCCGTGTACCTTACCTCTGACACAAAAAAATTTATCAAACTTACAGAATTGCACATTGTCAGTGATGATATGCTATGTGAACTTTCATTTAAAGAGTCTTTTTTTCCTATTTAATCATTTGAGAATCAAGAAAAACTAGTGCACTTTGAGAGTGCATACTTCCGCCAAGCAAGGTAGCAGTAACGAAAAATTCAAATAGGCTCTGAACCCATGATTTTCTTTACATCAACACCAAAATCGGATCACTTGTGCGTTTTGATAATGTTAACAGTGTCCGTAATTTTCTTGGAGATCCGTTCATAACTTTCTGAGTTATGCTGCTAACAAACACTTTAACAAATATAAGTCAAACACGCAAACGGACCAACTGATCATCACCAAAATTTAATCAATTATGTCTTTTAACATGACAAACAATTCCTGGAAATTTCAGAAAGATTCATCCATAATTTTTGAGTTATTGCGCTAACAAATATTTCAACAAACTTTAGTCCAACACACAAAGGGACCAACCGATCATCACCAAAATTTAATCAATTATATCTTTTAATATTACTAACAAATCCAGAAAATTTCATAAAGATCCATCCTCATTTTTTGAGTGATTGCGCTAAAAATATTTCAACAAACATTAGTCATGCACATAAACGGGCCTATCGATCATCACCAAATTTCAATCAATTTTGTCTTTTGATATTACTAACAATTCCTGAAAATTTCATAAAGATCCATCCCCAATTTTTGAGTTATTGCGCTAACAAACATAAAATGAAAGACAGTGACAAACGAACGAACTAACAGATCATCACAAAAATGTGATCATTGATCTCTGTAATATATGCAACAACTCATGTAAATTTCATGAAAATCCATCCAGTACTTTTTAAGTTAGGGTCCTAACAAAAAATAGGCAGACAAGCAAATGGATGGACAGATCTTCACCAAAGCTGATCATCTGTTTCTCCTACCATACCTAACAATTACTGTAAATATCGTCAAAATCGGTCAATAAGTTTTTGAGTTATCTTCATGACAGACAGAATAACAGACAGACACAGCCGACGAAAACATAACCTCATTGGCGGAGGTAAACAGTGTAGAAATGTTTAGAAAATTCCTCGTTTTCTTTTTCAGTCATTAAAAAGCCCGAATTTAGGAAGAATTCAACTATTTATTGAATAGTTGAATGAGAATCTAGGTACTGCTTGCAATGAGTTTTCGGTGCGACATCGTTTTACTCAAAAATATGGTGGGCACGCGAGGCGCTCTCAAGTAAATCTTCGGTAACTTCACACTTAAACAATCCTGACGGTGCCTTGGTTTGGCTGTTTTTAAGATAGAAAAGCGTAAAAATTTTGCAAATGAGCTTTCAGTAAATAAGTAGCAGAATGGGATATTCTCAATATGCATCAATCGATCAATGTTTACAAACAAAGGCTATTTTACCCTTTTTTAACCCAATAAATTTTGAGTTTGCACTGGAGGCCGGGGTAACACGGGCGACATCGAGAGTTGGATTGCAAGACGCCTCAGGTCTTGTTTTATGCCACTTTGAATGAATATGCATCACTTACTTCAGCATGGCCTGTTCCGAGAACTTCCCGCACATAAAGCCAGGTGAAATTGTTTTAATTCAGTGTAAATTTAAAAATAAAAAGCTATACTTTCTGGCCATATTTCGCTGGGCAGAAATCGAGAACAGATACGGCCGAGTTGCCGCGTAAACTGCCATTGATCGACTTTGTTCCTATAATGCCATCTTTAGGATACATGAAGAAGCCCGAGACTTATTACGATTTCTCCTTGTCTTAAATACATGACATTCCACCACAGTTTACTATCGGCAGGAGCATTACAAAATGGGCAAACAATGGGATAACCTGATACACGTAGTTCACCCACGGCAGTTACTTCCTTTGTTACCCACAGCAGTGACTCACCGCTCTCCACATACACTCCGTCGCCTGCCGGCGCTGCCGAGACGCTGGAGTACACAGTGCAGATCGTTGTTTCACCGTCCACGAAGTCATACGCAGGGCAGTCTTTGCTGAGGCAGATCGCTGAACATTTTGCTCTTGTTGTTCCCTAATCAGAATATATTAAACAGAATTGACAATAATATGCTTACCAGCGAATTGACATCTATATACTATTACGCATACAGATCTCCTGAATAGAATCTCACGAGTGTTCTGTGTACGAGTGTACGTACTCTGTTGCTACTTAGTTCCTAAGTTTTAGATTGCGTTCGCTCCTGTGGCAAGTTCGTTCAAGAAAAATACTAGCATAATTTTAACTGGAACGCCTCGGTGGCGTGAGATCATCACTTGCGGTAGGGGCTAATTCAACGAAGTCATTTTTGATGAACGAGACGAGGGCATAGCCCCGTTCCTTCCCAGAGATTAGCTCTTCAATAATATCATGGGAAAACAAGGCCGGCGCTTGGGTCACCTGAGCTCTTAATATTAATATAGGAGGCCTCGTGGTGCAAGACGATCTGCCGTGGTGGAGGAAAATTCAACACCGTCATTTTTTATGGCCAGTTAGGTCTGGTTTTTTGGCATGGGTCACCTAGGTCAACCCTTCAAACTCCTGTTAGACAACGTTGCAAAACGACGTCTCAAAATGAAATGCACTTCTTGTTTCGCCAGTTTTGAATTTCAGGCCATGAAGATGCGCACAAGATCTCTAACACTCAAATGGATCCTTATTTCTATAACCTTTTTATATAAAAACTTGAGTTATTTGAACTGATTTTTATAAGCAAATTGACTTGATGATTATAGAAGCATATTGCAAGATGTACTGTACTATAAGCATCTTGTTCAGAGGAGGAAAAAGAAACTAAAGACATTATATTTCTTCAGCTAAACTTCATCCTTTGATGATGCAGCTATTCATTGGAGCAAAGTACATAGAAGCACTTCATTTATTGAGTGATACATGACGGCCAGCCTTTCACAGCATTTTTTTTTTTACATCATATCACCGAACGGAAGAGAGAATTCTACTGCTCAGTAGATTGAAATAGAGAGCTCTAACCTCTTTTGCTCTTTATAGTTGGGATGTACAAGCATCATTCGTAAAAAATTAATAAACTTATACTCAACAAAGAAACATCGCACACCTTTTGCCTTTATTTAGACGGCGGTCGGGTACGCTACTATAATTATACTACATTTCTGTCCGTGTGAGAGCTTCACTGCAAAATGTAGCAGAACTTATGCATTAGCTGAATAATTCTTTACATCTCACATGAGACACATGACAGCGGCTCACCTTGAGTTCATGTTCTACACTGCCAGTCACATCCTTGTCAGGTAAGAAGCGGTAGCGAGTGCTGACTGATGCAGACTGTCCTGGAACACTTCCCAGCATCAAAATCAGAGACAGTCCCTGGCACGCATAGCAATGAAACCTAGTCATTCTTGTCAGCTCTAGTTTTCAATCGTTCAATAGTTACTATGAAGAAGAATGAAAAATCCTGGAAAAATAAGAAAAAACAATATGAACAATGCATGTTTAGTACGCACACAAGTGTAAGGTGTGATTTTTTTAAATCAAAAGGGCACCAATGATGATTAGAGATTCAACACGTAACTCTAACTGCCATTATTATAGTCTGTTACTGCATACGGGTGATGGTGTAAAGTACAATATAAGAACTACGAATCGAAAACCGTTTTTTTTTTCATCAGTCAGTTTTTACGGCATAATTTTTAGCCGAAGTACATATACCAGACATAAAAAAGTACGCTCCTACAAGTATCTGCGAGGTCTATTACAAATAATCGCTCATTTTGCATCACAGGATAAGAGAGACGAGTTGCAGTGTCTACCAATTGTTAGGGCGGCCGTAACTAGACTGATGGTTGCTGCTAACTATAATCCAAAATGAAACAATGAGGTTACTTTGTATGTGAGCGGCTATCAAATCGTCACGCAATTTTGATCGGTAGGGCGGTAGTTGACACTGATGTAGCACACACACACACACCTGAGGTGTGTGTGGCAGCAGCAGGACACGCTGTTACGCCGGCAACTACTCGCTGAGCTCAGAAATCTTCATAACTTTCCAAGTGAGGATTTTCCCATAATGTTTTACTCGTCCATTCATACTCTCAGCTACTGCTATGTAGTAATACATGTTTCTGTGCTGGTGGTGCTTTTTGCAATTTCCAATGAATGAGAGCAACAATGACACGTAAAATACCCCGTTAAAGTGGGGAAGGCAGTCACAGGGATGTTTAAAGCAATGAAGCTATGAAGTGTAATTGCGGTGACGATGCTCCTGGTCGTGCCCGGTGTTACTAAAGACTTTCCCAATCGAAAGTCGCTGTTAATAAAAAGGCGGCGATCGTCCAGGTAGACATTCTGGACATTTTGCAATGATAAAACCTATAAAAAAATACACCCGGTTGATGAAAAAAAAAATAATTATTTTACTGTGACAAAGCACCTACCCTTTCAGTCTTATCGACTGTTGAAAACTTTGTGATTTTCTTCTTTTGTTGTGTAAGAAGTTATGTGTATTACTTCTCACGGGGTCTCTGTTTCACAGTTCAGAGACGATTCTTGGTATTATTATCTTTTAACCCACTGTTATAACTTATAGGGGTTCTGATACTCGACTCTTTCGTGCAGGAGTGGTATCGGTATTCTTCGTCGAGAATATAGTTTGTAATTTTCTTCAGTTGATGGATTAAAGAAACGAACTCGTTTCACTCAACTTCCATTATATTTAGTCGCACTTAGGGAAATACAATGAACGCAGTATTTCTGGCTAATTTTCAGACCCTGGTCGCGGCAAGGGCTGCCTAGTTGAATAAGCCCGGGATCCTCTAGGTTTATATACCTTTAGCTATCTTGGTCAACATGACCAAGTAAGTACAACCTCTGCAGCAGTTGGCTACTTACAGCCAATTACAGATTAGTTTCATCTCATAAATGCAAAATATTTTACATTAATTCGGCTGAGCAGTTTCCCGTTACATGCACCTTGGCGCAAATATTTCTTGGTCAGCTTACCTAATTTGACTCATTAAGTGAGATTTCGTTGTTGATAAAGAGCGTGGATAACGCCATTGGCCTAACCAGGCTCGTTCGCTGGTCTGCCGAATGCAGATGTTTTTTATGTACAAGAAACGTGATGACAAGCGTGTCTCAACGCATTATCCCACGTCTTAATTGGTAATCTTCTCTATGCTGTGAGCATGAAGATATCCTGGTGAACAGTACACTAACGCATGTACTAACACAAGTATAACAACACACAATACATATTGTTCAGTTAGATACACCATCGGTGTTCTTACTATTGTTCCACTCGGAGATATCACCATTCTCATCATATGGAATATGGAACTTATTCGTAACAAACTTAATGTACAAATACTTAATGTACAAATATAACAATACGGAATATTGAACTTACTCGTAACAAAGTCGCTCGTACAATACTCCAACACTCTACATTGACTCACAAGTTTGATGCTAAAATCCGTCTTCTCGTAGTATATCCATCTCCCTAACATTGCACCAGCAAATTTTTCTCTTAACAAATTTAAACATACATTCAATGCTGAGAAGTAAGAACAGTGCTCCGACACCAATCACAACGCTAAGGACATTTTCGCACTAACAATAAAAGGCTTATATAACGATTTTTGAAAAATCCACAAAGCTAGTACACTCCTGATCAAAAGTTTAAGGCCACTTGAAATTGTAAAAAATAACAACAGTTTAGTGATAAATAAATAAAATCCTTTGACAAGGGATCAGTAATTCCGGAAGATAATTGATGATAAAGACGAAAAATACCTGCCTCTAGCAATTTATTAGCATATGTATGTTGCTGCCAAATTACGACTTTTTCACTTGATCAAAACTATAAGACCTCCAATAGAAAGCGTACGTAACCTTTCGACAAGGACGTTGAGGTGCGCAAAGTTTGTACTTAAAAATGAGTGCTGCCTCCACTCTTATTGATAACCTCAAAAATTCTCTGTGGCATACTAGAAGTGAAGGTTTTCATGAGGGTTTGAGGAATGTTGCCCCAGCTCTTAAAGATGGCATCACGAAGTTCGTTATTGTCACAAATTGTTTACCATATCCGTAATAATCTCTCGCCGCCCATCCCCAAAAATTTCCTATTGGGTTAAACTCTGGCAAATATGTAGGATGATGAGGTAAAACAGGGGCACTATTTTCTTGAAAGAAGGTCATAGTCTGGCGGGCAGTGTGGGCTGCTTCATTATCCTGCTGGAAAAACCATTTATCACCACACAAACGAGTGCCCTCCGTCGACAACGATGATCTTTGTAACACGCCGACATAACCAGCAGCTGTTTGGCCACCCTGCTCCTTCTGAAGCTTCATTGCTCCCCTGTAGGAAAAGGCACTCATCACCATAAATATAAATTACCGTACACCGCTGTGACGCTTGGAAAATATTTCACAAGGCATCTCTTTGTCATGCCAGTATCGTTGCAAGCCATCAGAACCACACTGATTGAACTTTTTCGTCAGAAAGCAAAATTTTAAACCTCTTTTCAATGTCCCATGTTTGGTGCTCAAACTGAAAACGGGCCGCGTTGTGACGCGGAAATAGCCGAGGCCCTGTCAGACGCTTATTGTTCTTTTGTCGTAAGTGTCGCCAGATAGATATTAAATTGCAATCAGCATCTGTGAGTGCCTTGATTTTGCCTGGATGACCGTCCTCTGCTTCGAGAAACAACCAGTCTAATTTTGCTACTCAATGCCGGGGAAATATTTGTTGGTCTACCACTAGATTTTACTGTTTCATGACTCTCAGAATCCTTTAGAAAGTTGCAAATCACAGTTTTACTGCGGTGAATTTCAGCAGCGATTGTACGCTGCAACAAACCTTGCTAATGCAGTTCTACAATTCGACCACATTTTAACTTGGAGAGTTTGCTTGCTTTGGGCAGAGTGACACCTTCACGTTATCAGGGCAAAACTTTAATTGATTCGAAACACTGCAAATTATCCTAGAGCTAAACAGTTATTACCCTGGTCTCATAATTTTGATCAACTGAAAAATTCACCATATGACAAATATGTACATTTTTTAATATGTTAATAAATTGTTACAGCAGGTATTTTTTATCTTCATCACCTTTTACCTTTAGGAATTACTGATCCCTTGTCGAAGGAACTTATTTATTTGTCACGAAAACGTTAGTTTTACATTTTTAAGTGGTTTTAAAAATTTCATTAAGAGTTTATATGTAGAACGGGTATCGTCAGCCTACTCCCTGTTGCACTCCTCAGCTTCATCTGTCAGTTAAAACGAGACGTGGAGCTTACTGAAAATTCTTGTCGCGGGAATCAGACAATGCCTCGTCTCCCCAGGATGCCCCCCCCCTCGTCAACACAGAATAATAATAATATGTTTTATTAGGTACACATATAGAATAGTACACAGGAGACAGCTTAATACTAAAGTTACATTAGATACTAAGATCAGGTAATTCTATCATTACTAACTACACTGCATTGCGGCCCATTGTATGGCCCCTGCTCGGAAATAGTATGCGCTGCCATCGGCTATACATGTTAGATAGTTTGTAACCAGGCCCGTTACGGATCACCTATCAGATTTTTCTATCCTGACCTGGAGACTCAGCGCGCATTTTCTTGATCTGACTTTGAGACAATCTGTATACTTTTGAGCAAATATGATACTTGCACTAGTAGACCTCAACACATTCATCAGTCCCCGAAATATGTCATTATAGGCAACACGTAGCATCCAATCGATTTCTGCTTAAAGTTAGACCAAAGCGAGTTACAGTACAAGGGATAGCAGTAGCTTCGAAAGAGCTGGCATTTAACGTCATCCGAGCAGTGACCAAACTTTCTGATTAGCAT
>LQNS02278170.1:47951156-47961711 GCA_001587735.2 Parhyale hawaiensis
AATTCTAGACGCCGATATGTATTCGGCAAATTATTATTTCGAGAGCTTTGCCGGTCGTGGGTTTCATCATGCCGAGGAAATTGAACCGTATCAGCAGAACTGCGCCTGCTATACAAAGAATGAAATATATACATAGCCTCATCGAAATACAGTCTTGCTTCTATTCGAGGCCATTCCAGTTTTTTGAGAAGAGGACTTGCGTCATCACGTTTCCGAAAGTTGCCCGGCAGTACTATTTTTGCGGCAAAATTGAGCGATTTTTGCAACTGCGCAATATTCTTTTGAGAAGTTTTTCCCCAAATTAGAGTACAGTAGTTGTAGTGGGAGAGAATCAGCGACTGTATAAGTACGCTAAATACTTAGTGTGTAGTAGTAACCGGTGTGGGTTGTGACCATATTTACAGGTTAAAGCAGCAGCTTGATCTGCTTTAAGAAAACTATCGTATCATGAAAAATAATGGTGTACGCTTGTTCAGCAGATAAACTTGCAGGAAGAACCCAATCGTTTCCTCGGCAAAACGAGTCAGCCATCTTTTGCTTAGGTGAACGAGCATTCTTCCCCTGAACTTGTGTTGTAAGAGCTTCATACACTTATATACTCTATCAGTCATGACTAGCGGGACCCATGGAAATTCCACGGTCGGTTAGTTATTGTCCTCACTTTTTATAATGAACCAATCTTTACCTACGCTGTTAGAACTCACTTTAGGTTACCTAATGCAGCTTTTCAACCTAACTTACCGATAAATAGCGCCTGTTCCTTAATCTTAACGAACTGTACCAAACCTCAAGTGCGCTGCACACGAGAGTCGAAACATGGCAACGCTGCTCCCTATCCTTCCCTTTGCGCCGCTGAGTATGCATCTTCGACTTATCTAATATTATTATCTTCAAAAACTGCTTGAACTCCGGGCCGCGGTAGCTATTCCACTTCAGCGAGGGCCACGTGCTCTATTTAGACCCTTTCTTGGAATTACTATTGAGTTTCAATTCACAACTGTAGATATGTTTTGCAATCGATGTGTCTTCATAGATTCAAAGGTTATCATACGCACAGAAACATCTGTTCCAAGAACGTGATGCGCTCCCGAGTTCCAACTCGTAGCACGTCCATCCCTAATAGTGTGGGCACAGTATCGTAACAATTACTCAGCCACTTAACTTTTCGCTTTGGCCGTGACTACTACTAATAGCACTTGAAAGTTACGCTAAAGCTATGCGCAATTGCAACTTGACACTAACTCAAAAGTGAAAGCTAACTGTCACCAAATCGTGGCCATTGCTACTTCTTATAACGTACAAACTGCTAGAAATGACTCATGCTTTAGATATTCTTTTTAGTGGCATAGAAATGTCCAATCAGATACAGAATTGCGTGGCAGTGCAACTTTTACGTAGGTGTGCGCGCGCGCCCTAGTCACCCAGTGAATGCGCAGCATATCTAGACGCTATATTACTGGTGGATCTCGCAGATATTTTACCAGCAAAATTTTCACCTCTGTATATCATGATGGAGATATAAAGACAGCATAAGCAAGTATAACAGTCTCACTTTTAGGAGATACTTTTCTCATTGCTTCTCTTCCATATTTACACGACTTTGTGAAGGCCTAAACTCGGGATGGCTCCCAATATATCCACACCTATCTGAGGTACTCAGTCTTCACAGCAACTATAATCACTATAGCTGGGGGCGGGAATCTTCTTGGCAGCGGTATGGATTCTTGATCAGATGACAAGGTGATGTGCAGGATTATGACAACTATTGTTGCTACTTCAATAGTTCACTATTGCAATGTATGCGCTGTAGTACAAGGCACTGTTGCTGAGACCGTATTGAGCTGGATCAAGCGGAGTATGTGCTAGTGCTACAGATCGCTGGTGTGCACACCTTATATAGTCTTACGATAGGTAGTGGCACCCTGCAAGTAACCTCGCGCCTTCACACCTTCGCTATCCTTTGTTTTTCATCGTCTGAAGATAACATTACTTAGACCTTCATATTTTCAACGTTTCCATTTTCAACGGTGTATCTGATGATTTCAATTCTACTACGGGATCCGTGGCTGTTTTACACTTGATGTGCCATAGCCTGCAACATAATACAACACTCAGACCATTTAAAGTTTTAAACAAAAGATTCCTGTGGCTGAAAGTATTTTTTTTTGTTTACATCATTTCTCTAACCACCGCACATGCACTTGAAAAATGCAGTTTAGAATGAAGCAGTTGAGAACAGCTTCGTTTGAACCGTATCATGGCTACGATCGAATTTTTCCATAGTTGGATCGGTATGCAACCCCAGCAACGTGAATATGACAATAAATGAAATTGGGTATCATGGTAGGAAGTGCGATCTGAAAGAAAACAGCCGTGGTTGAATTTCCTTTCAGCGAAAATCAGAGCCTCCTACAAGTTGTATTTTCCCCTAACACTTATTGGAGAGCGTAACACACAAACGAACGGAGAAACAACGCTGTTAAAATTATAGATTACTTTTCGTTAGTACAGAAAAAGCGTAAACTAAAATTAAAAGGCCTAAATGGTTCGCCCGTGACCTAAAATATATTATTAGGAAAAGCTTCAGATTGCTCAGAATTCTTAAGCTTGGCCTAGTAGCAAAGACATCCTACATATCATGTAGGAATGCATTGAATATATAGGTGAGAACGAATATGTAAAGAATCCTAATATAATAAAATGCTTCATGTGTTTGTTTATTTATTTCGTGTCCACTTTTAAGAAAATAGGCGAAAAATAGGCCAGATTGCAGATTTGTAATTAAGTAGCGTTTTCATGAAGATAGATTCCCAGGCTGCAGAAGATGGCAAAAGTGAGATCCGTATTTATACCTTCATCTGAACGCACTTCTTGTTCGGAACCCTTCTTGAAATCGAAACAAAGATATTTGCAGATTCTGGAGTCTGATTTTACCACTTTTCCTCTCCGGTCACAACGTATAAATTCAGTAGATGATCAACGAAGGTCTCAAGAATTGATTATTTTTCACGGGGCAATAGACAATATAATTTCTTCTAGCTTGCTGTCTTCCTTTGGCGGGGGAGTTTTCGCTTCATGGACCAAAATTTCAGCACTTCAGTGAAGCAGATATTTGAGTTTGAAAGACAGAAGCATGACTACGGTACACTTACAGTGCATATAAGCTGACTGGAGTTGCATTCAGCTTTATTGCAGTGTTTTACTCAATATTTTACTTCTGATTCTCAATATGGGAAACGCACGTGAAAGAAAAAGTATACTAGATAGGGAACGTAAAAGAAGAACGAGACTACTACGGCTCAAGAATAAAGGCGTGCTACCAACGGAGAGAGATGACGCGCCTATGCGACACATTGCCACGAAAAACTTGGAGCAGAAAGGTTACAGAAGAGGAAAAGAGTTGCGGATAGGCGTCAGCGAGGATATGAGCAAGCGACAAATCCGTGTAGAGAGGCACTAACGATGAAAGCACGACATAGGATCAATTATGGAAATCAAGAAGCAAGTCGTGGAAGGGCAGATTCCGCACAGCCTATATTAAGCACACATAACGATTATTGAGTATTTTTTTCACGTATGCATGGGCCCACTAGCACTAAAACAATAACAAAATTATCAACTCCCGAAATTTTTCGCGAAAGTTGTGGAAGGTCCTAAATGATGTTCTCGATAGAAAGACCATATCTAAGTCTGTTTCTCCCTTTGCAAATAGTAATGTACTTCCTGATGAGCAATCTTCCACTCAATTTGATGCTCATTTTACTTCTGTCGCAAAAAGCATTGTTGAAGTACTCCCTTTCCAAGAAGAGAATTCTATAATTAACACAAATTATGTTGATATAGACTGTGTTGCAGGCCTACCTGTCGCGATAAAATTGTTAATATTCTCAAATCGTTCATTAATAAGTTTGTTATCGTGAAGAAATTCAACCGTTTATTACTGCTAAAAGTCATACATTATATCGCTGAGCTTCACAGTTATATTTCAACTTGTGCTTGAGACCGGCGTTTACCATAATATTATGAAGCATGCTCGTGTATTTCTTTTCTTCAAGTCTGGTAATTCAAATTGTGAAGCAAATTGTAGACCTATATCTAAATTTACGTTGCCTATTTTCAATAAATTTTAGAAAGTCATTCACTCTATATTATCAAGCTCTCTTTCATCTCAATACGTAACTAGAGCACTTGAGAGCGCATACCTCCAACATGCATATGCGCAAGAAGGCAACGTTAATGAAAAATTCAAATTGGTTCTGAAACTATGACTTACTCTGTATCAGCACAAAATCTAATATTAGTGTCTTTTGATAGTAATAACAGCTTCTGTAATTTTCTTGAAGATCCGCTCATCACTTTTTGAGTCATGCTGCCAACAGTCCAATAAACATCAGTCAAACACAAAAACAGCACAACCGATCATCGGTAAAATGTAATCATTTACGTCTTTCAGCATTACTAACTATTCCTGTGAATTTCATAAAGATCCCTTCATACATTTTTGAGTTCTTTTACTAACATGAAATCAAACACAGAGACAAACAAACGAATAGACAGGTCATCAGAAAAATTTGGTCATTTACTCTACATGATATTACAGATATACCTAGCAACTCTTACAAATTTCATTTAAAAAAATCTGTCTAATAGTTATAGCATTAAGAAAAAAAGACAAGTAAACAAACGGATGAACGGATCTTCACCAAAGAATAATTATCTGTTCTTCCTAATATTGTATACCAAACATTCCCTGTGAATTTCATAAAAATCCGTCCATAACTTTTTCAGTTATTTTGGTGACAGACTGACAAAGAGACGTACAAACTCAATGAAAACATAACCTCTTAGGCGGAGCTAATTAGTAGCAAGCAGTTGGTTCTCGAACTAAATCTAATACTACGTTTGCTATATTTACCTCCGCAAAGAAGGTTATGTTTTCGTCGGGTTTGTCCGCCTGTCCGTCCGTCTATCTGTCAGTTTGTTATTCTGTCTATCATGAAGATAACTCAAAAAGTCATTGACGGATTTTGATGAACTTACGTGGGTTGTTAGGTATGTAGAGAGGAACAGATGATTGACTTTTGATGAAGATCTGTCTATTCGTTTGTTTGTTTGTTTGTTTGGCTATTTTGTGTTAGTTCCATAACTTAAAAGTAATGAACGAATTTTTACAATGAAATTTGCGTGCGTTATTTGGTTTATTACAGAGAGTAAATAATCAAAATTTGGTTATGATGTTTGTTTGTTCGTTTGATTGTTATTGTATTTGTTTTTATGTTGATAGCACATGACTCAAAAAATCATGAATGAATTTCTATGAAGTCAGAAATTGTTATTCGTGTTAAAAGACATAATTGGTTAAATTCTGACAATGATCGGTAGGTCCATTTGTGCGTTTGACTAATTTTTTAAAAATGTTTGTTAGCGTAATAACTGTAAAATTATGAATGAATCTTTATGAAATTTTCAGGAATTATTAGTCATGTTAAAACACATTATTGATCAAATTTTGGTAGTGATCGGCTTGCCCATGTGTATGTTTGACTTATGTTTGTTAAAATGTTTGTTAGCAGCTTAACTCAAATAGTTAAGAACGAATCTCCAAGAAAATTACAGACCATGTTAATATTATCAAAAGGCACCAGTGATCAGATTTTGGTGTTGATTGAAAGAAAATCATGGTTTCAGAGCCGATTTAAATTTTCGTTACCGCTGTTTTACTTGGCGGAGGTACGCACTCTCAGAGTGCTCTAGTTCATCTTGTAACAGATCTACTGAAGGCAAGTTCTTGACCTAAGAAAGGCATTCGATAATGTCGATAAATCTCTCCTGTTGAAAAACTTTATTGTTATGGCATTCGGAACAGAGAAAATGTACCGATTAATAATTACCGTGCCTGACTGCCAGGAATCAATATGTTATTGTAAACCTGTAATGACGCCAAATCGCATACATTGCCCATTGCGTCAGGTGTTCCCCATGGAAGGATACATGGTCCACAATTAAACATTTTCATAAGTGATATTTAACTACCCTTGGTACGAGTTGTATGCAGTCTATATATAATGCAGACAATGCAATTTTCTACACTAACTGTTGTAATGTTTAAGCTGCTTTAGCAGATATAAAAATTTTTGAAATGTATTGTCTGAATGATTAATACAAAATAGATTAACTGCTCACGAAGAAAAAATTAAACCAGGGCACTCTGAGAGCGCATAACTCCGCCAAGCAAGACAACGGAAACGAAAAATTAAGATTGGTTTGAAACTATGATTTCCATTCTATCAGTACCAAAATCTAATCATTCGTGCTTTTGACAGTAGCAAAACAGCTTTTAAAATTTTCTTGAAGATCCGATCATAACTTTTCGAGTTATTTCGCTAACAAACAGTTTGACAAACAATAAACAAAGAGACAAACAGATTATCGACAAAATTTGATCAATTAAGTGTTTTAACATTTCTAGCAATTCCTGCAAAGCTAATCAGCGGCTCTTGATCGTGCTTGCGCGCATTTATGATCATCTCTTTGGCAGGGATTCTTCCCCCGTTTTTTTCTCTTTTCTCCAGTCCTCTATGTCCTACTAACATGATGACAATAGCTCACAGAGGATCGGGGTGTAAGTTCCGGTATCTCTTTGGGAATGTGCCTATGTCTACTCCCACCTATCCAATCTAATGTCATGTGAAAAATATATGTAATTAACACAATTGATTCTACCATACCCTGATCATATCGTAACAGGTACACTAAGCCGGTGTCCCCTTATGACCAATTCTAGCTGCTTATGAAGCCCCGCCCAATTCAATTGCTAAGTTCCTCGTTCCGTTACTTGAACCTTTAACTACTAATCAGTTTGCTTTGCGCAACTCATATGAATTTCGTGACCGTATCAAAGGCCTCCAATTGCTTCCCAAAGCCCACTTGTCCAGCTTCGATGTCACCTCTTTTTTCACTAACATCCCCCGTAGAGGAAACTATAGATATCATTTGCAACAAAGTTTTTGACGGCACGGACCTAATCCACAACATGGACATGCCTACTTTTAGAACTTTCCTTAGCCTCTCCGTCAAATATTCCTTCTTCATCTTTAGCAATAGACTGTACAAGCAAATAGAAGGGATCTCCATGGGGTCCCCGCTCAGTCCGTCGTTAGCAAATATCTTCCTCTGCCATCATGAAACCCTTTGGCTTAACGATTGCCTAAATGACTTCAAGCCGATCCACTATTATCGTTATGTAGATGACACCTTCCAAGAATCAAACAGATTCTGATGTATTTCTGGATTATTTAAATATTATGCATTCAAAATATGAAGTTCACTGACGAAAACCAGTCAGATAACTCTTTAGATTTCTTAGATATTTTAATAACCAACCAAGACTCAACGCTTGTCACTGGAGTTTACAGAAAACTCACGTTCTCAGGCCTCGCGACAAATTTTTTCAGTTACTGCTACAATCAATTTAAAACCAATGGAATAAAACTTTCCTATTTCGGGCGTACCATTTGTCCTCCTCCTACCTTACCTTCTCAAACGAGGTTGATTTTCTCTCTCCGAACTTTCTTCAAAAATAACGGTTATGCGCACCATCTTCTGGACCACTACTGCAAATTGTTCCTAGACTAACTGTTCTATCCCAGCATATGCAAACCCTCCGTCCGTAAACTAGACTTCTTTCACTCGCTTCCGTACCACAACAAAGCCTCTGTTAGTGCAGCAAGAATATTGAAAACGTTTCTCTCTGAAGCCTACCCACAAATAAACTTCAAATTTTCATAAAAAAAAAACATTTACCATAGGGCCATACTTTAAATTTGAAGAAAAACCTCCCACATCACTTCTGTCAAGTGTTATCTTCTATTTCAAATGCAGGGAATGCAATGCTTCGCACATCGGTAGCACTGGACAGCATTTCAAAGCCCGCATTGACCAACATTAGGTGTATCCAGCCGAACCGGTTTACCACTTGCACAACCTTCACATTCAGCTCCACGCCTACATGCTAAGCAAAACAACCATCCCATCAGCAAAATGACTGCTCAATCGTTAACTCTTAATCCAACCAACTCACAACAATAGAATCCCTTTATATCCATAGAACAAGACCTAGCCTAAACCTCAGCTGCATCTCTTCACACAATACATGACTAGCTCCACATCTTCCGACTGTACAGAAGCTGACATCCAGCCACTTCACGCAGCCCTGTTCATTGGCTTTTTAGACTCCCCTCCCCATGACTGACGCTTTTGCTCTTACTGTACATACTCTTTTCCCTCTGCATCCCACATCGTCCGACCCTTATATATGGAACCTTCCAGTAACACGCTCACTCGCCTTTTAGGTCTCCCACTGTTAGCCTCCACCAAGCTCATTTGAAATAAAATTAGCCCTTTTCAGATTCCTGTAACTTTCTTTAACTTTTAATATTTTGATGATGGGAGATTCATAATCCCAAATCGTCAAATTTTAGTTCTTTAGTCGACTTTCCATTTCATTAATTATTTGGGATTTGTTCTTAGAATACTATTTTCAATGACATCATTGTAATTTTTGTGATGAATATTGGAATAAGACCCAAAAAACTACAAAGCGTCGTATCTGCACTTGCATTACCGTATCGGGACAAAGTTGAAATTCAAGAAAGAAGACTTAAAGCTACTCAACAATCAAAAAGTTAGGTAGCGTAGCGTGGTGACTACTTACTTTGGATCTGATTGTGTGAGTGGAGTACAGTGATAGATTCTTTTTGAATGTTCAATTCGAGTTAATTGATGTCTCCTTCGAGTCGACTCGGGTGATGCCTCGTTTGATTCGAATCGGGTGATATCTCGTTCGAGTCGAATTGGATGATATCTCGCTTAAGTAGAGCCTGGTGATATCTCGTTCGAGTCGAGTGATATCTCATTCGAATCGAGTCTGGCGATATCTTCGAGGCTCGAAAGTTGAGCAATATTATGTTCGATCCGAACTGGACGACTGTCTATTATGCCCGCCTAATGTTACTGATAGAAAACCTATATTTAAATCAGTCGCTACATGCAGTTTCTAGAATGTTTGACTGTGCTATCACAATAATTATAATTAGCAGCTCTAATGTACTTTTATGCGCTCGATAAATTTCAAAGACCTGTAGTGAAAGTTAACAGGGAAAGTACGTGGCACCAGAAGCTTAACACACTCGGGGCGACTTCACGCGCTCACTTCTGAGCTCTGTGTCAGCTGCTGTACTGCTCAATTTTAATTCCTTTGTTCGCAGTCTCTGGGATCTATCTTACCCGCATCACCTTGAGGTCCCCTAAGTAATTTCAATTCAGGCGAACATCATGGAAAGATCATTAGCGGAGTTACTGATGACCACAATCGAAACAGCTAGCGGACATGCAGAAGCAACCAAGTGCAACAAGGCCGATTTTAGAATCGTGAAAATTAAATTACAATTTAATTGAAGTCAATTTTTGTTTTGAAGACTTTACTTGTTAGTGCAACTGCCCGTTACACGTACGTAGCTGTCGTGTATTTCGGAGCAACAGGCATAACAATATCATTATCCATCGACCTAGTGATCAGCGATCACACCACCTGCACTTGACTATACTGGCCGCGTTCGCATTGTAGCGCATGTACTTTAGTTGAAAAGAACAACTAGCGAAATAGAGCAAACATAATTGAAATATAAAAAATACATTTGTGAAATCATCATTCTGCAATAAGAAGTATTTCTTTTAATAAGGCATTCACTTTACCCTAATTCAATAAAAATTACTTAGATTTCATGCACAGAAGTTATGACATTGCTGCATTCGTCAAAGCAGCGCTCCTGATTAATGTAAATTTTATATCAAAAGGTAACCCTCACGGAATTAATTCTGATTTAATGTGGGCTGCTGCACTTGACATGACACCTTTGTAGATGATGGTGATCTACCGTAGTTTGTAGTGACGTTAGCCTTCTGTGGAGTTGCTGAAACTCACGCTTTTACCCACACAACGCAGCTTAGACAGAAGTAAACAGTCGCACTAAATAAACATTAAGTAAATGCTCGCTCGTGACTTCAATATTAGATATCGCAACCCCGACCTTAGCGGAAGGTTCTCGATTGGTACAGACCGCTGGGCCATTAATCATCACAGCTGGGAAATTGACAATATGCCAGAATGGCAAAAGAAGATTGCGGTGCACATTAGCACATGATTGACTTGGAAGAGATGCACCTACACGACCCGGAAATAAATATTATTAATAGTAGTGGGTAAAGCACCGAATCCTTCGTTTTTGAGGGTAGGTTCCCCTCGCGCGCCCCGCGCTACCCTCGCCCGCCCGGCGCTACCCTCGCGCGCTCCCCCCCAACCCCGCCCTTCCCCCGGTTACCCTCGCTGTTGGGGTCACGGGTGATTAATTTTTTTTTACCTATTACGTTTGATTGATGTTAATTAGATCTCCTAACTACCATGCATCAATTATGTTTTCTATTGTTACTTTCGATATGTTTTACATTGAGGTCATCAGACTTTCCATTGTAATTAGACTTTAATGTAGCAAAGTTT
>LQNS02278170.1:48019536-48030152 GCA_001587735.2 Parhyale hawaiensis
AGGCTTGACTTTGTTGGAACTTCACAGGTACGCTGGCTTTGACCTGTTGAATTGAGTTTTATCTATAGGACCCCGAATGGATAACGTAGTGTTTGGCAGAACTCCAAGTTGCCACTCGACTGATCATCATCTGATTCTGATTATTCACTTGATTCAAATTCATCACTTGATTCAGATTCATCACTTGAATCAGATTCATCACTTGAATCTGATTCCTCAATTGAATCTGATTCATCACTTGAATCTGATTATTGCTTGAAACTGATTCATCCATAGATCTGATTCATCACTCGGTGTGTCGTTGGTTTCCTCGGAGAGTTGCCTTTGTAAAAGGTCCTTTTCAGCTTTACGAACATGCGAGGCAACTTTTCCCGTAGATCCTAGAGTTTGAATGACTTCCGCAGTTAATCCTTTACCCGAGCCGCCAGCTACCTGTTCGGATAGATCGGCGTTAGCTATGTTTACGGGTGCGCTGCTTGATTTGGCGGCATCAATTCTAGCGAGAAAAAGTTCAGTGAGACGGAAGCTTCGTAAACTTGGGAGCGTGTAACCATGAAGGTTACTGTAGCATCTTCAGGTTTGCTAATGCTTTGTAAAGAGAAGCTGTTAATTACCGGTATAGTGGATCTCAGTTTCAACTGACTAAGATGTAAAAGCTTCATCTAAATTACCAGTTGTATCCTGAAAGGCAGCCGGACTTTTCCGTGAGTTCCCCATGTAGTTCATGTGACTCAGTTAAGTGTAAAAACCGAAGTCATTACTTCCTTGAGTACGAAATTACCCCAGACTCTTCCCACGGACACTTCGAATAGGACATCTTTTCTATTAAAGGTAAAGTCAACTTAGACCACACCCTGACCTGGGAAACCCACATGCGCTGGTTTGTGCTGCGGGTATAGGCCCACTGGCCCCAGATGAGATGCAGGAAGTATAATAATTCACTCCCCTTGGGCTACTTTTGGTAGAGCTTAGAATGGTTACCGTCTTTCAGCTGAACATCTGGACTTGTCGAACCATTGCTTTTCGGAGTAATCCACTTAGTATTTGTATCACTGGACGCCAAGGGACAGGATATTACCTGACCTCTCAGGAGGTCTTACTCGAGTGTGGCAGGTATATTTGCCCGAGCTTCACACTCTCTTCCTCCGAGGTAAAAGGAAAGTAGAGGAACTTGCCTTCATCAATCATATCGTAGTGAATAATAGATCTGGTGAATTTCGCGACCGAGAGCTCTAGAGCCTAGGAGGCCAAGAAAACGTACAAAGGGTTTCAATTATTCACCTCTGTAATTTCTCTAAGTGGTTGACTCTTACGGTCGGAGGTACCACCGTTCGCAGCGGTATTCATCTCTGTAAAAGGGCATGAAAAGCGCTTTCTGACTGTGGCTCAACAACTATCGTAGCTCCTGTCGGTCTTATGACACACTAGAGAAAGGGCTGAAGTTCCATAACATAAGTCCTGGCTCCTCAGCCAGAGCTTCTGGACCGTGTCCGGAACTTATGTCGGGAGTGCGACCATTTCACCTTGTAAGTCTCCTCTGCTTCTGTACGAGGATCGCGCATGACTAATCCTTCCGTCGAGATCTTACTGGAATCTTCTCTGATTTTAGGGGAGATTCCGAAGTCTCATAGTATCTCGTCTGCTGCTCCAGCTGACTATCTCTCTGTACAAGGTAGGTTTCCCCTCAGGAAATCCGGTATCGGGTGCCTCACGTCTTATTCACTGGTACAAAAAGACCACGAAGAAGTTTACTAAGGCCTCAGTTTTAACACTCCTAGCCAGTCATCCTTGGCCTAGACCAATGCCACAGTTCGGAATTAATGGAACCAAGAGATAGATACTCCGGACTTCCGAGACCTCCCAGAGCTAGTGAGTCTAAAACTCGGTATAACAATTTCTCTTAGGAGATAAGTGCGTCGAAAATCAGACGCTCTCATCGGTCTGCTCCTGAGGTACTCGGGTACAGGAGAGTAAACCCCGTCGGTAGGTATGTCTGAAACAGGAGACCAGAAAATTGCTCCAAGGCTAACCGCCAGAACTTTGATCGGTAATCTTCGAACTTTGGTGACTGCTACCGCCGGGAGTGCGATGACGCTCCCATCGGTCTTCGCTCTGGTACTCCTCAGAAAGTTGTAGCTCACGTCGGTATTTCCTGCTAATTGAGGACAGAGATTGTTCAATGTCCAATCGCCTGACCTCCAGCAGGTACCCTTCGGACCGTGGCTGGTTTCAACAGAGGGTAGAGTGGTAACTCCCACATCGGAACTACCCTCAGGTACTTCTGCTAGAGACGTAGCTGACGTCGATATATCGAAGCTAGAGCCCTTAGGCTGTTTATTAGCAGTTTGTCGAGCCTTCTGCCGGTACTCCTCGAACCTGTCCCTTCTTACGATCGGGAATTCGACCCCGTTCACTTCGGTACTCCCGTTCTGTACACATCGAAAGTGGCGTTGCTCACGTTGGGATGTTCCCTGCTGGAGAGAATAAAGCTAGCTCGAAGGCCAATCTCCTGAACCTCCAGCAGGTACTCTTTGAACTGAGGTTGGCTCCTACAGTCGGGAGTGAGACCCCGCTCACCTCGGAATTCCCATATGGTACTCGTCGATAGAGGCTTAGTTCACGCCGGTATTCCCTGATACTTAAGGCCAGGGCTAGCTCAATAGCCTAACGCCTGAACCTCCAGCCGGTACTCCTCGGACGTGGCCTTAGTATATAGCTATCTCCTTAGTGAGAAGTGCGTGTCGAAAAACAAGCTCACTTCGGTATTCCAATCTGGTACTCCTCGATAGTGGCGTAGCCCTCCTCAGTATTCTCAGATATTGGAGGGTAGAGATAGCTCAAAGGCATAGCTACCACCTGAACCTCCAGCCGGTACTCTTCAAACGAGGTCAAAACTTCTAACGGCTCACTTCGGTATTCCCATCTGGAGCTCGTCGAAAGTGGCGAAGCTGTACGTCGGTACTCTCTGATACTGGAGGACTTTGAGAGCTCCAAGGCCTAACGCCTGTCCACACGCTGGTACTCTTCGAACGGCTCACTTCGAAATTCCCATTCGGTACTCCTCGAAAGAGGCGAAGCTAACTTCGGAATTCCCCGATACTGGAGGACAGAGAAAGCAGATAGGCATAACACCTGTCCACCGGCCGGTACTCTTCGAACGGCTTACTTCGGTATTCCCATCAGGCACTCATCGAAAGTGGCGAAGCTACACGTCGGTATTCCATGATACTGGAGGACAGAGAAAGCTCAATGGCATAACGCCTGTCCAACAGCCGGTACTCTTCGAACGGCTCACTTCGGCATTCCCATCAGGTACTCATCGAAAGTGGCGAAGCTACACGTCGATATTCCCTGATACTGGAGGACAGAGAAAGCTCAGTGGCATAACGTCTGTCCAACAGCCGGTACTCTTCGAACGGCTCACTTCGGTAATCCCATCTGGTACTCATCGAAAGTGGCGTAGCTCACGTCGGTATTCCCTGGATACTGGAGGGAACTCGAGTCATAATGCTGTGGCCTTAGCATATCCCGATGAAAGTGAAGAATCTAGATCATTGCTGCAGGAGTTCAAGATTTGTACTACTGGGCCTAGGGCCGCGGCTCACTGGACTGCATAACTTTCATCGTTAAGAATATGCGACAAAAACGCTCACTTCGGTCTTGCACTCATCGATAGTGGCGTAGCTCGTGTGTTTCGCACGAGCTCGCATATCCCGATGAAAAGTTTAATGTCCAGATCATTGCTGCAGGAGTTCAACGAACTGCTGGGCCTAGGACGGCGGCTCACTGGACTATCAAACTTTTCATCTTTAAGGTATACCAGGATATGCGCGTCGACACAAAAACCTGAAAACTGATTAGGCTCGGCCCAAAGGTTTAACCCACAATCTTGATGAAAGTTAAGTCTGGATCATTGCTGCAGGAGTTCAAGGAACTGCTGGGCCTAGGGCCGCGGCTCACCAGACTGTGTAACTTTCATCATATTGCCGGCTCAACTCAGTCGTGTCTAAAATCAGCTTCCTGATTCCTAAAAAACTCTGCTAGCTCCTCTCCAAGTGCCTCAAACAGATTACCACTGCGTTTGACTTATCATTGAAGAAGATTCGAAAACACCATTTTCTGACCCAATAAAGTCCCTTGTGAAACAGTAGTAAATTTAGAAAATGAATTACACGAACTTCTAACTCATTGCTAACCGACCATCCAGATGAAAATTACAAGTCCGGATCATTGCTGCAGGAGTTCAAGGAACTGCGGGGCCTCAGGCCGCGGCTCACCTGACTATAAACTTTCATCCTCACTGAAGGCGCTTGAGGAATTTACACAGAAATACTTTTAATTAATAGGGACGGTTAACTTTCAAAACTCTGAAGAGCTGAAATAGAATTTCAAAATTTCGAATTTGAAAGACATGTCTATTTAGAGACTGAGTCCCTTCTATGAAACTCCAAAAAATTTCAAAGTCCCTGAGGTAAGATGAAACCAAATTATTTCCAAGTCTTGAAGGCCATCCAAGCATCTTAGTTAGAGTCCCCCAAGTGGGAACTGGTAAAATTTTTTCAAGTATTTCAGGCTCTAAAACTAGGAAGAAGCCCAAAAAATACTAAGGAATATCTCATCTAAGTAACTGAGACTAAGTTAATATCGGATCAGAAAACTTCAAACACTTCTTGGAGTATAAGGCTGTTCTGAGACAAAGTCCCAAAACGCCTATCTTAAAATAAATCTAAGTCTCAAACTCACTCCACTAACAGAGACTAAGTCCCAAAAGGGGCAGTTGAAAATTTTTCTAAGTCCAAAAGGACCAACTAGAAAAATTTTCTAAGTGTCAAAAGTATCACCACGCACTGAGACTAAGTCCATAAAGGACCCAACACTGCACTGTTTCCAAGTTTCTAAGGCAGAGGAGGAGAGGAGCTGGAGCTAGAGTTGTTTATCGCACCGCGAGTCGTTTAGGAATGAGGCTCAGGGGTCGGGTGCCTACCTATATAGCCGCGGACGGAAGAGAGGGGGCGAAAAAAAAAATCTGAGATGAAGTAACTCTATCACCTGGAAAAGGAACAGACTCAGAGTTAATAGATTTTTATAGATCTTATACTAACATGCACAAGTAAAGTGTTAGTATGATACGATACAGTGCTACAGTCTACACTAAGATACTAAACAAAGTACAGAAGAACTACTAACAGGATAGCTCTTATACTTACACAAGAGCATACCTCGCAATTTTGGCTAAGTCCAAAAAAAAAAAAAAAACGGCAAGAGTACTTACCTGTCAATTAACAAAAGTGTGACGACTAGACCAGTCCTCCCGAAGTGGAAAAACCCACGAAGACGCGAGTCGTGGTGCTATCCGACAGAGGTATTCTGCTGGAAGCGAACCACTGCAAAAGTTCTTAGGTATGCAGTGCCGTATACCAGTATTGCGTCTGGCATGGGCTGGGTTAAGTCCTATGTCCCCAAACCCCTACTATTTAATGGCTGCACAGAGTCTCCCTCAAAGGCCGGTCGGGGAGCCTGGCTATTGATCTGGGTTGGGACGCTGAGGCTCATCCTTTAAAATACATGCTCCATTTCCTTTAGGGTAGGCTTTCAGAGCTCACACTGTGTCAGGACAAACACGGACTCCGCTCACTGAAAACAGCACTGTCACCCCTGGTACCGGCCAGGGACCACTCTCAGTCACTTCACCAGCGTCCAGTAGCACACGTATTCCGCTCACTGAAAATAGCATAGTCGCCCCTCGTACTGGCCAGTGACAACTCTCAGTCTCTTCCCCAGCGTCGAGTTGGCCTACTAACTGCCTTGCGTGCTACGTCTAGTCGCGCCGGGGACATTTGTAACTTAGTTGTGTCACTGCTTGAATTCATAATTCACGCTTATGTTTGTTCTCGATGTTTTTCACTACATATGAAAGAAACAAATGTTCGTCTGTGTAACTTGAACTAGTATCATATGAAATTTATATCGGTATACGTGCAAACCTGCAGTGTATAGAATTGAGTAATTATACTAGAATTTGATTTTTTGTTGTTTAATGTTTGAGCTGGTATAACAACCGATTTTGCAACTTCAGTCCGAGATAAAACTGGCAAATGACTTTGTTTTTTTGCTTAAACCTCTTTTGCTACGTTTTTCTCGGACAGGTTATGCCTGAGTGGTTAACCTATCAGGAAGACTATTCTCGCAGTCTGGCCCATGACCAGGATCACGAACTGGTTAGCCTTAGCAGATTCACACAGCGCAGAGAGCACTCCCAGGTCTTCCTAGGATCCCTCCGCTAAAGCCTTGGCGGAACCACACGGCGACGGGTGCGCCCTCAGTCGTTCCAGGGTTTGCCATAGTTTGGCGTGTAAGGAGGGATTCCAATGCTAGCCAAAGCAGCTAGCCGCTACAATCAACAGCTACAGGCCGCTTGGCAATCCAGACGCCCCGCGAGTAATACCGGGACTATCCGCAGAGGCAACATATTGCCCCGGCCCGTCAGAGGAGGTCGATTCACACAAGCCAGAAGGCTTGCAAGAACTAACTATACGGGACCGTCCGCCCTCAGAGAACCCTGGCACAGTGAAATCGCCACAATTATTCTGGTTTTCTGAGTAATTTTCTCCATCAGGAAGAAGCTTTGCCCAATTTTCGCCACTCTCTGACCTTCTACTTGTGGGACGGAAGAGGGGCATATTTAGCTTAAGTCATGAGAGAAGGGCTACCCTTTTGGCATGGGATACTCAAGGCCAATAGTTTCTTTCGGAGGTCCAGGTTCCCCAGCAGAGCACCAAGTGGCCTAGTTCTCCATGATAAAAATCTTCCTGTGGAGCAAGTTACAATTTTCAATATTCTTTTGTACTCTTCTAAGAGCTCAGAAGGAAGAGGATTCTTCCTACCTTCCCAGTTTTTGTTGTAGTTTGCTAGGCGTGCACTTTACAGTAGAGAAGACGAGGAGAAAGCTCTTTGTGTATGTCTTATAAGTCAACCTGTTCCTTTATGGCCACAGTGCAAGTTCACCTTTTAGTAGATTTTTCTACTATGGTCAGCACTGGTATGAGCTCGATGGACTTATACATGCAAGTCCACTTTGTTGTAAATTTTTCTACTATGGTCAGCATTGGTATGAGCTCGATTGACTTATACACAGCCTAGTCTAGGCCATCAGACTGAAATGTTCAGAGAAGGAAGGAAGTTAGGTATGCAGGACTGGTGTCTGGCGTCTATTAGGTATAGACCTTTGGAATCTTGAATGCTAGCAAGAATCACTTTTGTGTCAGGGTTATAACTGGAATCTTAGGGAAGTGCTACAGTTCAAGAGCCTAGCGTGCTAATCTCAGGCACCAGTGGTGCTAGGTTCAAAGACAAATGAGGCATGCAAGCACTTTGCAACACTAAGCGCACTGACCTTCCCTATCATGAAGCCTGCACCACGAATGGTCTTGGCAGCCTGTGCCAGGAAGGCATGGATTGACAGTTCAATGGTGTGATCATCGATCCCACCCCTCCTGACTATGGAGTCTTTGTAGTTTGTCGGGTAAACCTGAATCAGCGGCTCCTAACCAGCCCATCAGTTTCAATGGCACCCAGGTGAAGTAACCACTGGCTTCTGCAAACAATTCATAGCACACATCTGCTTCTGAACCGGCGTCTCGAAAAAATAATTCAGGCTCATAAAAAAGAATTCATAAGCTGCCACTGGACCATGACCAAGAGTTTTTTTACTCTTCAGAAAGTCGAAGCATTCATCCAAGCCTCAAGTAACTCGTCGGCCGTGGGCCACGACGGACGGACACCCCCACACATCAAGCATCTTGGCCCCAGCGGTCTCCTGTTCCTGACCACTCTTCTCAATCCCTGCCAGGCGCATGCTAACCTGCCGAGTGTCTGGGAGCAAGCCAACATTATCTCCATCCCTAAACCTGGCAAACCACTCTCCGACGGTAAATCCTACCTTCTGATATCCCTGCTGTGTCCGGCGGTGAAGATCCTGGAGTGCTGTGTCCTTTCACTTCTTGTGGAGCTCTTGAAGGTGTCAGACTCTCAAAATGGGTTCTGCTCTACTTCCCTTAGTCCAACACATTGTACAAGGGTTTCACCAGTAGCTATAAGCCCCATACTTGGTCAATAGCTTCAACAGTGGATTTCTCCAAGGCCTTTGATATGGTCTCCCACCACCACTTGATATCCAAGATCACGCGCTCAGGCCTTTCTAATATCCTCATTAGGTGGATCTCTGCCTACCTATGTGGGTGCAGGGCCTCCTACCTAAGGGCAGGCAAAAAGTCACCTTTCCACCCCATGCACGCAGGAGTTCCCCAAGGCTCGGTGATCTTGCGACTCCTTTTTAATTTCTACATTAGCGACTCTTCATGCGCAGACAACTTCACCGTCCAATCCTCGGCTACTCTCGTTCAGGAGGCAGTGAGGAGCCCGTCACACCATGCTTCAACCATTGAGGCCTGGGCCGGAAAGAGAGCCTTGACCGTGTCTCATTCTACGACCCATTCTACACTGTTTAGGTCAGACTATCATCAATCCAGGACAGACCCAGCAATCAAGATGGGTGCGTCGGACCACAAGATGGAGCGCAACCCCAAAATTTTGGGCGTGGTGTTTGACCCACACCTTACTTTTGCCGCTCACGTGAAGTATGTTTGTGATAGATGCTGCTCCCGCTTGCAGATTTACGCCGCGCTGGCCGGCGCAAGGTTGGGACAACAGAAAGAGACTCTATTACTGACCTATCGGGCCCCCCTCGTCAGAAGCGTCATGCTTTATGCTGCCCCGGTTTGGATAGTACCTACCTCTGTCGGCGATATGTTGGTCAAAACATAACTGGAAAAGTTATGATCAGATACTGAAGAAAATTACAGAAACTGTTATTACTGTCAAGAGGCACAGATGACCAAATGTTTGTGATAATGAAAGAAGAATCCTGGTATAAGGACAAATTTGATTTTTCATTATCTTGCTTGGCATAGACAGTCCCACAGGTCTCACTTCTAGCCTCAGGAAACAAATAAAAACCGTTAGCTACCGGTAGCTATGCGGAGTTGCAGGCTAAAGTCAGACACATGACAATTAGCACTTAGCATGACAATTATATTTGGGCAACGACTTTTTGGCAATAAATTATGTACATAGATATATAACTAGGTATTAACTAAATAGGAGTATTTTAGGAACATCTACAATGACCTCTTGCATCGCTAGTACAACTCATAACATTAAATTTTCATTCTTATTTCATATCTTAAGTGCATCAATTGGGTAATGTACCTGCCAGTCTGGGCCCAAGCATAAATTTTTAATAATAATATGGCACTGTAACTACCTGTTACCAGACAATTTAATTAAGTTAAGTAGCTAGCTAATACCGGGTAGCTACTCACTGACAAAAAGTAGCTATTTCCTGACATTTGCTCTGATGTTTTTCATTCAGTTACATAGGCTATGGTAGCTTAATTGAGAACATAAAATTACAAATGAATTTATAAAACAAAACTTTTGTAAGTAGTTCTCCGGTTTTAGAGTTGGGCACTAAATTTCAACTCAGACTCCAGGAGCTAGTGGAATCTGAGTCCAGCTCCCCACAAATCCACCACATCTGCCACCTTGATCAACAAATATTTAGCTATGTATTTAGTATTTACATATGGTCGATTTTATAGCTAGAGAAATATTAGTGGTGAGACATGTGACCAAGCGGATGAATTTTTCAAGCCTCCCCAGACAACTATAGTGTTTCAAACGAGCCAAAAAGGAATGTTTGGCAAATTTTATTAATCTAGCCCTATGGCCCATACCTACTCTACCCTATGAGGGGAAAAAATGATAGCTATTGGTAGCTAAAGGATCAGTGATACATGAGTTACCTAACTGATGGCATTGGTATTGATCAAAAAGCTCCACTAACCCACACCTTAGGTACTATTCTGATAGCAAAGGTTGCATCACTGCACATCTACTCGAATGTAAATTGAAAAACAGAGAAAAAACTGCATTAAGTGTGTACAAACTAGCTACAATAAAATACACTTGCACTTACTGGGATGATACTTTCCCTCAATGATGATGTTGCCACCTTTTCCACCAATTCCGCCAAATTTTGGCAGACCTGCACCACCAGGGCCACCTCGCATGTAAAGGCGAACAGCATCAACAAAATGACTATATATGTTGCGGGAAGGTCCCATGCTCTGTATTTTAAAAATAAATTCTGTTAGGTAAAAGAAATAGATTATCTTTGGTGACATTACATTAATAACTAGCTACGTTATTTCTACAATATTCAGGTAACATTCTCAATGACTAAGGTAGTCAAATTTTCCATTAAACATACAGTAAACTCTCTATATAACGGACACCTCGGGGGGAGCCTCAGAAATTTTTCGTCCGTTATAAGGAGATTTCCGATTTATAGAGAGATCCCTATATAACAGACGTTTATTGCTATATAGCGGAGCATTCCGTTGTATAGAGATTCGTCCGGAAGCCTACATATGTATGTATGACCTGAAATAACAATGTTTAAGAGTGATACCGGAGTGCAGTAACTACCTATCATGAATTACAGTACATACAGTGCTGTACATACATGTATGCAATAATGAATTGCGTATGTACAG
>LQNS02278170.1:48104664-48115076 GCA_001587735.2 Parhyale hawaiensis
GCACGCGCTCCTTCACATACGTGGTGCTCTCCGTGTTCTTCCTGGCGCTGATGCCCACCACCTCCTGCAGCTGCAGCAGCTGCTTCGGTTGCATTTCTGGCGGCAGCGTTGGTAAAATTTCTGCAAGAAATAAGCCATCAGTAGGAATGTTGGACAGTGGTAGAGCTCTTCCATCTGTAAACATTAACCGGATTCCGTTTCGCATGACACAATATCGACAGGGCAATGGAAATACAGCGGCAACGGTAGGTCAGGACATCACATGCTATTGTGGTGACACTGCCCGCATGAAGTGCACGCGGCAGGCGAAGAGGGAGCGGGAAGTCTTTGGAAAAGAACACGTTTCATAATACAAGGTCAAG
Source organism: Parhyale hawaiensis (assembly GCA_001587735.2). Classification (NCBI taxonomy): domain Eukaryota; kingdom Metazoa; phylum Arthropoda; class Malacostraca; order Amphipoda; family Hyalidae; genus Parhyale; species Parhyale hawaiensis. Next base: position 48,105,027 of record LQNS02278170.1, read on the forward strand.
GAAGAGGCGTAGTAAAACGTGGTGCGGAAGGTGCCGAAGTAGCGAGACGAAAAAACTATAGAGTTTTCATACAAACAGCATTATGTGTTACGGTACCAATTAAGCCCCCTGCCTCATTTCGAGGCTGAGATAAACAGGGCTAGTACGAGAGAAATGAATATAGATGATATACGTAATCCCGCAAATGCTTGGTTTCTTGTAGGTACAGCACTGCTGAATACGTCTAGAAACGTTTCCACTCGGTAGCACCCGGCTAAGACTGGGTAGAGATGCGAGAGATTTTTGAGAAAAGGGGCAGTACTTGAGTGCATGGTCGGTGAAGTGAGGTACTGAAAGTACGCTACAAGACTCAAGCGCAGCGTGAGACCTGCTCAGGTAATAATCCACATACGCCTCTTTGTTTTACGCAGCTTCACTATTAAGCTTCAAGTACTTGATATATACCTAGCAGCGGCCATAATATTATAAGGAACGGAAACTATACCGATAAAAATAAGTTTATTATATACTCAGAGAGTAATGAATGAATCGTAATGATATTTTCACCAAATGAACATTAGGTCATAATGTTTATATTAATTAGATTGCTACAAGATTTTACATAATAGCTTTCCCAAGAAAATTCAGTATGAAGAGATACGAAGGAAGGCAAACCTGGCCGAAAGTTAGGGAACGATGCTGGACATCGGCGATTGGGTACAAAATAGCTACAAAATTTAACATTTTTTTGAAGTTAGAACATACCCTCATTTGCAGTGACTTCTTTGTATCCTCGACCAAACGACCTAATTAATGTCCAGCAAATATAGACAGTTATTCCCTCCCTTTCTTCATTCAGCAAATCCCATTATTGATCTTGATTTTGTGTGTTTATTCAGGGTGCCTACCAGAATTTGAAAGTCCATTTACAGTCATTTGGGGCAAAAAAAAGGTAGGTAATGACCACAAAAGGTGGGCTACCCAAAAAACTATGAGTCACAAAATGCGGGTTGCTGCAGGGTATGTGCGGGGGTTCAGGGGTACCCATCTCTATTTCTTTCAAGTCCTGCTCCTTCCCATTTTTTAGTGATCTCAAAAGAAACGTTTACTTTGAAAAAAGAAAAAAAGTTTAGGATTTGTGAAAAAAAAGTTATCACTAGCTATATAAAAATTATAAAAGAAGTGGGAAAACCAAAAACATCACATGAATCAAAGCTTACCCAATCCTAGTTACTAGCAAATTACGAAAAATCATGCTCTTACGTTTTGAAGTTGGTGGTTTAGGCTCTTTTGTTGAAAAAAGTTTGCGTGTCATACACGAAGAAAAAGTTTGCATAGTTGAGGAAAATTTACTGAGAGCCATCATAACAAGTTGCTAGGGTAGTCAGAGAGCCCAACAAGCTTTGCAACAGTGAAAAATTCCCACCGAGTCGAGAGCTACAGGCTTTTGAATATATATTATCACACACAATTAGCACTTTCTTCACAGTAGGTGTCCTATCACCGTCTTTTGAGCACTGGCTATTTTCTTCAATTTATTCACTAAAAGAACTCACATTTATGTCGACCTAATCATTATTTTCCACTATATATTTGCAGATGATATTTACAGGCACCACTATCCTACATCACTCGTCCAGGGACAAGCTGTCACAAAGGGCCTTGATGCCTTGGGCTCCTCTTGTTGTTTTTCGTTGCCATCGCTAGGGTCCGCTAGAGCCAACTTGGGAAGAAGGCTCTGGAGTGGGCCTGAGCAGATGGGGGGAGATAGTCGAAGAGAGGAAGAGAAGTGAGGAAACGTGCAGTCCCAAGCGGGTCCAGACAAAGACTGCTCACCGCAAGATCAGTGGGGTGACTAGAACATGAGAAGCGGCGCAAACAAACTGTTCGCCCTGTCCGCAGAGTTGACAGGAGGGATCATCAATCCGTCTCACTTCGAAATGACCATCCGCTAAGGCCGAACAGTGGCCAGAGCGTAGTTGGGAGAGGGTAGATCAGAATGATCAAGGGAGTAGAGATTGGTCGGCACATAGATGAGGGTATTGGTAGCCTAGAACCCTGCAGAGGGGATATGCAGCTGATGCAGTCGCAACAGTAGATGTGTGTAATGAGTAGAGCCCGGATTTATTGCGCTTGAAAAATTGCTGTTATAGCTACTAAAAATTGCTCCTATTGCCCCTAAAATTTGCTGCCCAGCTGAGCACGACGGCTTCCTGAAATTTCTGGCCACGTTAGTATGTCCTAATCCTGTGCTTAACCTCATCGCTCATTTTTTTTCCAATGCTAAGTAATGATATTTTTTCCAGGGACTCAGATCTGGAAGGAGTGTGACGTTTCTCCTAGCACGACAATTCCTGTATCTTGCCAGACACATACAGAAACAGTTGCATTTTTCATTACCGGGCTCTGTCATTTGCGCACTTTTCATTACTTTTTTCATTACCATGTCCATTTAATTACTTTTCATTACTTTTATTACCTGGTAGACACCCACCCTGTTATTTTGCTAACCCTCTCTCCAATAATCTTTTACACATTGTCTATAGGGTTCAAGTCCAGGCTCGGGTTGGCCAGTTCACCGGGTAAGGCCATAACTTTGATAGCCTTACGGCAAGGTGCATTGTCCTGCATGAAGATGGGGATTCCCAAGGGCTAGGGCATTAGTTTGGCTACGGTACAACATGCTGCTGAAGAAGCCGTTTGCAAATCTCAGCACTGATTTTGCCATGAAAACAGATGATGGGGCCAATTTCTGCGAAAGAAATTATTCCCACACAATAAAACTGCCCCCACAAACTTGAGTGTTTCCTTGACGCATTAAGGGGACAGTCTTTCACCTGTTTACGTGCGTACACGTTGCCGTTACAACCGAGGTTAAACTTGGATTCGTTACTGAAATGAACTCCATCCAATCGTGCGTCAGTTCTTTCGCAAGCTCTAGACCTGCATTTCTGTTTCGCGTTGAAACGAGACTCTTGAAGCCGGAATCCGAGCATGTAATACTGCATTTTCAAACCAGCAAAAAACTGTTTTCTTCGAGTTGTTATTCCCTGTCTCTTCACTAAATTTACGGGGAATTAATGAAGCAGTTTTAAAACTGTTCCTCGCACACACCTAATAATTGCGATCGTCCCTTTGAGATGTTTTCAGAGGTCTACACGTTTTTGTTCCCCCATCCATTATTACTTCCGCAAAGGTTATATTTTCGTCGTGTTTGTGTGTCTCTCTGTCTATCTGCCACCAAGATAACACAAAAAGTTATGAACCGATATGAACGAAATTTACAGGGATTATTAGGTATGTTAGGATTAGGAGGAACCGATGATTAACTTTTGGTGAAGATATATCCATCCGTTTGTTTGTTTGTTCGTCTGCCTCATTATTTTCAATGCCATAACTCAAAAAATTATGGATGAATTTTTATGAAATTAAGACGAGTTGTTAGGTATATAACAAAGAGTAAATGACCAAATGTTGGTAATGATCAGTTTGTTCGTTCGTTTGTTGCTGTTCTTAATTTTATGCTTGTTAGCACTATAACTCAAAAAATAATGAGAGGATCTTTATAAAATTCATAGGGATTGTTAGTAATGTTAAAAGACATAAACCATTAAATTTTGGTGCAGATCGGTTTGTTCGTTTGTATGTTTGACTCATGTTTGTCATAACGTTTGTTAGCAGTATAACTCAAAAAGTTATGAACGGATCTTCAAGAAAATTACACAAGCTGTTGTTACTATCAAAAAACACAAACGATTAGATTTTGGAGTTTATACAAAGAAAATTATGGTTTCAGAGCCAATTTGATTTTTTTGCTACCGTGGCCTCGCTTGGCGGAGGTATGCGCTCTCAGAGTGCTATAGTTTTCTATGTTATACTCGCTTATTTCACGATAAACGACACTGTAAGACCTACGGACAATCCATCAATTTCTGAAATTGACTTGTTTGCTTGATGTTCGGCAATAGTGAGTTCTTTCTCTGCAATACCGAGGGTTTTGCGTGTTGAACTTGCCATATTGCTCGAAACTAGTTCCAATGATGTATGAATGCCATCTTCAATTTCGAGATGCTCTACTGAGTGTTTTAAAACGAATTAAGTGAATTTTTAGCATCATTCCTTACCTTTTGGCCAAGTCTGAATTCCTCCGTATCGTTTCGTCTTTTTTTTGAGAAAATTATTACGTAAAACCTTGTAACGGCGAAAATAATCTATGCATTATGACTTAGCTATTGTTTATTTGGTGAAAATTCTATTACGAGCCATTCATTACTTTCTAAGTAATGAACTGATTTTTCGGTGTTGTTTCCGTTCCTTATATCCAGAGGTGGATTAGCGGTAATTTTTTACATTGAAGCGGTATCAGTAAAGGATTTCCAAAGTTTCGGTATCGGTAAAGCGATAATTTTTCAAAAAAATTACCAGCGGTATCAGTAAAGTGGTATCGGTAATCCAGTAATAAAGTGTTAACAAGCTCTACTGCTATTGTGAAACAGCAAAACTCAAAATTAGCTTAAAAATCACCAAATTAGTCTGAATTACCTTGCATAAGTTTTAAAAATCTTCTTATATGCTGAAATATGAGAATAAAGCGCTTCATTTCAGGGCAAAATCTTGCATTTTCCACTAAAATAAAACATTTTTATTCATTTCACACCAACAGTCCACAATAGTAACACATAGTAGTAACACACATTGCTCATTGGAAATTTCAGACTATTCAGTAAAATCACGAGCAGATGTACATACATTAATTGTAGTTTACTAGTTTAGTTAAAGTGCTTGTAAATGTTACACAAAAGAAAATTATGGTAGGCATATGTGGATTAAGATTAACTTGCGGGAGCCGAGGAAAATTCACGGTTTATTGTTTTCACTTACCTTAGTTTGACCAGAGGCCGCGCTTCTAACTCAACTCTCCCCGTATAAACTACAGTAATATTTGCCGCTTAACCCTGTCTACCGTTATGCAGTCCGTCAACCTTACACCTCTTATTTTACACCTCATCTAACCTTAGTGGTCTGATGTCACCTGTGAAGCTTGCATTCGTTCTGCCATCAAAAAGTTAGCACTTGTGTTCTGATAAAGATGTATAACTACGACTTTACCTTTTGCATTGTTCTCCTGTGTATTTGGATGCTTCATAATCTTACAGGTTTCAAATTTTTGCCGGCAAATTCAGTTTTTTCTTTTTGCTTACACTTTTAGACGAAACGTGGGCATTGACCAGTAGCCCATAATTTCTCTTCTTTGTTTGGTGCGATAGCTATACAACACAGGCCAACGGACTCAGCAATTTCTTCAATCACAATATTGTAACCCTCTTTTCTCAGAAGGTCATTGTGTTTCTATAGACGACGCATACTCATTTTAAAAATAATTTTAGAGGGAAGAATCCCAATACCGTCCGCTCAAAGCTCTCAAAGCGTAACTGGCCCAATTAATGCCATCCGGCGCTCCCAAAGCGAATATTATTTGACTCGAAAAACAAAAAGGCAGTAGATATGATACGAGTGAGATGAACTTCATGTCTTTCCTTCCAAAGTGGCTGATATATACATATATATTTTTAAGAAGTAAAAGGAAGACAGTTTTCGTTGATCTTCCTTTAAACAAAAATCAGAGCTTCTTGTAAGGTAGATTTCTCCCTTTCTAATACTGAAAAGAGTAACGTGCATACACATGGACGGACGTACAAACCGAGCCTCAAACAGATTAGAGTAGTGTCGCTGTCAAAAATGACAGCAAGGAATTACTAAAGACCTTTATCATTTAACATGTTTTATTACTAATGTTTCTGAAGGATACACTGCAACAGCCGACTCAAACTGTCGTAAAAGATAAGTGCTCTCTGTTTTAATTCATTAAGCAGCACATTCGTCCCCCACCTTAATAGGTGCCATGCGAAAAAATCTCCCACTAACAAGCAGCAAAACATTGTAGAATTTAACTAAAGTTGCATGACCCTTGAAATTTCCACGGTTAGTTAATGTTCTTACTTTTCACAATGAATCAATCCTAACTTACGCTTTATAACTCAAATTAGTTCGACCTAAGGCAGCTTCTTAACTTAACGTCCCCATAAATAGCGCCTGTCCCTTAATCCTTCCGAAATGCCTCCAACCTCAAGTCTATTGCGCACGAGAGTTGCAACATGGGAACGTTTCTTTCTATCTTTCCCATTACGCTGCTGTGTATGTAGTAGTTCCGACTTGACTAATATTATTATATTCAAACACTGCTCAAACTCCGAGCCGCGGCAGCTGTTCCGCTACAGCGTGTGCACTTGCCTTAGTTTAGACTCAATCTTTGAATATCTATTGAGTTTCAATTCGCAACTATACATATTTGGAATCGGTGTGTCTTAATTGATTCAACCATTATCACGCCCACAGAAACATCTGTTCCAAGCACGTGAAGCGGTTCCGTGTTGCGACTCGTACGCAGCAAGCTAAACGTTGCCCGTGTAGGCCATCCTAAGTCACCCTACAGAACATATCTAGACACACTATCACCGGTGGATCTCGCAGAGGTTTTACGAGTAAAATTTTTACCCTTGTATATTATGGTAGAGACATAAAGACAGCATAAAAACAAATATAGCATTCTAACTCTTCGGAGGTACTTTTCTCATAGCTTTTCATTTATATTTACACGTCTTCGCTATCCTTTGTTCAACGCCTTCTAAACATTACATTATTTATACTGTCACATTTTTAGCATTTCCATTTTTCATCGGTGTATTTGATGATATCATTTCTATTGCGGGACCCATGGCTGCTTTACACTTTATTTGCAATAGCTTTCTCACGAAATACGAAACTCAGCCCATTTTTTTCAATAATTCAATCATGTCACCGACGTCACTTTTTCTGTCAGCTTACGTGATTTTTTTTTAAACATCGCACTTCAATTTAACATCAAAAATGCTTTAGAATGAAACAGTTTAGAACAGCTCGTGCATTGTATCCTGGCTACGAATTTTTCAACATTTGGATCGTTATGCGACCACAGTAAAGTAAATATTACAAGATACGAAAATCGGTATTGTATGTATGATACGTGTGAAATGAACTTCATTTCTTTGCTTCGAAACTAACTGAAAATTTCTTCAAGAGTGAGCGCAAAAACACAGCTTTGGTTGAACTTCCTTCCATCAAAAATCAAAGCTCCTTGCAACTTGAAGGCTAATACTGAAAAGCGTAACGTACAGACACACGGACGGACGTGGTCTCAAGCAGAATCATAATATAGATGCCCGCGGCATATTATAGATGTCCAAGGATTAGCCTTTAGTACAGCTAAGTTTTTCTCTTGAAGCGAAAACTGCTCCGTCACAAAAGACAGCAATCTATAGAAGGAATACTTGTATGATTGTATCCACAGCCCCGTGAAAAATCGCTTCGTTGATCATCTACTGAAATTTACGGCATGAACTGAGAGCAAACAGCTAAGAGAAGCTGCAAATATTTTTATTGTTTCGATTTCAAAAAGTGTTTCAAGTAAGAAGTGCATTCAGATAAAGGGAGAACCTGGCCCATTTTTCGCCTATTCCATTGAGATACGGTCAATAAATAAATACAAGAAGCAGTTTATTATAATAAGATGACAGATATTATTTATTGTGAGCCGCTTCAATCAGGAATCTCACTGCACAAACTTTTTTTCCGATCGTACCAAATTTCTCCATGGAAACTTACCAAAAATGGCTATGTTTTAGCCATTTCTGGCTAAAAACGTTACCGTTACCGCTTTAAAAATTGTCTAAGTTCCGATATCGGCGATGAGGTAATTTTCAGCCGATTACGGTAACGGTAAAGGTTTCGGGAGGAGCGGTATAACCGCTTCAGTAGTCCGGTAACCCACCTCTGCTGATATCATGGCGGCTACTGTATGTAATTTGTACTGTACTCTTGAATGAAGACTACATATATATATATTGAATATATACCTGGAAGTAATATGATGAACTTAAACAAGAAAACTGCATTGAGCAAGTACAACTTATAACGAAAACTACCGATGTAGGTATAACGTAAGATGTGGCCATTAGGCATCCCTTTACCTGAGTCTCTACCCGGCGACCATGACATCACAAAGGGAGCCCGCAAGGACGCTAAGCCGAAAGTATCGCCCCACAAATATGCCTTGAGGTGGCATCGTAAGTGATCGTAGGCAGGCATGAGTCTTCAAATAGCTAGCGCCCGCATCAAACATCGAATTTCGTGTTAACAAAAGAACAGCCGAGCTCCGCTTCTAGAGCAAAAACGCGATCCCAATTAGACCTTAATTCGAGTCGTGCCTCAGTTGCAGAACATTTGCAGGTTTATAGAGGAAACGTTCCAAAGTTAAATGCACAGCTAGAAGATACGTGAGTGTGTCAACAGAAAGTGAAAATACACATTATCTACACGCGTCCTTATCTCTTGTAAGTGTGGTCCATCATCATCAGGATATTTGTTGCAGAAGTAAAGCCCGTTAAAAGTGTTAACGAAAGTAGTGCTAACAGGCCCGGTGGCTATCTAAGCTCACTTTCAAATAGTAAATTACTGCCCTACGACACTTTGTAATTATTATTAGTACTGTATTATATCGAATAGCTTTGAGCTCGTTGACACTACAACGGCGATCAAACAGAGGGATTAATACGTACCGTTTTCAGAAGTTTCAGTCTCTGTTTCTATAACAAAGGCACTATCACAGAGGAAGAAAGCAGGGACACATAGTATGACGATAGACACGTGGAACCCATGCACGAGTGTGTTCCCACACAGGATCAACGGGCATGGGAACAGCAAGTCGGGAATGAAGAAGAAGAATAGATGTAAGTTTATCGGTAGGAGTATGACAATCGGAAGGACACAAGAAGTGGGCACAAAGTACAGACGTCTCGAAGGCCTAGCTAATTGAGTAACCTATACAAATCCCAGGGGGTGCTGCTTCCATAACATAGGATGGTCGATCCTATCACTATGGCCCTTTTTCTCACCTCTCGCTCACTTGACCCTGTGTGGGACTTAGCCCAGGGAATCGTACTGCCTTTACGTCTTAATAGCTGCTTTATGATTGTAAATCGCTAAAATTTGCGTATGTATGATTAGTCTTATAAAGCGTTTACATAGGTAGTAGGGTGCTTAATCTTTGTCTCTCTTTTTGAACATTTTTTCAGGTCGCTGTCGGGGCGTCCGGAGGTGGCTTCAGCCAGTCCGGCAGATCGCCAGCCCGCGAGGCCGTCAGCCGAGTGGCTACATCATCCACCGTATGGCGTCCGGGACAGCCAGCCGCTGGTTATCTCGAGGCGTGTGCTAGCTCCGCTCCCCATGCCCACTTGTGAAGCCGTTGGGGGGCAGGTCACCTGGTGCCTGCTCTCTCCCTTCGGCTTCACTTGCATCGACACCAACTCTCCCAGCGAGCTTTGCCTCGTCCTTGTATCTTCCCTCCCCTCAAAGAAAAACTTCACAAGAAAAAATATCTGCAGGGTGCAGAGCACAGCCTCGGTTATGGCAACCAGGCTTTTGGACGGCTCCGCACCTGTTGAGTGTTGGTATGGGCTTGGCATGGCGTCCAAGTCTGCAATAATACCTCAGTCTCAATGGCAGTGAAATTGGATATCCTGGCAGCACAAAGCCTCGGGCTATAGGTACTGCGAGGAACTCCGTACTGCAACCCCCCTTTTCCCCTACCAAGTGTTGCCATCCATGTTTGTCCCGCTAGAAAGCTGGTCAAGGCAACAAGAGAGGGAGGGGGGCAAGGTCCCTAGTGTTGCCGCCATCATACAGGGTAGGGCAACACTGAGTTGGCCACTGCAGGGCGCAGTTCTCAATCGGCCTCCTGGCTTCGTCCTGTGTGGTCGACTAGCTCTTATAGCGTGTTGGGTATGGACTGGGCATGGCGCCCAAGTCTGCAAAAGTACCACACGTCCGTAGGAGCAGCCGGCAACAAAAGAAAGCTGAAAAAAATCCCAACTGCAGGGTATGGGACTCACGCCTGGCCTGGTGCCGCTGATTCCATGGCTGAGGCTGTGGAGGTCGTGCTGGGTCAGGGGGGCCTTCTCATTACCTGTTGCGAGC
>LQNS02278170.1:48149264-48160743 GCA_001587735.2 Parhyale hawaiensis
AGCAGCCTGCTGCCTCTATAACGGTTCCCGCTCCCAGTTCCGGGCTGTCAAGGCGGGGGTTCCTCAGGGTTCGGTCGTCTCGCCCTCCCTGTTCAACCTCTACGTCTCTGACTTTCCCATACCTCGGGACCAGCTCTGCTACCCCTCTATAACATCTTTTGCTGACAATTTCACTGTCGTGGCGTCCCATCATGATCCTCTCACCGCTGCTACCGCTCTCTCGGATCACTCTGCCTTAGTCAGCAATTGGGCAGCAAACATGGGCCTTACCATATCAACCTCCAAATCGAATTCAATTCTATGGACAACCGACACCCATCAGTCTACACTTGACCCCGGCATCATAATGAACGACTCTGCCCTGTCTCTGGAGCGCCGCCCCAAAATTCTCGGCGTCACTTTTGACACCCAATTCACCTTTACTCCGCACATGACTTCCACAGCCGCTCGAGCCTCCAGCCGCCTCAGACTGCTCAAAGCCCTGGCGGGCACTCGCTGGGCCAGTGCAAGGAGACCCTGCTTCTCACATACAGGGCATTTGTCCGACCTTTCATCACCTACGCGGCCTCAGTTTGGTATCTGGGGCTCGCCAGTCCGCGGTTCGCAAGCTGCAGACGGTTTAAAACGCCGCTCTCCGCACTGCGACCGGTTGCCTCCGCATGGCTTCCGTGGACCATCTCCACGCTGAGTCCAAGCTGCTGAGGATCGATCAATCCCTCGTCCTCCAGTGCCGTCAATACCTTGTTTCCGCCCTTCATCACGAACACCCAGCCCACTCTGTTGTCACCGCACAGGCTGGCCCCCGTCTCATCCGCCACAACTTAGCAACCAAATTCCAACCCGACATCAACCACTTACTCACGGAAAATATCATGCCTTCCCCAGAGTACTGCTCAGCGATTTCCTCCCTCCATCGATCTGCCGTGCAAGCTTCACTAGACCGCCTACCCGTTAACAGTGTTTTGGGCTCTGCCCCACCGAAGATTTCACCTTATGAGGTGGTCCTCTCTCGTGCGACCCGTTCCATTCTATTACAGTTGCGCTCAGGTTTCTGCTCTGCCCTGATGTCATACCGCCATAGGATCGGACTGGCGGATTCGGACTCCTGCCCTGAGTGCCACCGCGCCCCCCACACCGTCAACCACCTGTTCGAGTGTCCCGCCCACCCTACCGCCCTCCTTCCTACCTCTCTATGGGACAGTCCTTTATCTGTGACTGACTTCTTGTGCTCCCTGCCTTCTTCTTCATACCTTCCGCCACATGCCGGCCCCCTCCGGAGCCACCCCCTACGTAACTACAACAACAACAACCAGGCAATAAAAGTAATGATAAGTTATTAAATGGACAAGGCATTGAAAAAGTAATGAAAGTGCACAAATGACAGTGCCCGGTAATGAAAAATGCAACTGTTTCTGTATGTGTCTGGCAAGATACAGGAATTGTCCTGCTAGGAGAAACGTGACATTCTTTCTAGATCTGAGTCCCTAGAAAAAATTTTATTACTTAGCATTGGAATAAAATGAACGAGGATCTTAAGCACAGGAGTAGGACATACTAACGTGGCCAGAAATTTCAGGAAGCCGTCGTGCTCAGCTGGGCAGACATTGGCCTTATTTGAATCATTTCTTTTCTCAATTTTGCTTGTCGACTTCGAGTTGATTTACTCTATCTGTCGTTACCAGCCTTTCTGCTTTTACTTTTGTGAGAAATTTACTCTAAATTTCTCACAAAAATATAAAGCAGAAAGGATGCTAACGACAGTTAGAGCAATCATTACTCGGTATCTATTCTATTCATCAACTCGGTGTCTTGCTTGTGATAACCAAATTTGATTGTTTTCATTTCAGATGTACTAAATCAGTTGCAGCCATGCCTGAGAAAAACTATTTTCAGGCTAAATGGTGTTATATTTTAGAACGAAGATTAGCTGGCTCCAGGTTCCACAAAAATCATAGCGGAGTGCACCGCATGTACGAAAGAATTCGCCATTGCACATAGTGGAATACCTCAGTTGCGATCCCGTGCTAGATTGCAGACTCACGTTCAGGTGGTGCTGTTGAAGTCATACGGCGCTCTGGGTAGCCTAATACTTTAATCTACTACAAATGTTCAGGCAAGAAGTGAGAGTATTGCTTCAACAACAGTAGCATCTGCATCGTTGGTTACTGTACCGGTATTTGTTTTTGCACCGTCACCCAGGGTCACTTGTCAGCCGCAGGAGTGGAAGCAGCGAACAGAACAGAAGTTAGTGATGCATCTGAATGGCAGCCCTTGGTGTTTGCCCAGTCTCAGCATATGAGAGATTCAACTACAAAGACTGAAATTATACATTACTTGAAATTTGTAAGTGACCATGCGTCATTCAATTCAGCAACCCACAGTGGAGATATTTTTCGACATATGTTTCCAGATGGTGAGATTGCCTAGAACTTCAAACTATCAAGTAGATAGATACTTGACGAATACTATCGTGATAAAGCCATTGATACTGCTGTATCCGCGGATTTGCTTCGGCACAGTTCGACGAATCTTCATTTTAATATCAACAGAACTTGAACCCTTCCTTCAGGAATTCCACGGAAATAGTTCACTAGCTCCATTCCTGTACGAACAACATTGAGCAAGTTACTTCACAGGTTTGTTGTAGTGGACGTCATAGAAGTTGCAAAGAGAGGATCCGAGGTTCAGGTTCACAAGACTGATCTTGAAAAGGCTGCCAACCTTCAGGCAGACCGTGAAGTTGACATTGGGTTTGGAGCTCGGCGAGCTCTTCACACTAGTGCTGTACAAAAACAATCTAAAGAAAAAAGTTCTGGTGACGTTCAGGTGCGAGTCTTGTACCGTTATGAAACACATCGCTCTGAAACTAACGGAAAAGAGTCCTTTGATGTACTCTCTGACTGGAGGCGTAAGCTCAATTGATCCTGCACTCATCTCCTCAAGGACCACAGTTAGTATCAAGGGTTTCAAGGTGACGTGTGACCTGCTCATTGATACAGGCCGGTTAACTGTCGCTTGTGCTGACACTTAGCAATTTGTGGACTGGTCTGCTTGCGACAGAAGTATTTCTGAGGAAAGCGCTAAGCTTCTCAAAAGCCATCAGAGAAGGCGTAGAAGAAGCTGAAGAGAGCCGCTAGACTGCTTCTACGAGACAACTCATGGAGACAAACCAGTCTACTCGCCTCTTTACGAAGTTGTAAAACTTGTTCTGTTGCTCTCTGACGGCAATGCAGAAGTTGAATGAGGATTTTCTGTCAACAAGCAGTTGTTGCAGGAATATCTCGCGGAAAGGTCAATTGTTGCGCAAAGGCTGGCTCACCATACAATCCAAAATAGAATGGCTTCCACAACATCAGCATTGACAAGAAAATGCTCCCTGCAGTAAGGTTAGCATCCCAGAGGCGCAAACAACACATATAATAGATCAAAGAGCACACCAAGGCCAGATGTGAACGTCAAGCTTCTGAGAAGAGAAAGCGATCATTGAGAAGAGAGAGCGCTCATAGATCATAGTTAGAGGAGAAAAAGAAAAGGTTAGGCCTATCTCTGGAAGTGCGTCGTGATTAAGGGGAAATTCACCCCATTATTGAAGAATTGAGCCAGATTAGGAAACCAGCACCGGCACATTCTGTGACATTCTGCTTGTGTTTGAATGTAGCAAGATGAATATTAATTGTTGATATTATGGTTATTACATGTTTTATATTTATATTATTATGTTTTTGTTTGCATCTAGATAATGTAAAGGACAATCATATATGTACTATTTCAAGGACTGGATTTTGTCAAAAATAAAAATGAGAAATAAGAAACATAGGACAAATAAAAAGGAAAGCAATATTATGAACTTTCAACACTTCTCTTTGAATTCCTTCTCGTTTGTGCTAGTGCATATTCTACTATTTTTTCAAGTGCATAGATATCCACTAATGGCTGTTGTTTGAATTTAGTTATGTTTCGAAACTAGAAATAGGCTTAATTGATGCGTAATTGTAGTATGTTTAAGTGAAGGAACTAACTATGTTTGGGTGATAATACATAAAGACCGGAGGCGCATTTTGTGAAGTTTGAAGGTAGCAACCTAGTTTGCTGTTCAAAATTAAGGAGGTTGGGTGTGACTATTGGGGCAGTTGGAGGTCACATATAGGTGCTGGATTGTTTCCTATTAGCTACTGTGTTACAGACGGTTGTGGTGTTGTACCTGTATATTTTATAACCTTAATTCATTTAATTATACTGTCACTGTGTTACTGGTGGTACGTATTTAGCTAGATTGGACAGTAGCCTATTTGTAGGTAGTTACTTCAAGAATTTGAAAGGTCAGATATCTTGCATTTCTTAAAAAGATGAGTAATGAAATTTAATGTTTGTAAGTAATGAAAGGTATTGCAAAGTAATTAAAGTCAATTGGGGCAAAAAAGTTGTAGCTCTTTTTGGGAAAAAAGTTGAGCAAGGGTTAAAAAAGAAAAAAAAATTGCTCCCTATTTTTGTCTTAGGTAGAGAAACTATCATAGTTTATGCTGGTGAAAGCTGTTTTTTGGTTGTATAGTTTATGCTGGTGAAAGCTGTTTTTTGATACAACCAATTGTTTGGGGTACAAAAAATGTTTTGTGACAACCCATATAAAAAATGTCATTTTAACGGTTAGGTGGGTTGAGGAAAAATAATATTCACAGCCGAACTATCTGGAAAAAGTTTATCTGACCACGTGGGCTAATAGCCAGAAAGAAAGTAGGACTACATGATATGATGTCCCCAGTTACACTGCTAATTTGTTTTGCCCCATAGAGGGGTAACTTTTTTTCCCCACGAAAAAAAAAACTCATTTTGAGAAAAAAAAGTTGACCTAACTTCTTTCCCCATCCACACCTTTTTTCCCATAACTATAATTGCCCCGAGAGGTCTCTTTATTAACCCCATGGGGTAATTACCATTAGCCCGAATGTCATTTCATTACCCCGTGGGTTAACTTAAGTTCACTTTAGTTACCCCGCGGGGTTAATAAAGTTATTCCTTCTTATTTTTTCCAATTAGACTACTTCTTTGTTTTTCTATTATTTCTTCGTGTTCTATCACTGAACAAATCTTCAATAATCACAATGGTGAAGAACTAAGCATACCATATAACAGGCGCTGAAGGTGGTCGTAGAGGAAGGGAAGAGAAAACTCAGCGCAGCAAAAAAGTTGTATATATATAAATATATCACATAAGCAATGCCATGCTCAAAATGCGGGTCAAGGTCGCCAGGGGGATATCACATGACGACCCAAGGACGTTGCCCAGCCTTGTCCTTGACTGTAGAAGGCAGGATCATCTGAATACCTGCGGCAGAGGACCAGGTGTGAGTTTTGTTCAACCATCATTGAATTTTAAATCATAATGCAGATATACCTGGAGACAATGAGGTGACCAACCCATTCCCAGATAACAAGCGTGGTATGGACTGGATCTCTGCCTTCATGTCCAGAAGCAGGCTGACATTGAAGAAGGGCGGCCAGATGCAAGTGGACGAGACGAATGTCACGTCGGCTTCTATGACTGCGTGAGAGAGGTGTTGATGGCGAAGGGCGTGATAGACAGGTCCGAAGCTCTCTGGAACCTAGACGGGACGTGATTGTTTCTGGACTCCAGTATGGCGAAGACTATCGGCTGAATAGCGGAAAAACCATCAGAGTGACAGCTGGTGCAGGCAGGGAGAATGTCACTAACCCTACCCTTGCCTGTGTCTCGGCCGCAAGAAGGTTGATTGACCCCCTCATAAACTTGAAGGGCCACGGCAGCGGATACCCCAATGACTGGAGAAGGAAGAACCCACTGCCCGACATCTTCTACTGGGCGAGTCCAAAAGCTGAATTGACCGCAGTGTCTTCGATAAGTGGTTCGACAAGGTCATAGACAAAACTAAGAACATCAGGCCTCATGTGCTCATCTTTGATGGGCACATGAGCCACACTTGCCTTAGTGTCGCTCAGAAGGCCGAGCAAAATGATATATCCCTCATAAAGCTTCCCACCCACTGCACTGACCTGCTGCAGCCGCTGGATTTTGCCTGCTTCCATCCTCTCAAGAATGTATAGGACAGGGAGCTGACGAAGCATGTGGTCTAGACAGGCGCCAAGTCAAGCTTGAAGATGGGGTCAGCTTGTGGATCTTGTCTCTTCGATTTGGAAGGAGGGTCTGTCTGAGAAAAACAGAAAATCGGGTTTTAGCGCAACTGGACTGTTTCCTCTAGACCCTTCCAAATACAAAACGGAGAGGCCTGATATAAACAAGCTGGCACTTCATCATGCCTGGCAAGCAGAAGGTGGGCCGAAGAAGCAAGACGGCTCTCCAGAGTTTAGCGGACTCAAGCTATCTCCTTCAATAGTTGTGGTCGAAGAGCCTTCAGTTCAATGGATGAAAATATCGAGCAGCCGGCTGCTTCCAGCTCCAGTTCAAATCAGCGTTCATTAATTCCAACCTCCACATCCAGTAGGTCGCCAACACCAAGCAGGACTCCGAAGGCTGACTTCAGTACTCCCAAAGCTGCGTTCTACTGACTACATTAAGGTGTACGCTCTTCGAGGGTTCCGCTACGTCGTCCAACTTGAGCGGGCATGCGCCGAGCGGCCTTTTGAGTAGGATATGATAAGTCGATGTCACCCTGTGGAGGGACCTCCTACTAAGAGGAGGCGCATCCAAGCTCCTCACGGCGGCCTCATAAGCGTTTAAAATTTTGACATGAGGGTTGCAGACAAAGATTAGAAGGAAGCGAAGCAGAAGGGAGAAAAGAAGGAGGCAGCAAATAAGAAGCAGAAGGAAGAGAAGGAGGAGTGCCTGAGTACAAGTGAAGATGCGTTGATGCTAGACCTTGCAAAGGCAGACACGGAAGAGCTGAGTTCCAAAAGGTTCTCAGACTCCTAGGTGGCTGAGACGGAGAGTACTGATGAGAAGCCAACCAAATGTGACCAAGGAGAACAAGATCAAATCCCCGAGACTGGAGACCAGATTGATTGGCAAGTTCTTTGCTGTCTGGTAGGTATTCATTGCTGCATAAGGTCTTCTACTGTGGGGAAGGTGCTGTAAGATATCAGTGCCGACTCCAAAGCCCCAACACCCAGACTGAGATGACATTCATGAGAATAAAGACCCTCTCCAGCAACCCCAGCGAGGACACTTAGAAGTGGCCTCAAAACGAAGAAATGGCTAGCAAAGAAATGATGGACGTGCCGGCCATCTTCTTCGGGCCTTGCAAGCCAGTGGTTGCCAAAGGCAGTATTTTTCTTTTTTAGGAGCAGCTGCCTCTCGATCACAAACAGGAGTTTATACTCCTCAGCAACTAGAAGCCTCCATCCGAGCCTCGAGTAACTCGTCGGCGAGGGCCCCGACTGTCTCCTGTTCCATGACCACTCTTTTCAATCTCTCCCTGGCACATGCTAAGTTGCCATATGTCTGGAAGGCAGCCAACATTATCTCCATCCCTAAACCGGGCAAACCACTTTCCGACGGCAAATCCTACCGCACATATCCCTGCTGTGTCCGGCGCTGAAGATCCTGGAGCGCATACTTCTTCCGCTTCTTGCGGAGTTCTTGGAGGTGTCAAACTCCCTAGCATGGGTTCCGCTCTATGCGTCGGCCGTCTCAGCCCTTCTTCTCTTAGTCCAACACATAGTACAAGGGTTTAACCAATATGAGCCCCCTACTCTGTCGATTGCTTCAACTGTGGATTTCTCTAAGTCCATTGATACGGTCTCCCAAGATCACGCGCTCAGACCTTTCTAATAACATCATTAGGTGAATCTCTGCCTACCTACGTGGGCGCCGCACCTCCTGCCTATGGGCGGGCTAAAAGTCGCCTTTCCGCCTCATGCACGCGGGAGTTCCCCAGGGCTCGGTGATCTCGCCGCTCCTTTACTACGCCAGCGACTTTCCCCAGGTTGATGATGTCACCTCTTCTTACGTTGAAGACTTCACCATCTTATCCTTGGATACCAGCGTTCCAACTTTCAAAGGCAGCGACTAGCCTGTCACACCATGCTTCGGCAATCGAGGCCTGGGCCGAAGAGAGAGCCTTGGCCGTCTCACTCTGAGACCCATTCTACACTGTTTACATCAGACTTCCTTCAAACCAGAATGGACCCAGTAATCCAAGACGAGTGCATAGGTCCTCACCCTGGAGCGCAATCCCATCATCTTTGGCGTGGTGTCTGACCCATACCTTATTTTGCTGCTCCGCGAAATATGTTCACGATAGATGCTGCTCGCCCTGGCAGATTCTTGCAGCCCTGGCCGGCACAAGATGGGGACAGCAAAAAGAGACTCTCTTATTGACCTATCAGGCCCTCATCAGAAGCGTCATGCTTTACGCTACCCCGGTTTGGTTTCCCATGTTTCTAGAATCGCCACGAGTAAGCTGCAGGCTGTACAGAATGCAGCCCTGCGCATAGTCAATGGAATCCACCGCATGGCTTTGGCGTATCATCTCCACCATGAGACCCCCCCCCCCAGTTAGTAACAGTCAGGGGCTGCTGTCAAAACGGTATCTCCCGAGTGCATCGCGGGTACATCATCCTGCCCACGGTACTATCACGGCATTCCGGCCCTCGCCGTATTCGACACACCCTTCAATCAAAGTTTGAAGCAAACGTTGTTCCTCTTCTTACAGTTGGGATTCTCCCTCCCGAGCAATATCGCACTGCCATGAGCTCATTACGCACATCTGCTGTTGCAACTGTCGCAGCTGCTTCTCCCCTCAGCAGGGTTCTGGGCTACCAGTGCCCTCATCTCTGTGCCGGCGAGTCTCTACTCAGTAGATATTTCCGATCTACCCTCTCCCAACTACGCTCTGGCCATTGTTCGGCCTTAGGGGATGATCAGTTCAGTATGAGGCTGATTGATGATCCCTCCTGTCAACTCTGCGAACAGTCTGTTTGCACCTCTTCTCATGTTCTAGTCACCCAACTGATCTTGCGGTGAGCAGTCTCTGGCTCGACTCGCTTGGGGCTGCACGTTTCCTCGCTTCTCTTCCTCTCTTTGACTATCTCTCCCATCTGCCCAGGCCCCCTCCGGAGCCTCCTCCCCAAGTTTGCACTGGCGGACCCTAGCGATGGCAACGAACAACAACAAACAATAGGAGGAGCCCAAGGTATTCAAGGCCCTTTGTGACAGCTTGTCCCTGGGCAAGTGATTTAGGATAGTGGTGCCTGTAAATATCATGTCCAAATATTTAGCATAAAATAATGATTAGGTCGACATTAAATGTGAGTTATTTTAGTGAATAAGTTGAAGAAAAAGACCCCAAAGTGCAGAGAAGACGATGATGGGACACCTACTGCGAATACTGTGAATAAAGTACTAATTGTGTGTGATAAAAAATATTCAAAAGCCTGTAGCTCTAGACTCAATGGGAATTTTTCACTGTTGCAAAGCTTGTTATTTTCTCTGACAACCCTAGCAACCTTTTATGATGGCCAGGGCTGTCAGTAAATTTTCCTCAAGAATGCAAACTTTTTCCTCCTGTTTGACACGCAAACTTTTTTCAACAAAAGAGCCAAAACCATCAACTTGAAAACGTAAGAGTATGATTTTTTGTAGTTTACTAGTAACTAGGATTGTGTAGTACTTGATTCACGTGATGTTTTTGGTTTTCCCACTTCTTTTATAATTTTTATACAGCTAGTGGTAACTTTTTTCCCAAATCCTAACTATTTTTCTCATTTATGCTGGGAAAAAAGTTACCGTTTTTTTTTTTTGAGATCACTAATAAATGGGTTGGAGGAGTAGCCTGGAAAAAATAGACATAGGTACCCCTGACCCCCTGCACATACCATGCAATAACCAGCATTCTGTGCCTCATAATTTTTTGGGTAGCCCACTTTATGAGGTCATTACCTTTTTTTTGCCCCAAATATCTATAAATGGACTTTCAAATTCTGGTAGGCACCCTGAATAAACGTACAAAATCAAGATCGTTAATGGGAATTACCGAATGAAGAAAGGGAGGGAATAACTGTCTATATTTTCTGGACATTAATTAGGTCGTTTGGTCGAGGATACAAAGCAGTCGTTGCAAATGAGGGGATGTTCAGACTTCAAAAAAATGTTGAATTTTGTGCTATTTTATACCCAGTCGCTTATTTCCAGCATCGTTCCCTAACTTTTGGCCGGGTTTGCAGTCCTTCGTATCTCTTCATGCTGAATTTCCTTGGGAAAGCTATTATGTAAAATATTGTAACATTGTAATTAATATAAACATTATGACCTAAGGTTCATTTGATGAAAATTTCATTACGATTCATTCATTACTTTCTGAGTAGCTATATAATAAACTGATTTATATCGTTATCGTTTTCCTTCCTTAAAATATTATGGCCGCTACTAGGTTTATATCAAGCACTTCAACCTTAATAGTGAAACTGCATAAAACAAAGGGGTGTATGTGGATTATTACCTGAGCAGGTCTCACGCGGCGGTTGAGTCTTGTAGCGTACTTTCAGTACCTCACTTCACCGTCCATGCACTCTGGTGCTGCCCCCTTTCTCAAAAATCTCCTGCATCTCTACCCAGTCTTAACCGGGTGGCACTATCGGCTCTCACGCCGGAGATGTGTGCGTGTTTGTGTACGCAGATCGTGTGCGCGTGAGCGGCGTTCAAGTTGGTACGCCGCGCTGCTCGCTGTATCGCGGATTAAATTGGGTTAGGTTTGGTAACGTTAGGTAAGGTTAGATTGGGTTAGGTGGGTAAGGTTAGGTTAGAAGGTTAGGCTGGGTAAGGGTAGGTTAGGTTTGCCTAGGTAGTGTTTATTTTAGTGGTGGCGCGCGCAGGAAAGCTTACGTGAACGCAAAATCGTCGTTAGAGACGATAGTGCTACCGGGTATTACTGAGTGGAAACTTTTCTAGACGTAGTCAGCAGTGCTGTACCTACCAGAAACCAACCATTTGCTTGCCATTTGCGGCTTTACGTATATCATCTATATTCATATCTCTCGCACTAGCACTGTTCATCTCAGCCTCGAAAGGAGCCAGGGGGCTTCATTGGTACCGTAACACATAATGCTATTTGTATGAAAACTCTATAGATAGATTTTTCGTCTCGCTACTCCGGCACCTTCCGCACCACATTTTACTACGCCTCTTCCTTGACCTTGTATTTATGAAACGTGTTCTTTTTCAAAGACTTCCCGCTCCCTCTTCGCCTGCCACGTGCACTTCATGCGGGCAGTGTCACCACAATAGCGTGTGGTGTCCTGACGTACCGTTGCCGCTGTACTTCCATTGCCCTGTCGATATTGTGTCATGCGAAACGGAATCCGGTTAATGTTTACAGATGGAAGAGCTCTACCACTGTCCAACATTCCCACTGATGGCTTATTTCTTGCAGAAATTTTACCAACGCTGCCGCCAGAAATGCAACCGAAGCAGCTGCTGCAGCTGCAGGAGGTGGTGGGCATCAGCGCCAGGAAGAACACGGAGAGCACCACGTATGTGAAGGAGCGCGTG
>LQNS02278170.1:48196704-48212525 GCA_001587735.2 Parhyale hawaiensis
CCATCACGCCCCGCTTAAGAACCGCGCCACAGTCTTCCGATTAGTTTCGGCAGATTGTGCTAGAAGAAGACGAGGACAAACTGCTGCAGTTTCTAGGCTAAACAAATGAGGGTCGAGCAGCTCGGGGAACCGTGTCATGGTTGACCACACGCGCTGCTTCTGCTGCGTTCTGTAGGTGCGACCATTACCTTACTGTTTTTTATTTTGAAGGTGTGAAATTGTAGACGAAAATATACGGACTCACTAATCATAAAGCTAGCGTTTTTGAGACTGCAATGGGCAACGGAGCGTTGGGTGAGATATGTAATAGTGTGGAACGGAGAAGTTTCATCTACAAGAAAAAAATTACCCGTTAAGCCAACCAAGCTTTTTTACCGCTACGCTCCTGACGTCACTCCCGTACATGTCGAGGTGCGGCTTTGATTGGAAGTACACTCCATGTTTGCTATATGACATTAGCATTGAGAGCGCTACTATAGTGGTTCACAATCACTTTGCTGCTTGTGACGTCATATTGGCGACACAGAGCTAAAAAGACTGATAAAGTACATATCTCCCTAATGTAGATACCATGGGGTTATGCTTGTAAACTTCACCCATTCCGTGGTATGGGAAGTTGCACTCCCTGGTTTACGTGTGCCCCATTGGTTATCTTTTCCTAAACAGGGCCTTCACGATGTTTTTACGTCTTCCGTCCATTTTCTTGCTCCCACTGACAGTTCTTCATTTGTTCCTTCCCTTTTCCCCACTTGCTGTTTACAACCTCGGTATTCCAGCGTGGTTTGGTACTTTGTATTTTTTAACATACTAATAACCCTATTTCTCATAGCGTGGCTTATGTACAACATTTGAAACAGTTCTATTTCTATGAGATAAGGCAAATTAGTTCACGAGAGAAAAGATTACTCCTTCCATTTTTTTTTTAAATTAGGCAAACAGTGGATATTATCTGGTTTGTCTTTAACAAACTTTGAAAATTCGTAGCAGATAGAAATTGCAAGTTTATTTGGAAGCATGGTGGAGCAATGGTTTTTTGTAGTTATGACATGCAATATATATTGGTATTTAACTAATAATCAACAGTACTCTTTGTAAATATTTTTCTTTATCGATGACTACCTTGCTTCTGAGTACAGGTTTAATGCCATGTTCTGCGCATATAACTGTAGTTCTGTCGGACAAAGTTTGTTTGTCGAACCAAGCGTTAACATTTATAAGTCAACATTAGTTTGCTTCAACGCGTGCAATGCCTCGAGCTTTCATACGAGAAGTGCATTGAACTTTGAGCGATTGCCGTCATCAAAATCAAAGCACAATTTCATTCAAATTTCTGAATTATAGATTCTTTTCAACATGCCATCGCTTTATTTATACATACGATGTACATGAATTACTATACATACTGCCAAGTGTATCGTTATTGCAGTCTCTCCCAGAGTTTACAACATCAACCGAAATTGCAATAGTGGTTATACTATTTTCTGAAGAAGCTCAAGTTCTACAAACGACCTTCAAAAAGGGCTCATAAACGTTCAGAACTTCACTTTCGAGTGATTATTTTCTTCTCTATCAAAACACGTAGCAAAAGCCACTTTAGACATCAGCACATTTGACTTCCTACTAGCAACTCTCTACGCTACTACAGCTCCGTAAAAACTTGCAGCAAGCACCGTAAAAACTCGTTCCAATATTTGGAAAAAAGCCTGCGAGCGTGTCCACAATTTCACCATATTTTCACGTGCGCAAGAACTTGTTCCTGATCGGCCACGTCGATCGCTGGAAGCTGGAAAGTGCCTCGTCCTGCGGCGCCGGAACGAGAGCGACAGGCCGCATGTGTGCATGGGGCGGGTGCGTGTGATCTTATACTTTTGTTGCGATGAGGCGTCCTTCCATTAAAGGTTGTGCGCCCGTGTTATCTTTTGTTCCTGGGATGGCAATTAAGTGTCACAGACTGAAACTGTGACTAACATTTACCCTTGAACACTAACAAAGGGTAGAATGTACTATATGCGGACGCCATACCTACCGATGGTGAAGTATATGATATTGTTTGTCGTTAAGTGTTTGCCGAGCTAGCCACCATATGTATGTAGATATGGGCTTACATCCATTATAGCTATTCGTAGGAGGTGTATTCTTTAACCGCTCAGGTTAAGGTTTTGAAAGCCTCCTACTTCCTTAGCCTCTTCTTTCCTGACTTGCTGTTCTCATGCGCGTTGATCCTGTGGGGGAACACCTTCGTGCATGGGTTCCCCATATTTCTATCGTCATACTATATGTCCCTTGCTTCTTCCTCTGTTAGATCGCCGTTGTTGTGGAAACGAAGGCTCAAGCTACTCAATATAATAATCCTACTTTTTTAAATATTAACACAATTTAGAAACCACGGATGTCTTAAGCCGAGGTCCCACCATACAATCGCACGCTTAACTTATGAACGGACATTTAACTCGCTCCGTGACAGTCAGTCGCATGACCGATGTGCGAGCTGATCTTCCACTCACTAAGTTGAAACTGCGATTGTATAGTGTGACCCCGGTCTAACGTACGCGCATTGCTGCTCTTAGTGATTGCGTTTGGCTGATTCATGTCTCTAGTTAATACGATCGCATGCCTCCTCACTGTGTTCCTTTGCGTTTTATATGGGCAGTGATGATTAGGTTTCGAAGCCACATGCTTGCTTTTACACTGCGCCATTTGAGTTATTCTAAACAAGTATATTGTCATGGTAGACCTGTTGGTCTTAGCATTTTCTATCCCATAACCATCAGAAACTTCAGGATACTATGTAATTTTGTTTTCAGCCTTATTCATTATATATATATATATAACCTTCGCACATCGTAGGCTATTCCGTGATCTCTGTCATTGCTACATATATTTTAAGGCGGTGTAGCAGATCATCGCAGATGTGAGCGGTGTTGCCTCGATTTAGGCCGACCCAGACGTAATCGGTTTGCCATTTACGTTGAAAAGTAGATTCAGAGTGATGAACTCAGCCCTCAGAACTGAAATCCTGACAATTAAAATTTATTGGATGAGATTATCTTGAACGGCATTGACGAATCGGACACGCCTTAAATAATATTTTCTCATAGTCCGTCGAGAAACACCCAACGACTCAGTCATTCCCTCTCCCCTCAGGACGATGCAGATTTTCAGACCAGTGAAGCAAGAAATTCTCTTCGTGTTCCCTTATATGCTTGTCGATTGTCGGTCTGTTGTTTACGAATCCGTTCGTGCAGCGTTTGTGTTTCTTCCTCGGGAGATTTGTTGATTCATTGAAGCCTGAATGTTGCAATTAGAAAGATTGCTATATAGTCCGCGCCTAGCGGTACTGCCCTCGACCACAGAAAAAATTCTCTTCCAGCTGCGAGAAGTGACGACGACTCGGAGGTGAAAGGGTTATGAGACTAGCATACCCATTGTCTTTCTTATGCAAAATAGTTCTGTTGCCCATCAAAACCAAAATGTTTACAGTTCCAGATTGCTTTGACAAACCGCTGATACTTTTGCTGTTTTGCTGAATGTGCGTCATACTTCATTTTTAAAAATGTGGTATTAACTTATAATTTACTGTCTGTGTAACAAAATAGTTTAGTTTCCTGAATTTGATCGAAAAAAATGCATTCATTATGTGCAAAGTACATGATTCTGTGAGTGAAATATTAAAATTAGCAAAACAAAAAACTAGTGAGTGAGACTTTGCTATGTTGAGTATTCTTGAGAGGAAACCTACTCGTCCCGGCACCAAAGTGTCCTGCGCTAAAGGCGAAATTAGTGCAATATTGGAAGGGAGTCCTTCAGTACAACAGTCCGTGCCTCATCAACGCAACTCAATGACAAGTTAAGGGATGTAGTTGAAAGCTGGGTGTGGATATAGTGGAAAATTAAAAGAATAGTGTAACTGATGTTTCTCTCAACTCTGCTGAAACGTATATATGTGTTTAGTAACTGTGTCGTATTGTGAAGTAATCTTCGCAAATATTGTTTACACTGCCTCCCAGCAGCCTCACCATATTTTGATTCCGTACTCTAAAGCCTACTCATAGAGCCTTTATTGATTGCACTGATGGAAGGGGAACTACGTAGCTATATTAGTTTGAGGATAGTCTAGTTCACTACTTGGTCCGCTCATTAAGGAGCTCCAGCTCATGCACCTCAAGTACTATCGCCCCACTTGACTGTGTCAGATCCAGTTTCCATCTTGCTGCACATGATCCGGCCCTGAAAAAACCTGTCCATTTTCTGGCTGCTTGACCCACATCGTTGAGTGTGTTAGAAGAATATGTACCTACCGACGTCAACTGGAGCGGACCGTGTGCATAAGGACTGCCTTTGTGCTAAATTTAGGAGATTTTCACTAGCAGATGTTTATTTGAACTACGTACACTTAGGTACAACAGATGCGGCCTGCAGTCATGCAGACTGCCTTCTCGTGTATGCCCAGGTCACGAGTTATTTATTTTTTTAGATGAACATGTCTAACTACGTCTACGGACGCATATGATTTGTAACTGAGCCTGTTTGTGTATATGATGACTAGCTTGTGTAATAAAGCGTCCAGTTTTTCGTTAATGGGCGAGTACCAAAGTACGGATGCTGATACACCTAACAAGCGAAATTTATACTGTGCTATTACTTAAGATTTGAGATTTCGTGTGAGGGATTTTTTTTTAGCGAATTTCACTCAGTAGGCTTGTGGTCGTGGGATGGGTCGTAAGCCATAGGATTAAGTGGGTGGCGCTCCCGAGAAATCCACGAAACACCATAGCCATACCGGTACCTAGACAGACCTCCAAGAGTTCATTTCTTGCCCACTTATATATAAGGCTTCCTTCCCTTTTCGTTTTCTTACCAATAACGTTGTGTTCTGTGTTTCTCTTCTTCCCTAACTTGCTCTTCCCATGAACGTTATAATCCTATGTTGGAACACCCATGTAAATGGGCTCCACGGTTCTCTCGACATACTATGTGTCCCTTCTTCACGTCTTTTTGAAACGTGTTTTCAGTGGAAATGGAGGGAAAGAGGAGCTTATACTAATATATGTAATAACAATTGTAACCATGGGAGTAAAAATAACGGGAGGATCAGACATAAGGTCATCGAAAAATCGTGGCATCACAGCCTGACCAGCGCTTCTGCCTGTGACGTCATTGTGGACCATACACGTTCTAATTTAAAACTAAATGCAGAGCTTTCTACCCACTATGGCTCATATGTTACCATATATCACGTTAAAAATGC
The DNA here is from genome assembly GCA_001587735.2 of Parhyale hawaiensis. NCBI lineage: Eukaryota > Metazoa > Arthropoda > Malacostraca > Amphipoda > Hyalidae > Parhyale > Parhyale hawaiensis. The sequence goes on from LQNS02278170.1 coordinate 48,201,953, forward strand.
AATGTATAGATAGATAACATTGTGCTGGTATGACTTCTAACTTAACAAGTGCATGGTCCGCAATGACGTCACAGGCAAAACCGCCGGCGGGCTGTGACGTCACGATTTTTCTATCAGCTGATCTCTGGTCCTCCCGTTGTTACTGCTTCGTGATTTTTAACTATGCCGATGTTGCTTACCAGTTTTCTGTTCTTAAAAGATTAGCGTACGCGGCATTCAAGAGCGACAGCGAAGGTGTAGCGCAGATTTTTCATTAATCATACTCATGCACGGAGGTAAACTATTGCTTCCTGATTGTACTACTAAAGTTTGCTCTGGCCGCGTTACACTGTGTTTCGCTATAGTCTTCGACCAGTCTATGAAGGCAGTTTAGGCGGGGCATAAGAGATTGCGCATGTGTCATATTTTGTGCTTAGATAAAATTGATCTTTTTAGATTTTACTTTTCCAATAAATATAGTTATCTTGGACTGCTTTGGAAGTCACAGTTGTAATTAAGCATTGAATAATGGCAATAAATTTCTTGAATATGATAAAATATAGCAATATTTCGGTAACTTGGCTTAGCAGCAAATGCTGCTATGCCAACTAGGCCTATACCGAACTTCCTATTGATCGTTTGGGTTACCTTATTTTAGGATGAAAATGCGTCATGGAAACTTCTTCTGCTTCCCGCTCACGCGTTTTTTACAGTCAAGCGAAGGAGCTCATACACAACGTTAATTTTTATTTTTTTGGAAGAAAAAAAGCGAGCCAGAGACCCTTATTGGATCTTTCGAAAGCATCTGCTGAACTGCAAAGGCAACGACAGTCGGCATCAGAACGGTTCTTCGAATTTGCTCGCAAGCAAAGGGAACTGCAGAGCCAATTTTCTTTTCTGCTGCAAGGAACAGACCTGTCACTGTCACCAATTTGGATAATTTTGATCTAAGAGTCCTGCGAATAACTGTGCTCTCTTTCTATGAGAGAAGAGATATTCCAACATGCGAGTTGATCCTGTGTAGGAACACCTTGTGCTTGGGATCCACACATTTTTCTTGACATAATTCTTGCCCCTTCCTTTTCCTAGCTTAGAACAGCTTTTTTTATGCTGTGCAGGGAGACTTAAGGTTTCGTATATAAGTTTGTAGTATATAAGCTCCCATTACCGCCCCAAATGAGGCTATTTTTCTGTAATCTGATAACATTTTTCCTCTAAATCCTTTCTACACTTTTCATTACTAAAATTACTGTATATTTCATTAAAGTTCACCAGCTCCATCCTTATTATCCATGCAGATTGGTATTTAATACTCTAGAACATTTCTCAATAATTCGCGCTTCATTAGTTTCCGCCAGTACAATCCTCTTATATCGGTAGTGCTTGGCTCTAGACGCAGGTGCTGGGCGGGGCTATAAGAAATGCCGTAGAACTGGCGATGCTGTGAAGGAATTTGACCACGCCCAAACCGCCTTCGTAACTTGGTCAAACAAATTGTCGGACCGCTATGGTATTTCAACACAACGCCACTTACACCCCTAATTTATGGCAGACATGGCATATCGCTATATGTGTTTACAGAGGAGCTTACTCGTGCATACTACGCCTATATTAAGCTGACGCCAGTAAATCCCGTCTACACATTCGAACGACCAGCCTGCCAGTGGCGTGTTGCAATCATACCTTCGGTGTCACCTGTGCTACACCGGCCTCCAATGCGACTCAGGTCGGGTAACGACGGGTGACACCGACGGCAAACCCTCCAAAATTGTACGGTTATCAGCTGGGTAACTTATTCCTTGATGAAAATGATCTGTAGCTAACCGTTGCCATAGTTGCCAAAACAAAAGGGGGTTCAAGAGTAAGGACCCTTGGAAGAATATGAATGATTCATCAGCGTGAGAGCACATTATGTCGTCTGTCGACAATCGTTTCCTGTTGAAATTTTCCTTTTTGGAATAGATAACCGTGCGTTCTTCCATGACATACTCCTACTACATGTACTTTATTTGTTCACTATCTTTATTTCCGGCTGTATGTTCACAAACGAAACACACAAAAAAACATTTTTTTATCATATGGATGCAGGGCCCAAAAATAGGGCGCTGCACCCTAAACGAACACCTTCGTGCGTGGGTTTTTCGTCTCTATCGACATACAACATGTCTCTTCATTTTCCTGTCTTGAAATGCCGTAGTTGAGTCGAGGGAAGCTCAAACAATTTATTCACTTAATTCTTCTGTTTATCAGCACTTTGAGCCAAAATTGAGGGACACTGAAAAGTTGTATAAAAACTCTATATTTAGAAGCGTTGATATGTAAATATCACTATTATTTAGTGCAAGCTAGTTTTTTTAAAACGGACTGGTCTATCCGTGCTTTGTACACAAAGGATATTTGTACAGTACTTTTAAGTGAGACTAAAATAATTATCAGTTTTATTCATGGGATACCGATATGCCGTAATAGTTTTCATGCAAGACTAAATAATATAAGTTCTTTCAGCAACTGGAAATAACAGCCTCGTGACCAAGGATATCATTTATTGCAGTTGGTTGTTGATTTTTGTCACTTTAAGAATTCTATTTCAACAGTCCAAGTAAAGGTAAAACTAGCGTTCCGTTTGAGGTGGTACTGGCATGTGAACCAAAGTGATGGATCCAGACAAACCAAGACCAGGCAATCAGAACACCGTGATACGGCGCGAAAAAAGCATTCGTTTGAAATGTTATATCAATGAGAGTTCAGGACATGTCTGAACAGTACGTTATCCCTTCATTGCCGTGATAATCTTACTCAACAAATTCATAGGAAGATACCTAGGCTAATTGTCGGCATACCACCATCAGTAATGGGTCGCTGAAGATCGAGTGAATTATTACGCTCCAGATTCCGTGGCTTTTAGCAGGAATGTAAGGTGCTTTCCAACCTGACCCTCAGGCGTGTCGCGCTGCTGCAGCTCCTACAGATAAAACTACCTCATATCAATGGAAAATAATAGCACTTTTTTTGGCGAATGCCTTAGGTTAACTCACATTCGGGACATTTTGCGTTGCTATCCACTCAGCTTTTTCATGCTGTTTCCGATATAATGTTTCTTTTTTGCATTTTTTCCGCCCGCATCGTTTGCTTTTCAGATGATTGGCTTTCTTAATTGCCATGCTACACGTACAAGTTCCTACTTTCATCCTTTCTTGGGAGTGCAGGAAGCGTTGTGGGTCTGGGGAGGCTTTCTTAAGCCTATAATAATAACGTAAAAATAAATTTTATGAATTTCTTTCCCGTTAGGCTTTATTGATCAGTTGTTACACGAGACGCAATTCTCAGTGTCCGCTACCGTTTCCGCTTCGGGCGGCAGGCGCAGACGCCGCAGGCCTTCCTCGATCGTTATGTTGATGCAACTCGTTCGTTCCGCCACGCTTTCCTGATGTTGAATTTATTCGCCGAGACGTGCATCTCGTTTGCTGGAAGCGTAGAAACGAATGCTTCTCCTGCTCTTTATCCCTCCTCAGTCTTGAGTTATAGCGAGCCACTTAGGGTTGACATATATGCTCTCTGCTCGTCTTCCCTTTTCCTGCCTTAGGCTTGAGAAACACGCGGACCTTGTTTGCCTGAGAGAGAAGTTCTAGGTCAGCCTCACTGGCGGAAGCTGCGCTAATGCGCGTTGTAGGAAAACGCAAATCTCGCCGTGTTTACGTGTTGCCGGGGCCGGTGTTTACGGACTTCAGTGGAGAACTGAGAATGTTTTCCACGCGGTGAGTCATCGACGCTGTCCTTAGCTAGTTTACGCTTTCGCTGCTAAGTGTTTTCTATACCTTCGCACGAAAGAGATTAGGATACAGGATATGTTCATATATACCGTGAAGAAAACCCCAAGTTTACAGGACTTGTCCTTTATCGTTTTATGGTAGTTTTTTCACCGTAGCCTATGATTAAAGATTTTTCTTTATGATATTTTCGTGAAGTCAAGGACGATGGGCTGCTGAATTTTTCGGATACACCATGAAATAACGAAATATTTTTCCGTAATTTTTTTTCTACAAAAACACCCAACTAAAATTCAGTATTTTTGTCAACATATTTAGTTGCAATAAGTCATTCTAAGACTTTTTTCATGAATGTTTTCGTTGCAAAGGCTTAGTTTTCGTGATATTTGACTTTTATGTTTCAATTGTTTTTGTCTGAGAGAAAATTATAACTGCCATTACGACCAGCGCGATATCGCTGTACACCGTTTTTTATATATATTTCTTGTAAGATATTAGCAGAACAAGTCCTAGCCAGCCTAACTTAAATGAGTAAGGGTTTCGTTAGGGCCAAAAAACTATTACGGGGTTTCGTTCTAGAAGGCGCGCCACGGCATAATGGCGTATCTTAAATTCTATCACAGAAAACAATGGGAACTTTAAAGGCGAAAACGTTATTTTTGAAAAGCCTTAGAATGCCTTATTCTACCGAAAGATGTTAACAAAACTTAGTATTACGTATCAAGCCATCAATAGCGTTAAAATAATGTAAAACTCAAGAAAAAAACATCACCATAGCTGGCAGTTGACGACTGCAAAATGCGCGTTCCAGCAATGTGTGCGTGCTCGTGTTCCAAAAACGAAAGTGACCCGCGACCAATATAAACAGAATTTCAAAGTTCCCGACAAAAACGTTATTCGTAAAAATTTCTTAGGATGCGTTATTCTACGTAAATATTTCAGTAACAAAATAAGTCCGACCGCTTGGATCACGTCGTATGGGACGTACGTGCGGTGGTAATATACCAGGAATATAATAATATAGTTATTGGTGGACAATCAATTATAGCTCCTATAGCTCCAGAAATTTGAAAAAAAACACGGGCATGTCATCTGAGATATTACACGTCCTCTATCATTAATTATATTTTCTAAGGTTTTACAACCTCGAAGAGAGTTTCATTTTTTTTATAATTTTCAGATTTGCTTATTGTAATATTCTGTATGCAGTTCGTCATTGACGAGATCGATGTGTGATCATGTTGACTGTAGCTTATTGTGGTAATTGGTAGCACGCAATATCTTTCTGTGACTCCGATTTATTTTTTCAGTTTCGGTGACGTTGCAATACCGTGCGACATCTACTGTACTCGGTTGAAAACTACGTTTTTCCCGGTTTTTCACGTTTTGGAATATTAAAAGCGGCATGAACTTATTTTCCAACCAATTTCTCGAACACTTTCAATAAAATGGGCGTCAGCGTAATGGGGCGGTAGTTGGCGACATGGGGCGACACTGGACCCTCAGGAATGGGACTAATATTCCCAGTACGCCAACAACGGGGAAAATTTCCTAACCGTATCAGGCGCCGGAAGATCACTGCTAGCTTAGGAGCAAGAACGCTAGCAAGCTGCTTATAAAACCGAGGAAACTTGCCTGCCGGGCATGTAGACTTGAAAAGAACTCATACATATATATAAGTATTAGGGCGATGCAATCTGCAATAATGTTCCAGAACTCGTCAGAAACGCGCTGATGCATCGCTTACAGTTATCTAAATGTAATGATAATTCATAAATAAACTTTATAATATTTGAAATGTGCAAACAATGGTAAACACAATATTGCAGCTTTGAGAGTAAAATTATTCTACAAGAAGAGGCAACATTATTTTCAACAGAATAAATCTGCAAGACTGTTCCAGAACTCCTCAGAAAATGTGCTAATGCATTGCTCATACTTATATCAAATAATTTCATAAGTCAAGATAAATGAACTTCATAATAGACTCACCTTGTTCAATTGTAATAGAAGCATCTTCAACATCATCATCATCGGCACCTAGCTGTTTCTTTAACAATTCCTGCAATGCGGTATGTGGCCCATAATGTGGGCGATGTAGTATATACAACCAAGATTCTATAGAATCTTGGTTGACCCATTGTGTACATGAAAGTTTTGGCGAAACAGCCTACTGTATTACACGAAGGACACTAAAAAATTCACTCGTATCACTTTATAAAACCAAGTTTTTATAAGTTTTCTGCGAAGGAATACTGACACGTTCTTACAAGTGCATGAATTATTGTGGTACTCTATATTCACGATTAGCAAAGAAATTTAACAGAAATATGCGGAGTGTATGATCAGTCACTGGCAGTTCAGGCTGCACTAAGTTCGGAATAACGTCACTCTTGAGTGAGCAAAACATTATGACATATTACGCTCAATTCTCACAGCGCAGCATCTCTTCTCTTCAATGACGTGCAATGCAGCGTGAAAAAGTTGAACTGAATGAAAATCGATGAGATTTTCCTAATGTCTTCCAGGAAAGACGGTGGGTCATATTGGGCTAAGAAGTTTCTTTTGTCGGCCCGGGAAATTCAAATGTACCAAAGAAAGTCATTCGGTATATCCATTCGGTATCGGTAGAAGATTCAGAAAAGATTCGGTATTTCGGTAGATGAAAATACCGCCGCTACTACCGAAATACCGAATTTCATTCGGTAGTCCCAGCTCTGGTATTTATACAGTACCTGCAGCAGTTAAGTGCCATAACTGCAGTAGAGTTTCGAATATTTCACTTGATTTTACGTGAGTTTATGCTAGTAACTACGTTTACTAAAGCACGATATCTACTTATATTAACTTTCAGTCACGGTCACGTAAAACTTTTGTTCCAGAAACCGGAAATATTTCGCATTTTGGGATATCGGGGCTGAAGACCGTCAGGCGCAATTTACTGTGCGGGTTGCAGTTTCATATGCCATACAATGACAGTTACGTGCACCGTGGTAACAGTTGCAGTTACGTGCACCGTGGTAACAGTTGCAGTTACGTGCACTGTGGTAACAGTTGCAGTTAATTACGTTTTCCTTGCAACCGCCCGGCTGCAAGGCTGTGCTGTAGGACGATAGGTTCCATTTTCGCTTTTCCGAGTTAAATTCTAATCCGGTTTGAGATTGTTCCCGAGTTCGTTCGCTTAGCCTTATTTGCTGTTTCGAAATTTTTAGGTTTAATGATCTTTCCGCAGTTAAATAGTACATTGAGCCAGCTCTCCAAGTAAGTTCATTTTTATCATACTAAGCCTAGCCATAGCTAAGCCTTCCATGGACGCCTTTCCTTCATGCCCACTGTGCTTCCTTCCATTTCCATCTTCCCACGTGTGACTTAATTAATTTCCTGTTCTTTCTCTTCTTTCCCTACTTAATAGTTCTCCCTATGTGCATTGTTCCTGTTTGACAGCACCCTCGTGCGTGGGTTCCACGTGTTCATCGACATTCTATATGCATCATATTTTTCCTTCTAAGATCGCCTCGGTTATGGTAAAGCCGGAGGCGTCAACTGTTCAGTGTAAATACAATCGAGCTAATCCGCATTCTGAAGATACTGTCCAGGTCTCTCGAGACGAGAAAAATCGAACGTACTCACTGATAATCTCAACCCGATTACATTTCAAAGGGACGCCTTAACCCGAAGTAGCATGACGGACGAGCGCTGCCCGGGCAAAAGCGCATGTCTGCAGGTTCCCACGAAATGAAAAAAAAAAAAATACACAAACGTCTGTCTTTTTTCATCAAAAGAGAAACTTTCCACATGGACAGTTATTCTAATATCTTATGAGTTGTTAAATGCGCAGATGTATATTTTAGCATTTCTTTCTCTCTATAGAGAAACTTAATAATTTACACACAGTCATTATATCATTATATATACCTGTAAAATTTGCAAACATTGAGTTTAGTATTTCTTTGCCACGATCGAGAAACTTTACAATGTATGAACAGTGAACTTTTCTATCATTACGCATAATTTCTAAAGTTCACGGATATGTATTTTAGTATTTCTTTGTCACTAGAGAAACTTTGTCATTATTATATCTTGTGACTACAAAAATTCGCACGGGAGAAAGTGATGATAGGGCAAATTTGATTTTCTTTAAGGAGAAAGTACTCGTGAGATTAGACCGCGCGACAGGGCGGCGTGTGGTGCCATGCAGGGCGCCATATGCCGGGGCGTCATGTGGTACCGAGTAATGTAGCCCTGGGTACCAGTCTTCTCGAAAGCGAAGTCGATTTCTTTTCTTTTCAGGGAGTCGAGAGGGAGATTTTCCATCGGGAAACCCGTTGCTGTAGGAGGTGCCCGTACGGCCATGTTCTTGTGCCTAGCGGAACTCCGTGTATTGAGTAATATAGCCAGGGGATTTCAAAACCTGCCAGCGTCGAAATATATCGTGGAAAACCCAAATTAAACCTGAAGTAAATGTTATGAAAATATTCACTCCACCACGTCATAGATCCCTTTTTTAAAGCTCATTAACTAATATTTGTTTAGCCAAAATGAACCTTATTTTCATTTAATTTTGTTTGTTTATCTTAGAGCTGCTGATGCTATAACAAATGAATTAGAAGCGTTTACCTATTATGACAGTTTTGGATACTGATTCAATTGTCTTTGGTGTAACCATTTACATCTTACCTCGCTTTACTGCAATTACTTGACTTGTCAACTATGTAGTTAAGGTCAAGTCAACTTGACTGCACGCCTCAAATGGGAAATCAACATGCACTGGATCGTGCTGCAGATGTTGATGCCCGTTAAACTCATGAGGAGTGCACGGTTGCAGTCGATCACAAATTGGCACAACTAGCGCGTCAGAAACGCAACACTGATATGACGACTGCGATCGTTGCCGACCATCCCTTTCTCTGCATAGTTAACCTCGTAAGGGTCAGGATCTCTGCATGGAATGTGAATGTTAGAAATTGTAGTTAACGCCTCAAGCTAGATATATCGGATGGTATTATCTGCCTCGCGGGGAAGCGATCTGGGCTTCTATAGCATGCACGCGCACCACTCTAAAAGCGGATACACGCTAGAGCCTCGTTGCCGTCACGGCCCATAGTCTAGCAAACGACGCCGCTATCTTGACGACTGACAGAGCTAGAGGGTGCGGCGGCAGAATCAGCACGTTTTAGCTTTGACGGTGCTTTTCTCTGTTCTCTATGAAGTTGTGGCTCTTCACGAATTTTATCAGAAAGGGCGCTTGAACTATCAACTAAAATATTAATTACAGGATGTGTTTTTTTTTTCGATATGAATCCGAATTTGGTAAACTGAGGGATGTTGCTGTAGTAATGGCCGTATTTGCAACCGATTCATTTAACGAATGCATGGTTGTTACGGAAACAAAATTAAGCTATAAAGAATGTTCAGCGTAGTGAGGTAACTGACCCTTCACACGCACATACTTAAATATAGATCTCACCTCGTCCGTCAGCGCTATTTACAGTGAACGTCTAATAGGTCTAAACATCGAAGCTAAAGTCTATAGTGTGAATTTGCGTTAACGCCTCTCCCTTCTGACATTCTATCTTATGAGGAGTTGCTCCCCACGCAAGGCACCCTATTCGTTATGAGCGTTGGATTAGCCGGGTTAGCTCTCACGACGTGCCCACTTTCATGCCCACTCATGCTTCCTCGATCCTTCTATACATACATGTATACTGTACGTCTTCAACTGACGATCTTTGTTCTATTCTTCCTCTACTTTCCTGACTTGCTTGTTCCTATACGCATATGGATCTAGTGCGGATGCCCTGATGCGTTTGTTTCACGTTTCTGTCGATATAATGTCATCGAGTGACACGGTGAGAGCAAATTAAGGTGCGGTCATTAACTTTACTTGTTCGCAACTTCAGTCGAGGGCTGTGCTATCCTTTGGACCGCGCTTTAGGCGTTAGACTCAAGTCAGTTTCCCTTGAAGCAGCAGGAAACTCATCCTTTCATCGCAACATGGAGCTTCAGCAGCCTCAAAGGAAGTGGTGCCGCTGCAGCTTCAACTACTGTAACACCATCGAAAGGGACGAAACCAACGCATGAGTTCTGAACAAGTTAAAGCTCACGAGCTTAGCGCAATTCGCTCATGCCACGCCAATCGGCCGATCCTTTAATGTCCATGTTTCTTACTCGTTAAACTTCTGTCGCTCGTCTATCGAAGCATAATTATTGAATTAAGACTAATATCATAAAATATATACACCGTAGTGTCGACAATTTTTTTTTTTATAAAGAACTTAACGTTTCGGGAAAACACAAATTCCCATCTTCAGAAATTCGAACTAAAAAGCTAGATACAAAGGATGAATAAAAAGAAAAGTTTACTATGTATAACTAAGTCAGGACAGTTGTTTGCATGGAGGGAGCTAAAAGGCAAATGACTGCAGTGCGCAACGGGGGTCCCTAAATAAGTGACGGACGGTATGGGAAGCGGAGGGAGGCGGGCAAGCACAGTCGGAGGCAAAAGCGTCAGTCATGGATGATGACGAGTGGCACGGCTGAAGACATTATGTTGAGACTAGGTTTTATTTTTTTGAATATATAGTGATTCTAGAGTTCTGAGTTCTATTGGATTAGAATAAGCTATTATAGAGAAGTCTTTCCTGCTAATTGGATGGTTGTTTTGCTCTGCATGGAGACAGGGAGCTGAATGTGCAGGTTTTGCTACTGGTAAACCAGTTCTGCTTGATATACCTAAATGTTGGTCAACGCGGGCTTTGAAATGCTGTCCAGTGCTGCCGTAGTACAGAGCTGAGCAGCTCGTGCAAGAAAAGACGTAAACAACACTG
>LQNS02278170.1:48213757-48225730 GCA_001587735.2 Parhyale hawaiensis
CCTAACCTAACCGTGAAAATAAGCCAAGCCTTTAGCGGCCAGCTATTGCTGCAGAAAACTTGGAAAAGTAACACACGTTTGGAAAAACACGCTGAACAGACACTCAAAAAAATAAGTTTCAGATGCGGTTGTCAGATGAAAACATGATCCGATTTACCTATTCTGTGTCACGGGGAGTCGTATCCGAAACGGGGACCCAAGTGTCACCGTACGCTTACTCCAGCCTCCGTGACTTACCGTATTTCTTGCAGTGCCAACTTTGCTATTTCTCCCCTACTTCAATAAACTTCGTTGTGCTCTTACTCTTCATTAACCGATACAATTTCCTGATGCGCAGTGATCCCGTGTACGTGGGTTTCTCATTTCGCTTGACATACTACGTGTGCCTTGTTGCTTCCTGTCCTTGCTACGCACAGAGAAGTTCATACATTTTACACAACAAACCGTCGTAAGCACTACTCGAGTGTTTGTGTAATCTAGACAGAGGCTGACATTTTTAACCAAATTCGCTGATGCTCTATACCCGTTAAAGACCAGTGCTTTTTATTTGGACGCAGCTTTGTATTCGAAGAAATTTGATAATAAGAAAATTTACGTTTTTATCATCTGTAGAATTTGATTATTTACTTACTTTCTGTAGGCAGTTAATTTGGGAGACGCTTGCAGTTAATATGGGAGACACTTTCGACGCTAGTTGGAGACAGCAGAGGATGGGAACAACCGTTGTTTTTCACGAAGCCTTAGCATTTAATTGTGACCCCTAAAGTGTTAACCAATGAAGCTGTCGTGGCGCAGTCGTGCAATTAAGCCTATAATTGGGGACCTGCAGGCAGGCGCAATCGAGGCCTAATTTAACCATCCGGAGTTTCAGCACTTCATGGTGCCCATTCTACCTCATTCTTGCGTGAATTCCCCTGGTTCTCTGAGACATTACATTCGGTTACGTCCACATTTATTTTATTTTTTTCTTACAGACTCGACATTTCTTCTCTGCTACTGAATAACATGTTGCCTGCTTTTATACTCTCATGATACTAATTTGGTGGCTAAAGGTTGTCAGCTGACACAATAAAAGCGATCGTTATCACAACAGGACTGTAATCTCTGATACAGCTACATGTAGGTGCCACACGCTAGCCAACAGGACGAGTAACCGAGTTTTGCTCACCGAATCGACGGCTAAAATCCTGTACACTCCCGCTTCGGCGCAAAATTTCAAGATGGAGTATCCAGCATTTGTTTTGCTCGACACGTGCTGGTCAAACGAGCGAAATTTCATTAACAAACCGCCACCATGGAGAGACGTCTACCGGCGTGTGGGTTGTTCAGTTCGGTTTCGGAGACGCCACAACTTATTATATTCAAGACATTTTATCATAGAATTGGACTTAATATTACTTTTGAAAGCATTTTGTAGCATCTATTGTATTATTCTGCTTGTCAGATGTATTTTTGTCATGGTGTTCAGTCCGTAGCGATGACAACGTCGTTTAGATGAACGGAGCTCGACGTCTGTTGACCATCGGACCATTCTTATAACATGTGAATAAGGAGGTGAGGTTTTGCGCAAAATATTTTGCACATTTACGAGAGTTTCCTCAATCATTGGCTAGCGTGTGTCACAGCCTCAACTATGCTTCGATGACAGTTACGATTGTCTCTGAACGTTTGTTCGCTCAGAAGATCAACGAGTCAACGACTTGCATGGTCAGCAACCTGCCTATAGCTCATCGCAAGCAGGTATACGGCATGATATTGCAAATGTTTTTGATTCGCATATTCCTAGTGTTGGTTGGGAATCTTTGTCAGCTTAGTTGAAAACCTGGCTCTCGCTGCGCCTGTAGATACCTCTGTTAGTATGCAACACACAAACCGTTTGAAATCTGAAAACAAGGTAGCTGTTTCAGCCATTCTCGATATGGAAAAAAAATTGCAACCCTTCAAAAGAAAATTATCCAAGCTAACCGTGCATCTTTCAGTGCAGCAAACTTAATAGCCCAGCTCCATGTATTAACGTGTGCACCACGCTCAGTCTGTCTCTCAGCAGCGTCTCCACGTTTGGCCTGTGAAATGGACTTGCTGAAAGTGTACTTCGTCTCGACGTATGTTTAAGCTCTGTATCACATAGTCATCCTGTGCTATTGTTTACTCTTCTCCGTCCAAGTTGATATTTTTCTACCTGGTTTTGCAAAATGTTCCATTACATTTCACAAAACAATGTAATAAACACCATCGTCTACAATATAATAAAGACCGATGTGTATTTATCTGTTTCTTTATCCATTTTCTGTCACGCTTTAACAAAACATACAGGCGGAAATCAGCTCAGGTTGGAGGCATTGGTCGTCCTTTCGAGATCAATTGAAAACTGATAGGTAGAAAATAGGCCGGGTTACAGAAGATGGCAAACGTATCTTAACGAGGGACAGTTGATATTCAAAAATGATGATATCGCAGGCTTAGTCAGATCCGGCCAGCTAATCGTAATATTTTGCCATGGGTCACATCGAGCCCCCTCCCCCCCAGACTCCCTGCAAAAAAAAAACTGTGAACATTGCTCAACTCCTTCTACCACTTTTTGGGTGGACAGACGCACATATATACAAATACACTTAAATCTTCAACGAAAAGAGTATCACCTCTTTCACTTCGTCCGCGGGTGATAATGAAGGAGTGTCATAGCAGTTTCTTCGCTGTCATTTTTGACAGCGCCGGCACGCCAGTTTTACATGTTTTTGATCAACTTCCAATATTGTAAGAGTAATTCTCCGGTGCACAAACTTAAACTTTATCTTATTAAGGTAAAAATGTCACCAGCACTAAATGGTAGTGAGGTGAATGTGAGCCTCACTTAAAGCAAATAGAATTGAGACATGTGCTCTCCTCTATGCGAGGCAACCACAAGCACTTCTCTCTGCGGCTAAAAGTCAGGCGGATAACCGTCCACAGGATCGTAGATAACTAGAGGAAGATATCGATCTCAATTTAAGGATCGACTTCATAAAGGTTTGCGACGTGTCTACAACCAAGCAAACCGCCGCCGTAATGTTTGGGCCTCGATGCCCAACTTGCCTCGGCCCCCGCGGAGGACAGCAAATGTATCTCACTTGTCGTTTCCATTGGACACACATATGCACCTTACCGCTCTTCACTGCAAATGATAGTTTCCTGAAAAGAATAAATTTCAGTTAGCGTTTTACTTTTTTTAGGTTGATATCACACGCTTAAAGACCGTAAAGTGAAGTGTAACAGCAGTCTTACAAAACCCTGAAGGGTTCATCCATTTTGAAGTAGTGATACCGCTGCGAAATATTATGTTCACTGTTGACGATATAGATGGTTACGTATTGTGTTTTACAGGCACCTATATTTGATGATGTAAGTACATTGTCTTGATGATATTGCATGTTATTTTGGATGCAATTACTATATGCAGTAGTTTCTTCGCGGAAGTGGAAGTGCTCGGCGATGCAAGTCTTACAGCGATGCGCCAAGGGACGTCGCTCTGTGTCCCTTGGCGCAACATTGATTTTACTGCTCACGATTTAGTTTTGGTATAAACGGACAACTTGCACATTGGGATGCGTTGGCATCGAGAAAGTCGAAATACTGATAAAAAGTGATGGCTGGTCAAAAAAGCTGAGTTTTTGCAATCATATGCATATTGGTTGCAGGTAACTGAAAATATCATATACTAGTAACCATACATTTCCTATTTAAGATTAAGCTGAGCGCCAGATGACTCGACTTGATAGTTAAGTGGATTAGATCTTTCCGATTCAATTATGTTATCGACTTTTACGCGCCTCATGTACCTAAGTAAGAAATGTGATCAAACTTCCATACAGCGGCTGTTGGGATGGGAGAGGCACTTCTTGGTCATCTTTTTATTGGAAGAGATGAGCCATAGGCCTGCATATAGACCCAGCGATGAGGAAAGTGGAGCAGGTGCCATAGGGAAGGCCTGAGTCGTGCAGCAGCAGCAACACGTGAGGCGGAGGCGGTCGGGGAGGTCCTGCACTCAGAGAAAGGTCTTATGGAAGGGCAGGAGGTCGCTCTCCCTGGCGCGGTGCCCCCCTCCCATCTTCGCAGCTTATCGTCTGTCTCTGCAGGCAGCCGTGGCGTGGTGCCTGTATAGAGAGGCGCATTGCAATGGAGTTCAGCCTCTTGTTATGATATAAAGAATATCCGACGTAGGAACCGGAGAGAGCGAGTTCCTCCGCCGGCGCCTGCGTCTTATTGTACTTCATTGAAATCCCTGCCTTAATGAAGAAAGAGAGAAAGAAAGAAAGGAAGAAAGCTGTAAATCTGTTCTTCATCGAGTGACGGTCTTCAGTGGGCAAAATCATACTAGCATTCGAGCGTAGGTAATCTATAACATATGTTCCGTAAATACCTACATAAATCTTCATAATTTAATGCATACTTACCACCTTATAATACTCCCATTTGAGGTTTTGAGCTCTACGTACGCTAGCGTTTTTTCCCCTTCCTAAAGCATACCGTTTGTTTTCTCGTGAAAGTTCTGTCAAAAGTCTGGCATGTCGGTCAGATGATATCGTCAATTGCTGAAACTTCAAACGATGGAGCCAACCTTCATCTTATAAGTTGCATGTTGTGGCGAATTTGCATGAGCGACACCGCAAATTAGTTTTAAAACAAAACCTCATCCATTGCGATGAATTTGTGTCACTAGGCTTTAGCCAGCACTGCACAGTTTTCTGCATATGATGCAAGCTTTTTTGTGTTTTTCCTATGAGGCGAAGGCGAGGATTATGTCACGCAGTGGAGAGTTGAAAGGCGAAAATGAGAAATCGGTGGCGTGGATATCTAACACATATCAGCGATACTTACACTGCTTATGACTGAAGTGACTATAAGAGAGGCATGGCTGCTCATACCCGACTAAATCAGAGTCGTGTATGACGTCACAACCAGTCAGAAGCGTTGATTTTCTCATAGCTAGTGGGGAACCAGCTGAAACGCGACTGGCTGTGACGTACGTTGCTCACGGCTTCGATTTGGTCACGTAAGAGTTCACTGTATTGACAGTAAATTACGGCATGTACCACTCTACATAGTCAAAGAAAAAACTAACGGCTACTATGCGTATCCGCGTCGAAAGAAAAATACACCTGTGCCATGGAAGAGCTCACTAATAATGAAACTCAATGCACGATATTTTTTTAACTATCTTTTTTTTATAGAAATGATACTGTAGTATTAGGAATAAATGAAGACATAGACTTTAAAATTAATAATATGTAGGCATTGTGCCAGTGACTCTGAACAAACTAAATCATAACTCTCTCTTATGTTAGTGTTTAGTATTATTCTTAAGTTAGTTTTAATAATGAAAACCTCGGGTACAGTGCCGTAGCCTTGTTGGACATAGCATCAATATGTGAAAAATTACATTTCTTTCTTTTTTATGATTACTAAATGTTTCTAATGGCCCTTTTCCTATGTGTTGCTTTATATTTCTCTGCACTGAGCTGTTTCCGGTCATGCCTCGCCTTGTGAGTGATTTTGACATTCTGGAGTCTGCGCCGCATAAAATGTATTTTAATATAGTTAGCAGGCTATAATTTTATGCTGCATTCGATGCCCAATTCTTCTATTTGCTTGTACAAAGCAGCTTGAAACCTTTTTGTCTCATTGCATACCGCTGGTTGTCTTAGGCTGCCTTCTCCGTTCAGTAGCTTTACTCTATAACATTCCGGCGTGTTCACGCAGTCGATTACTTCCCATTTTTACTACCCAAAGTCCCAGTGTCCATGTGAACGCAACGGTGTATCCTCTAGAAGATATTTACTGAGCTGCTAGCTGCTAGCCTTTAATTCGCTCGGTGGTGAAGAAACCGGACGTTCTGTCCCAAGCCAGGAAGGCAAATTTTGGTGCTCGGCAAGACATAGTCAAGACGTCTGTCGTCCACAGTCTACGGGAGGGTACTGACCGGTCCTTAATGTCGTCGGGTGGCGCAGTTGTCATATGGGCCTTCCATCACTGACGCCGTTGCTTACACCATTTGTAGTCGACTGCAGCTGTACAGTTCTCTGGGCTCTGGAGAGGATATATCTTTGCACGAGTCAGTGCATGCGGGTTTCCTATGTTGAGGCGTGGGATCGAAGTGACTTTACCCTTACGTCAGTTGAAATGTTTCGGGTATCTCGTCAAATTTGGAACTACTTAATTAGAGCTTGGAACTCTATGGACTTTACTACCGCTTAAACCGAACTCAGTAACGTATTCGGACGGTTAGTAGAACGTATGATAAACAAAAGACCGGTGTGCGAACCCACGCTGGAGGCGGACCTAGAGGTAACATACAGTAGGGCAAGAGCTGCATCCATGCCTTATGGTTTGATTCTGTTCCATTTCGAAATTTATATTACCACTGCGGCGTCGCTTCTCATTTTACAGGAAACGCAGATCGTATGTTTGTGTCATTTAGATATTTTAAAAATATTTATAGTCACTATAACCTAGATACAGATGAACACATTTACATGTAATAATACAATGAAATGTTAAAATTAAAAATAAAATATGGTCCAATAATTTCCTAAACAAATTCCTCTACTCCTATGATCTTGCTATGTATCCACTTTATAACCTAACGGTTAATGAATGTGGATATTTACTGTTGATTACACAATGAGATATAAATGTATCACTTGATGGTCAAAGATGGCATCAAGAACTTCCTACAACTTTGAGCTATGGGCTTTGCTCGGAGAACGGTCTAAAAGACGCCTTTTCATCGTCCGGAGATTATAGCTGCCCATGTTATAATTTTTCTACTGAATGAGGTTAGAAGGTAATTCAAAGATGCAGTTTCCGTCGTGATTTAGGGAAATGACCGTGACTCGACGATTGGATAATGGCATTTCACCTCAATCTTGAAGGGAACACACAACTACACAACTGCAATGATGGCATTTAAGCGAAACAAATCCATTGGGCGTATCGAGTGCACAGCAGCACAGGAAGAGTTCATTTGTAAAGTTGGTTTAGCTAATGTTGGTGCAGTTCTGCGATGAGCTCCGTAATGCGTGTGTCTCTGAGAAACTCAATTGTGACGAATGCTTTGTTTGAGTGCGAATTGGAGCTCTCTTTTTTTACTCGTAGATCCTCATTCTCACGAATCTCTTTTCGCTTGATTATTTGTCTGGGTCGCAGTTCAAGTTGCATTGAATCCTCGACTTTGGTTGAATTGCTTTGTGACTCCTGCTGAGATCGCATGCCACTGTATAGCTTCTGTCTCCAATGCGTTCTGGATTACACTTGAATTGAAATGCATGGTCTATGGTTCCAGATGAATTGATTACCTACAGTGGCCTCAAGCTTGTTTGGCGTCTATACGGCGACTTCAACATTGTTTACAGTCTATACTGTTGCCACAGGGTCTTTGTCTGACGTCTACGATGACATAAGCTATTGTTTAAAGTCTATATATGCATGTCTAACGGTGACGTGTCATTGCAAGATCAGTCTTTTGTAAACTCTGTACTTGGGGATGCTATTTATGTGTTGAAGCTTAATGTTTGCCACACCTGAGCTACGTACTTCTTCGTATAGCTACAGTAAGTAGGGGGTTGTGCACTGGTTGTTGTATGGGCGTCATGGTAGAGCGAGTGTACATAGGTATAGTTTCACTGCTAAGAAGTAAATTGCTCATCAAACGGGCCGATTAGACAACTTCGTTTCTCCTACGCATATGACGTCACTCTAGTGATATGACAGGCGGTGTCCTTGATTGGACGCTATCACGTGAGCAGCCGAAAAGCTGCTATTGGTTTGAGATGACAGTATTGCTAGTGACGTCACGTTCATGACACCGAGTAAAAAAGACTGGTTCGAAAGTAGCTATTTCTTTATCTTGTTCCAGCTGCTGGTGACGATTTAGTTCAGTGATCGAATACGTCCTGCTTCAGCTTCACTGTTGAATGCCGCTATAAGAGAAGACCAGTGGAAGCAAATCAAGTGTAGCAAGTAAGGGATTCATCGTATGCGGGCAGAGGCTAAAGGCGAGCGCTTCCTTGCTCTTGTTGCATCTTATTGGAATTCCCTTGCTGCGCCCCTCGTTTATTATCAGTTTTCCCTCGTTTAGTGTCAATTTCTAGAGAGCAAATTATTTTAATTTAACAATCCAATCAATGTGCTCAGAATTTAATACTAACTAAAAACACTGAACAAAAAAAAAAATTGTGATGTCGTGACCAGCGCCTGCCTTGAAGATTTTTCTTTATCAATCGGAAGATGTTCATTATTGCACCAGATGGGGTACCTGTAGTTGGCGGTTGTGAAGCCGAGCAAGTTAGCCGTCGGCCGCCGCGTATACCTGAATTAAGTATCCGACGGTTAGTTATGTGTAGAAGCGATCTACTGAACTGCATCATCCACGTTTTGATACAAAACACAATGAACGGATCTCGTTCGATGAAAATACCACGAATATCGTTGTCCATATGAGAACAAAGATTCAGCCCGCACATGTACTTGTGTACACAATGTAGCGCACATGTACGGTACTTATATACACAATGTAGGTATACTCAGCCGAACGTACTGTATGTGGTGGCTAAACTCTACTATATATAATTTTAAAGCATTATCGCAAGTTATACGACAAGTTGTATTAAACACTTCAGCACCCACATGCAGTCTAGTCGTAGAACATCTTCTTATTGGTTGTCTGTTGCAATCAGAAGTACTGTGTATAGATGATAAAACTATTAAATAGATAGCTATTAGTCAAGTCAGCACTTATTAATAGTTCAGCGAGAAAGCGCGAGGGACCTACAGTAGGTCGATGGAAACGTGAAACCTATGCACAGAGGTGATTCTCCACTATAGACAAAACGGGCGTGCGCTGCATACGCTCTATTCTACTGCTTCGCAAGCACCTCGCGCTTACAATTCCATTTCTGTTAGCAGGGGTNCGTGCGCGTAGCACCGCGCCCAGCTCCCGAGCCTCGCGGATGCCCCGCTCAAAAAGGCGACCGTGCGCGTAGAACTGCGTACCATATGCCGCGCTTGTTCCACCGTAGATTTTTAACTGGGATGTAGAGTACTTGTGTACACAATGTAGGTATACTCAGCCGAATGTACTGTATGTGGTGGCTAAACTCTACTAATTTTATAGCATTATCGCAAGTTATACGACAAGTTGTATTAAACACTTCAGCACCCACAGTCTAGTCGTAGAACATCTTATTGTTTGTCTGTTGCAATCAGAAGTGCTGTGTATAGATGATAAAACTATGAAATAGATAGCGATTAGTTACGTCAACAGTTATTAATAGTTGAGCGAGAAAGCGTGAGGGACCTACAGCAGGTCGATGGAATTGTGAAACCTATGCTCAGAGGTGATCCTCCACTATGGACAAAACGGGCGTGCGCTGTATGCGCTCTATTCTACTGCTTCGCAAGCACCTCGCGTTTACAATTCCATTATTTCTGTTAGCAGAGGTCGCGCTTCACGTAGTGCACAGCCCCCCCCCCCCCGTGTATTGACTGCCAGTTGTCCCAGTGCCGGCTGGAGCAGTTCCCTGAGGCTTGTCACTTGACGCCACAATTTCCTGCTCTTCTCACGCGATCTTCTCCTTTTCGTGCGGTCGTGCTTCAATTGTTGCTAAAGTTTACTTTTCTCTCATTAAAGCGTTTGGAACGATGCGCGTAAGTTTACCACCGAAATTTTGTTTTCATCCACCGCTTTGCACTTAAGAGTTCGTGTCAAAACCAATTGAACACTGAAGTTATTATATTAGAAACCGCTTGGCAATGAAGATTTCACTCGTAGACCCAGAAGTTTTTACTTTGGCGCTGAAATTCTTGCTTCAAAGGCCATTTGGCGCTAAAATACTTTCTTCTAAGACTATTTGGCGCTAAATTTCTTGCTGCCAAGACTGTTTGGCGCTGGATTTTAATATATATATTAAAATCCAATTGAAGCGCTTAATAAACCTTTCGAAAATTGTTATACCAATATTAGAATAATGTTATTATGACATTATCATTATTATTCTAACATTAATATAACAAAGTTTGCTGCGTGGGTTCAAAGACCATTAGCGCTAAAATTCTTGCTTCAAAGACCATTGGAGCTAAAACTTTTGCTGCAAAGACCGCTTGGCGCAAAAATTTTCGCATCAAAAGACAGTTTGGTGCCAAAGTTCCTATATCACAGTGCTTGCCATCGGAAATGTTCTCTTCATAATCGACATAGCACATAATTTCTCGTTGCATAACCCTCTGATAGTGTTACTGTAATTTTAGGTCACGGAACTAACGGATACGATTCTTTTGGATCTATAACAGCGAGTAAATACTGGTTACATACTTACCATCTTCATGTTGCTACCAGTAACGCACTCTCTGGAACGATATAGGTACCTACTGACATTGTATTTTGATGCTTAGTTTAGATACTGGAAGGACCGAGACGCCCATTCTCAGTGATTTTTGAAGCCTAGATTTCGGTCTTCTTCAAGTGATGCGCCATCAACATGGACAGTCGGACTTGGTTCATCAGACCCCGCAACCCTGGGACAGTCGAACTTGATTAATCAGACCCCACAACTTTGGGACAGCCGGACTTGATTCATCAGACCCCGCAACCTTGGGACAGCCGGACTTGGTCACAAGAACCCTGCAGCCTGGAACAAAGTTTCTATGCCTCCACATGACTTCCTCGTGACACCACAAGCCCGCATATCGTGCAAGCATGAAATATTCTGACCTCAATTGAGTGCCTCGACTTGCTGCGCCGAGAACAGCTGTTCTTCCTTAGCTGCGCTCTCCCCCAGTGCCATCACGCTGCAGTTTGTATTCGAAAATATGGTAAGAGGCTCATCTGCAAGGAGAGGCAGGTTGTGGGCTGCTTCAAGTGTTATGCAGGGTTGCGTAAGCCGAAGTTACGGAGGGACTGTGTCATAGTGAAGATGTTTGCTCATGTGATACTACATATTCGCCTAGCATTTTTGAACGTTTGGCGGCGCGCTCCAAACGAAAATTGCGCTATGACGTGCGGGAAAATCATTCGTATTCAATGAACAACCAGAAAGTGATATCAAAGCTTTTCTCTATCATTTCAAAAGGAATCCTGTTTTTCAAAGATTCCAGTAATCGATACATCGCTCAAGTCTTTTCGGTAGGTAGGCTTACTTATCATACTTTAAATTCTACTCACTTGCTCCTAATCCGTTTTTGTTTGAGGAAGTCAAATAGTTACTTACTTTGTTACTTGCTTAGCATGGGGGATCACAAGAAATGATTTGTTGTCCATTGTATAATAAGTCTGCCCCCAGAACATAGCGGACCGCTGCGTGCAACCGACCAGCACAGAGACTCAGCTGCTTCTGGCACGTGTAAAAATTTCACTAGCTAAATGTTGGTGCCATGAAGGAGCTTATTTCCGGCACGTTCGCTTGGGCACCAAAATTATGCCTTCGAGGCTTGATTTGTTCGGAACTTAAAGCAGGTGCACTGGCTCCCACTCGTTAAATTGAGTTTCATGCCCTGACCCATAAATATGTTACCCAAAAACACAATCTTGCTCCATGAAGTGGAGTTTTCAGGCGGCTCAACGTAATCGTGTTGCTGCTAACATGAAGCGATTCATTGTGGCGAAAAAAAAACTTCGGTCTGTAGTTTTTAACTATCAAGCCTTGAAGGCTTGATTTCGGCGTCCAATCGAACCTGCCCTTAGAATACCGTTCCGTTCCTGTGTCCAATAAAGACTTGGTTCGGGCCTTTAGCACCAACTATGTATGTCATAGACTACTCTGAATACAAAAAACTCAGTCACATTTTCTT
The DNA here is from genome assembly GCA_001587735.2 of Parhyale hawaiensis. Lineage (NCBI taxonomy): Eukaryota > Metazoa > Arthropoda > Malacostraca > Amphipoda > Hyalidae > Parhyale > Parhyale hawaiensis. The sequence goes on from LQNS02278170.1 coordinate 48,225,578, forward strand.
TGTGGTTCTTCTGTACTCATCAAACGTGAGAGACTCAATTCGCGATAATAAATCATTTTATTCGGTAGCAAGGAGCAGTACAGAGACGTGGCAGCTGTTGAGTTACCTGCTCAATCGTGTCAGGTATAGTGAGATATATTACTCCAGTTGTTT
>LQNS02278170.1:48326043-48355259 GCA_001587735.2 Parhyale hawaiensis
TAATAATTCAGCACGAGTCATTCTGCGATGAATGTGCAATCATGGTGCGCATCTTAATAAGTAAATTATACACGTGGTTCCTTCATTGTTGTTGATACTTCGTCAAGAAACTGTGGATGAATTAACTGACGTGAAAGCCATGCATACATTGTTCGTATTATATCACTGGAAATAGTCATGAATATGAAATACTATATCATGTATCCGGAAATAGTCGTGAATACGATAGACTAGTGGCTCTTGCCATCATCAAATCATTGCAGAAAATAATTTCTTCAATAAATCAAGCCCCGTTTCCCTTGAACTTCGTAATTAATTCGTGATTCAGCTCTCAGGAACACTTTTCCCTTTTTTTTCTTTGATCCACGCAATTGGCGATTCGTAAATTCAGGAATAATCATTCGCAGTGAGAACAGAGTACAATCTAGTATCTACGCCACCACGTAGAGGGACTTCTGTCTTCTTCACTTCTTCGAATTGAAAAATATGGGAGGCAACGACCCTCTCGTCTCTCTGCACGTGAATTTTCTCCTATCTAAGCCTTCACTTGGGGACAGAGAAACACACTTCCAGTCAACAAAACAGTCGTTTATTATTACATGTACTTGTGGACCCCTGCATGAAAAAATTTCCACAATAATCGATGTGTTTGCTTAATACCTATAGGCCAGTGCAGAATCTTCACTGACTTACTTCTTTATTTTCTTCATTGATCCTCTGTCGCGCTTTCATCCTTAGGTGTTCTATATTGATAGGCAGAAGTAAAATCTTGAGTAAAACACTCCAGTAAACTTGAATGCAACGTCAGTCAGGTTAGCTGATATACAATGTTAGCGCTCCGTAGCAATGATACCGTTGATACTGTCTTTCCAACTTAAATATCTGCTTCATTTAAAGTGCTGAAATTTGGATTTATGAAGAGAAAACTGCTCCGTCAAATAAGAAAAACAGTAAGCTAAAAGAAATAATTGTCTACTGCCGTGAAAAATCACCTACAGAGCGCTTCGTTTACCATCTGCCGAATTTATACGCTATGACCTGAGAGAAAAAAGTTATAAAATCGAACTTCAGAAGCTGCTTACATAGTGTTCCGATTTCAGGAAGTGTTTCAAGCAAGACGTGTCTTCAGATAAAGGGATAAGGATCAGCCTTCGCCATCTTCTGCAACCAGGTCATCGATTTACAAAACCTGCAACCCGGCTTATTTCTCGCCCATCTATTTCCTTCAAAGCGGACGCTAAATAAACAAATTAATAAATACACGACGCGTTTTATTATATAAGGAAGTGGGGCCCAAATAAAAAATTATAGAAATACCGGTAACTGTAATCTGATAATGTGAAAGTTTCTTAGCCTCTATGTTTTAATTTTATGCGTGCATGTTACAATAAAGTTATGTTGTTTTACAGTGAATATCCACAGTCAGCTAGGGGCCATTGAGCTCTCCACATCCAGTATTGCAGTTCCACTCTCTCTTGCAATCAATGAATGGGTCGGTGGATGCACGTATTAATATTTATGAGATTTTTGTACTCGGCAAAGCATCACACAAGGGATGCAAATCGAAGGAATATCTCTGTACGAAAAGTTCTCGAAGGCAATTAATCCCTTAAGTCGTTCATTGAATTAAATTTGTTTGTTACACAAAGGGGGATGGTGCAATAAATACATGAATCATAGCTTATCAGCAGTTAAAATTAGATGCAAAAAGCGGTTAAAAGTATCAGTACTCGCTACACTGCATTACGGCTCATTGTTTGGCCTCGGTCTGGAAACAGTATGTGGTACTATCGCCTATACATGTTGGACAGTTTGAAGCCATAATTTTCCATCCTAACTTGGAGACTGAAAGCGCAAATATCACAATTGTATTCTATGACCTCGGTTCATTCATAAGTCAGCGAAACATGTCACGTCCACAGGTCTTCTGCTCTAAGTATGACAACGAGTTTATACAGGCCATAGGGTAGCAGTAGCTCCGAAGCAGCTGTCACTGGACCTCTTCAGAGCAGTAACCAAACTTTGTCCCTAGCACGTTACCCACCGCGTGGAGCTTCCGCGTTTCTCCGTGTTCTGTTTATCACGAAAATCGTCAGTAATTTTTTGGTCCAGGCAAGAGAAGCGTTTTACATAAATGAGCCCTCAGAAATTTATAACAGGTTTTGCATCCTGCTGAAATGGCAAGAAGCAAAGACCATGTCATCGGCATAGCTGAGCGCGAGTGCTGCTTTACCATCAATATGGCACCCTACTCCGGCTGTGTTCAGTTAGTTGTGGACTTTGTTAATGAAAATATTTAGAACAAGGGAGCAGAACCCTCCCGGCCTTATGCCATTAGTAACTTCAAACGCTGATGACATTGTTGCTCCCCATATCACAAAGCATTTTTGAGTTTGGAACCAGTATTGTAGAGTAATGGGTTGGTATTTGTCTCTGACTCATATACTTAAAGAATGAGGAGGAGTGAACACTCTCAATTACTGCTTTAGCGTAGTACAAAGGTACATGGGAGATCCACCGTCAGTAAAATTATAAAATAACCATTTTCAGTATCGTCGAAGCATTGAATCTCTGCACTTCCGTTTTTCCTCAAACCCTATCGCCCGCCGTTCGGTCGAAGGCACGGCTAGCGTGTCGTGCAAATAACACAGCCCGTCACAATGCGCGGCTGCTCGGTGCTGTCATGCTTCCGCAAGACTGTGTTTTGGCTGCGCTGCCTCGCTTTATGGAACCTAAATTATCTGCGACGACAAGCCTTGGCTCAGTTTGCTGTTGTCGCGTGAATTTATTGGCACGGCCTGTGAACTTTGTGCCCTGTATTGAATTGTGGCCGCGCCATTATGTCGGAACTGCGTTCTTTCTTTGCAGAAGTGGAGCAGCCGATCAGTTGTATGTTTTGTTTTCGTCGCGCTTTTGTCTCAATGACATCTGCCGGGCGTGGATGCAGCTGCTGCTGCTTTGTTTAAAGCCTTCTTAACCCTATCCGACACGGGCTGTTTCATTTACAGCAGCATAAGAAATTGAAACGAAATAAATGAATTTTTTTTTTTTTTGTCGGGGAGGCTCGCACGAAACTCGCTTGTATGGATAGGAATCAACTAGTTCAGTGGTTCCCGTAGGGGTGCACATATTGAACCCATGCATCGTCTGTTGGTTCACCCTACCCTGCCGCACGTACTCCTAACGGGTTCATGACGTTTGAAGCTTGTATGATGATATTTTGCAATTTTTACCATATTCGTAATACAGAATAAGCACGCAAGGTTATAAGAAGAAAAATTTATATTTTATAATTTTTCATATTTTTAATCTAAATAGTTTCATTATTAACATAGTTACCCCTAGTGTCTCTTTATTATCATTGAAAATGTGTGATTTTGATAATGACGCCTATAGCGTATGATCAGTACAATTCCGTAACGCCAAAAGGAGCTAGGCTCCTTGAAACTTTTGGGGCTTCTTTTTAATATACAGATTTTAACCTAACTCACTGCCTTTAGTTTTCGATCTGAAAGGTTTTCTCGTCCTCGTCCCCTAGGCTCGTTTTTTGTTTGCCATTACTGCAAGTTTTCCGTGACTGGCGGATATTGCGTGTCTGGTCATGCCTGCAGTGTTGGTATTTTGCGAGCCCTACCGGTGACGGGCTTCAAATAACGTTTCGTGTTTGTGTTGTCGTGGGCAACGACCGTGCATTTAATCCCTCTGGTTATTGACCCACCGTGGAACACATTATGTCAAGTCCTATATTGAGTAGGAAGGACTCCGTACTGAAGCTATGCCATCGTCTGCCAGATATATGCGTTGCGGCTTCTGACAACATTAAGCAGTTATTTCGTTTGAATGACTCAGAGGATTTTATGGCATCATTCTTGGTTTGTGGTCCTAGTNACTGAAGCTATGCCATCGTCTGCCAGATATATGCGTTGCGGCTTCTGACAACATTAAGCAGTTATTTCGTTTGAATGACTCAGAGGATTTTATGGCATCATTCTTGGTTTGTGGTCCTAGTTTAGAGCAACTACTGTCATGGACGTTGTGAATTCTGACTCCATAACTGTTCGCTTACACTACGTAGAAGAATGGAGTTGAGGAGATTACGCCATCGACTGCGCTTGCGGTGGGGACATGGGTGCGGGGCTCACCGCAGTAAGACGTTCAAGAGCGGGATCGTAACCCCTAATGGTTGGGTATGCATCATCCCAAACGGCCTTATAGCTTTGCTCGCTTCCGCCCGAGCTCTGCAAAGCGTTTCGCGCCTTACGCAGGTGTGATTGGTAGTGCGTAGGTCCTCCATATATTATTGTGTTCGCGTGCAAATATATAGAGCATCCCCCTCTAGTCTGTCATTTGCTGACGAACACTGCGCTGCTGCCACGTCGACGAGTAGGGTTTCGTACGTCCCCTTGCACAAGCTACTCGTACTTCTTGAATGTTGGAATGTTTTAACCCGAAGTCACACTAAGCCGAAGTCACACTATACATTTGCAGGAACAACGTGATGCGAGGATGTGCAGCGCGCATGTTCATGCTACGGTATCTGTGCTACCGAGTTTCTGTATGTTTCAGGACGGCGGCTTAGGGATATGAAGGTACCTGTGTCCAATGGTAGTGGAATTATAGTTTCGCTACCTGCGGGGTATCGTGTCCAACGCACATTAGTGCGCAGCTCTGCGACGTGGACCTGTAATCTCGTTGTATTTTCTAACGTGGCACCGCAAGAGGTTTGCCCGCGACGGCTCTCTGCCGATAATTTCGCGCGCGCATAATTCAATACAAAAAATAATTCAATTTGAACGCCGTATTGTGAAATAACTTTGGCAAAATCTTAAATCCTTGAAGTCTAATCCATCTCAACCTAAGTCAAAGTAACCTATCCATATCTAACCCAGTCCAGCCTAGTCAAACTCAATTTCCAAGTTTTTATTCATTGTTATGTTGGGCTACCTTCGTGTCTCGTTCCTTGCGTGGAATTGTCCTTTTCGGGATATGTGTGCGTGCGCAAAATTGTCAGCGGCGGGATTGTCGGGGTATTAGAGTTTGTATAATTTCTACAGTGTATTTCTTTTAGTTGTACGTCATGATTCGCTTGAAGTACGTCTATGCAGATGAAAAATGCCTCTCACCTACCATCCGACTTATCCGCGGCTGCCGCAATAGCCATGAATGGCATCAATTATCGCCTCGATTGCTCATAATTTACAGTTGTACTTTTTGTGAAAACTTGCGTAGATCATTTCTTGAAATAAACGTCAGCTTCTCGGCTATACCTACATTAACTACCTAAGAAACAACATAGTGAATAAAATACTCTGCGAACAATTCTATTATTACACGAGACTATTTTATTTAGTATTTACAGTTTCAATACTTTTTATCCCATACGAGTGTGTAAACTTATTACGTACTCTATTAATTAGTATTATGCTAGTAAATAACTCCGTGACCCTGTGCACGGCCTGCCCTACCAACACAGAACTGTTCACATTCCGATATTCAGCTTTTTGCGTACATATATAATTGTTACGACCGCCTGTGCGGATGCTACGACGCTGGAGAAGAAAGCTCTTCCGCACTTTTTAGTCCCTATCTCTTCTTCACGTCTGTCGTAATTGTTTCCCCCCGACTGTTTTAGGAACTCTGAGTCGTTCTGCCGCCGCCTTAAGCTCATATCATTTTTTGGTCCATGTTGCCTATTTGAAGGTTAAGTGTGACCTACGCTTGCCATGCAGGCATGGCACCAATTATTGGTCAATTCTGCAATGACGCCCTTTAACCTGCAACGCACTATTATCGATAAGCCTGACTTTGCTAGACAGACGGGTTTATCGCCTAAATATTTAAAATTGATTTCTGAACTCGCTTAGGTCTTTTCTTTTCATAATTTGAATAGGTACTAGTTAGTTGAGATTTAACAGCTGTCCCTACCCACAACTAGTGTGGTCAGGCCGCAGCCATATTATGAAACAAAACGTGAGATCGACATAAGTCGACGCTAGCCGTTTAACAGGTTCATCAGAGTGTGAGTTGATTTTTCTGTATTCTCCATATCACCCGCGAACAAAGTGAGAGAGAGGTGATACTGTTTTCGTTGAAGATTTAAGTTTGTTAATATATTTGTCTGTCCACCCAAAGAGTGGTCAAAAGAGTTGAGCAGTGCTCGTAATGTTTTACAGGGAGTGTGGGGGGTTGCCCTCGATGTAACCTATGTGAAAAAACTAGTATTAGTTGGCCATAAAAAATGACGATGAAATTTGCTCCCCACCCAAAAACAGGTATAGTATATCAGCTATGTTCGTGGTTTTTTCAAGGAGTCTGGTAGGCTGTCCTCAATGTGCCCACGCCAAAAAAAAAAACTAGAATTAGCCGGCCATCAGAAATGGCGATGAAATTTGCTCCTACCGCGGGTGATGGTCATACGCCACGAGGCGTTCTACTTGTTTGCTTTCTACGCCTTTTTTCTCTCTCACAGCTACACTTTGTGCTGCTCTTCCTCTTCGACTCTTGAGCCCATATATATATGCAGCGATCACCCGCGCACAGGTTTCCTCTCTTATCTTGACACACTCCACTTGGAAGCTTGTAGGCAAATAGCATTTACTATGCGATGCTCTCTTATTGACATCGGTAATCTAAGATTTGTTGATGACAGACAAACAGTACGTCGTTTTTTCATTTCCTCGTGAAACGCTTACTCGTGCGAGGCATACCCAGTCTAGTCTTCTCAATGTCTTTTCGAACTATGTGGAAAAATTAACCCAGGTTGGCACATTTGATGCGTATATATATTGTGTTGAAGGAAAGGTTATTTTCTGCCCCCGAATTAGAGCATAATTGCTCGAATAAATAAGATCTATGATCGCAAATAGTGTCTGCGTATCTCTTGCGAATACATGCTGAACTCTCATCGTTCCGTAATACTGAATGATGATCTCCGTAGAGTTTTGTCTATAGACTCGTGAATAAAAGCACCAGTGTATTGCTACTGATGTATATGTTACGGACTTTTTGAGACATTTGCCATTTTGTAAAAAGGCTGGCCATTCTGCAAAACGCTCAAAATCGGCGTAACTTTGCAGAATGACCAAAAAATCCCAACATTTTGCAAAACTGTCACGATTTTGGCCTATTTGCAAAATAATAGGCCGCTTTGCAAAATAGATTGAGAGTTTAAACATTTTGCCAAACAGCCAAAAGTATGGACGCCCATGCATTATGGAAAAAAGAGTCGTAACTAATGAACAGAACTACTTTTATTAGCATTACACCACAGCAACATCAGAGTGAGAAATGAGCACAACTAATTTCATTAACATTAATAGACACAACTAATGTCATTTACAGTTATGAACAGAACTACTTTCATTGAACATTGCACAAAATGAACGAAATACAACAACACAACAGTTTTAACAATTAACAAATGCATCAAAGAGGCACTGCATTTGCATCTGCCATCGCATAAAACAGAGATTTTGAAACGCTTGCAGCGTCTGGTCGTACATGACTTAGTACAAGAGCAATTAATTAGCTAATCCCTAGCTGACCTTCGTCCCTTTGATTCTGCAATGGCTGATCTCCCCGATCCTCCACGACATCATCTAGCAAAAGGAATTTTTCTAGACATAGAGTAAATTGATTGCGAGAGTCGACACCTGTTTTAGCACGCCGTGTTTTGTACAAAGCCTATATGTGCCAGTGTCCAATGAAAAAAAAAATAAATAAATAGCTGCTTTCACATTAGGAATTCAGCACGTCCGCGGTCAACTAATGGAACAGGAACCATCTCAGTGTCCCCTAGGTTGGCTGGTTGCAATCTCTTAACAGAAACATCAATAATTTTGGGGGGCTAGTTTCTGTTGCTCTCTGTTGGACTTCATTTGTTCGGTATGATGCTCTCACTCCGACTGCTGATGGAACAAAGGTTAACAGGCTCGTCATCATCGTCATCATATATTTTTGATGCATTCCCTTCGTCAGCTTTGACCAATTTTGAATAAAGATCAGTCTTCCCATATTTTCCATTGCACAAACTTATCCAAATTAAACTGTTGTATTTTCTGTAAGTAAATCGTACAATTATAATTCTGAAAAACCAGTAATATGAGCACCACAAGCATAATTTCAGGATATTGTGCAAAATGACCACGAAATTAACTGGTCTTTTTGCAGAATCGCCGTCCATACTTTTGGCCGTTTTGCAAAATGTTTACAATCTCAGTGTATTTTGCAAAGTGGCTTTTTATTGTATAAACTATCCAAAATCGTGGCCATTTTGCAAACTGAAGAGAATTTCTGGCCATTTTTGCAAAATTACAATGAATTTGGCCTATTTACCTGATAGACGGTCATTTTCCAAAAAGGCCGATTTCCCAAAAATGCCGTAACATTATAATTATTGATTTATATATTTCGTCTGCCCTCCTGCAACCTGTTATTTGCTGAGCGGAAGCTCGGCTGTCATATGAACGTACATTTGATTTTTAAAACGAACTTCAAATACAATCCCGGGTCCGTACGATACATCGTACATATAGTTATCAGTTACCAATGTATGGTGAAAGTGATGAAGACCAATGTCGCATACTTTCAGAGTCTCACTTCAGTCTGATTCTGGTGTCTTCCATCTTGGACTCCTTCCCAGCAGAATACTATCTTCTTTCTTCCCATCTCCTTTAAATCTTTGATAAAATCAGACTAAGACTGGCTCGGAAGAACGAGAATTTACACACTGGATACAAAACGGTAGCAGCTGGACAGACGTGCTTCTCTGTATATATTAGTCGCAGTTTAAAACTATCATTGCGAAATTTACTGCTAGTACAAATGATCACTTTTGCAGTCGTTGTGGCTTCTTTAAGAAACCATGACATTTTGTTTACCTAAATAAGTGAAACTGTCAATTGATAGCGTCCATCATACTGCTCATATGTACTGCATGTGGTGGGTTAAGTGCATCCATGTTGTTTAGAATCTTAACCAGAAGCATGAAAATTGACGAAGTACCGATATACTGTAAATGCTTTGCGTCCTATTTGATAACATGGCATACTAGTAAGGTCATGGTATAATAACGTACCTTAATAACCATGAGTATATACAAGGGCCACAATTTGTGGTAGAAGAGTTCGCGGAACAACTGGGTAGCAGCAATCCGACATCCTCATTCAATACTTATTAATATATATATATATATATATATATATATATGGACTTTTTCTTTGTGACACTTTCAATCTCCTCGGTAGGACACGCGCATTATTTACAATTTGTATACCTGTGTCGGCGTAAGCCAGTTGCTGTAGATTTGATTGAGGTAACTTCAGTTGCACTCATAAAATCTTTAAAAGCGATTGTAAGCGACCGACACTCTCCCGTCTGGCATATTCTTTTCCTTTATTTGTCTTTGCACTGAACCTCATTGCACCAAAAGCGGCAGATTATGAAACACAGATTGATGTCATCAGCATTCACAGCATAGGTGCCATGCAGTGAGCCGAGTGAGTAAAATCTCGGCCAGCTCGGCTGTATGGCACAGGATATCAGGCGTTCGTTCTGGAGACCTCCATATCATCTCGATCGTTTCATCGGTAGCGATCGAGAGCGCTTCCCAATCGATCGGTGCAGCCTGCTCGCCATTTTTGCCTCGGTTTGTAAGCTCATTACTGGAGGTCACAAAAGTCACACTCTGTCATAGGCGACCCAATGACCTCCCAGTTGACCTGATCCCTTCAGTAGCTGGAGCGGTAGCGCGCGTCTCTACGCGCACTCCCAAACTTTCTCACAATTTGCAAACTAACCGATGTCGTGTTGACGCTCCCGCTGCTCCTCCTCCTCCTCCTGCCTCTCAGCGCCGATGACAAAGAAGTTCTGCGAATCTTGAGCACAAAATTTGATGCCTTGTGGACGGCAGTCTTCCGGCTACAGGGCAGGTTCATGAAGACGTTCTTGAGTCAAAGGGATGTTGGCCTTACCTGGTAGGGTCAGTAAATGTGGGGAATGAATGTCGCTAGGCCGATCCAAGGCTGATGATAGTGTTAGGGTTTCTATCTAGTTTGCGCACATCTCTCTGAACAGGGAAGCGAATGTTTCACAGTAATTCAAATTTTGGCATGAATGGCATCAACTTGTTATCGTATCATACGTGGCTAGTAAATTTCTGCAAGCGCGATAAATAGTGCAACTAGAAGTTGATGCTGCTTGCAGAATAATGAAACGAGAGCGGCATCAGAAGACAAACCCTTAGGTCTCTGTTGATGTGCATTTTCTGCTCGTACTACTCGACCAGAAAGTTTTTGTGCATTCAGAATGTTTTGATTTTTTCTCTTATATTGAGCATAAGTGCAACAACTTCTTCAATTATGGCAGCGATGTATGTGTACGTTGATGGTATAGAAAATTTGATATAGTAAACCTGTAACTATGCTGGAAGAATTTCTATACGTATCACGAGACTACAGAAACTTCGTACCTGTCATTGTGCATCTTAATTTTTCGTGCGCATCAATTTAATTACTAAGTACATTAGAGTATGGACAGCTTTTCCTTGTGCATGGGAAAGACTTGCGATTGGTGCTTCCACATCATGACCCGTATTTCAACTAACAATGTACTGGTAAATATTAAAGACAGTTCGTGCATAGTTTTATTCAATCCCGCCACTAAATGCAAAAACAAAGCTTTGGCGATCAATATCCTACGCTCTGACACACTGCAAGTGCTGGGTGCGGTGAAGCATACCAGCCGTGACAGATACTCTGTCTTTGCACCCTGAAATCGAACACATTTAGTCATGATATACTGCGTACTGTACCTACTCGGCCTTCATGATATCATATGATGGCAGAAAAAAAATACTTGAGTGAAATCTCCCTAGTCCTCGCTCCTGTCTCCGCTCCAAACAATTTCTCAACTTCTCAAAATAATGATAATAATCCCCTCGTAGACTCAAACATTACAGTCCGGTAGCATCCTCTCTTGCACCTATCTATATTTCTTTTCCTATTAATTGTTATGGGCGTTACTTAGAAAATCAAATTCCTTTCTCTTATACCAGGAAAAACATAAACTTAATGCATATGTATAAAAAATGCGGATTTCTGTATGGTGTTGATATTTGTATCTTTCTTTCTCTCCAGACGATGAAGTGCCACACACTCCAACGCCACCTGCTGATGATAGCATTATTTGGGTGCGCCATGGCAGTGCAAGAATATCCAGAAGGATATTATCCCTTCGAGGAGGACCCTCTCAAGTCTCCTCCCCGAGTACGCAAACCTCCCTACACCCAGACCGAAGAGATCTGCTCAGGTGAGCGCCTTAAATTGTGACTTATCTATTTCGAGCGTTCGTTCTTCTGTGTCTTATTTCTTTGTCTATGACCCACAGAGGCTCTTCGCTGTCTACACGGGATATTTCCGTCGTGACCGCTTGATGAGCATAAAATGGACGAGTATTTGGTAAAGGTGGGATAAACTCACCTCTCCAGAAATGACAAATGGCCTCTAGGTAAACGATCCTTTTAGAGACGTAGGAGCTAAAATAGTTAGATTTGAACAGTATGAATGTGGTAACTAATTTTTGGCATGCGAGGGTGGTTCCATGCTGAACTAGAGCACTCTGAGAGCGCATACCTACATCTGTCCAGCAAGGTAACGGTAATGAAAAATTCAAATTGGTTCTGAAACTATAATTTCCTTTCTGTCAACACCAAAATCTAATCATTTGTGCCTTTTGACAGTACTAACAGCTTCTGTAATTTTGTTGAAGATTCGTTCATAACTTTTCGAGTTATGCTGCTAAAAACATTCTGATAAACATTAGTCATACACACAAACAGATCAGCCGATCATCACCGAAATTTAAATATTTATGTTTTTCAACATTTGTAACAATTCTTGTAATTTCATAAAGATCCATTCATAATTGTTTGAGTTACTTTACTAACAAGTATAAAATCAAACACAGGTTTAAACAGACGAGTAGACAGATCGTAACAAAAATTTTGTCATTGACTCTTCGTGATATATCTACCTAACAACTCGTACAAATTTCATAAAAATCCGTCCAGAACTTTTTCAGTTATGGCACTAAGAAAAAAGAGGCAAACAAACCAACGGATGAACGGATCTGCACCAAAAGTTAATGATCTGTTCCTCCAAACGTATCAAACAATCCATGTAAATTTTGTAAAGATCCGTTGATAACTTTTTGAGCTATCTTGGTGACAGACAGACAAACAAGCAGACTAAAGAGACTCACAGGTAGACAAACAAACTCGACGAAAAATAACCTCCTTAGGCCCCGTTCGCACATGTACCACAACACACCACGCCACACCACGCAACGCAACACGAGCGTTTGTATCCGTGCCTCGCGCTGTGCTATTCCTACCGCGTGCGACGAGAGCCGTTCGCACATGTCCCACACCACACGCTGCAACACCACAACCACTCAACACGTTTCTTTGTAGACAACACACGCTGCAACAAGGCTCAACACGGTGCAACAAAACAGAGATCTGGCGCAGTGTTATATTTTCTTATGCATTAATAAAACTGATTAATAATGTATATATATATTGTTGCTAGTGAATATATAATATTAACAACGTATTTTAAGTGCTAAATGGAGGCATTTGACAAGTCCTGACTGGACCTGGCTGGTTTTATTTCGAAATAAAGATGTGCAGCTCTACATTTTTTATTCAGCTATAATGCGCATGTATTTTCTGCCTGAATGTTCACAATTATAAAACTAAAACAATTATAAAACTAAATTACACTTTTCAACTATCGTTTGTAAGCTATTTCCGAAAATGTTATTCCTCCTTTCGTGAAATAAAAGTAAAAAGTTACTACTATTTATTCAGAAATATATAGGATTGTTTAATATTTCTTTGGCACATATCTGAAATGAAAACGTTAGGTTAGGCTAGGTTATGTTAGGCTAGGTTATGTTAGGCTAGGTTATGTTAGGCTAGGTTATGTTAGGCTAGGTTATGTTAGGCTAGGTTATGTTAGGCTAGGTTATGTTAGGCTAGGTTATGTTAGGCTAGGTTAGATTAGGCTAGGTTAGATTAGGCTAGGTTAGATTAGGCTAGGTTAGATTAGGCTAGGTTAGATTAGGCTAGGTTAGATTAGGCTAGGTTAGATTAGGCTAGGTTAGATATGGCTAGGTTAGATATGGCTAGGTTAGATTAGGCTAGGTTAGATTAGGTTAGGTTAGATTAGACTAGGTTAGATTAGGCTAGGTTAGATTAGGCTAGGTTAGATTAGGCTAGGTTAGATTAAGCTGGGAGAGGCTAGGATACGCTAGGTTAGTTTAGGCTAGGTTAGGTTAGCATATTCTTCGTTAGCCGTATTGACTTTTTTACTATTAACTGAAAAATATGAGGAAAAATGAAAATTACGTTTCTTTACAAATAATAGGATATATTGATCTTTAAATGATCGCAACCTTTTCCTTTTCCATTTCTCAAAAATAACAAAGATATATTTGGAAACAGCATAAAATACTACATTAAAAACGTGTATTCTGGTTTTATCATTTTTTGCAAGCAGTGAAACCGAAAAGATCCCACGTAATTAGCAGTGCTGTTGTGGGTAATATGACAAACCTAAGTTTATTCAAATGATATTGGATTCTTTGTGTGAGCGTTCAAACAAAAGAAANTTTATTCAGAAATATATAGGATTGTTTATTATTTCTTTGGCACATATCTGAAATGAAAACGTTAGGTTAGGCTAGGTTATGTTAGGCTAGGTTATGTTAGGCTAGGTTATGTTAGGCTAGGTTATGTTAGGCTAGGTTATGTAAGGCTAGGTTATGTTAGGCTAGGTTATGTTAGGCTAGGTTATGTTAGGCTAGGTTATGTTAGGCTAGGTTATGTTAGGCTAGGTTATGTTAGGCTAGGTTATGTTAGGCTAGGTTAGGTTTGACTAGGTTAGGGTAGGATAGGATAAGTTAGGTTAGGTTAGCATATTCTAGCCATATTGATCGACTTTATTTAGTATTAACTGAGAAATATGAAGAAAAAACGAAAATAGCGTTTCTGAACAAATACATAGGAAATATCGATCTTTAATGTTCGTAGCATTTTCGTTTTCCATTTCTCGAAAAAAACAAAGATATATTTGGAAAGAGCATAAAATAGTGCATTAGAAACGTGTATTCTGGTTTCATGATTTTTAGGCAGTGAAACCGTAAAGATCCCACATAATAAGCAGTGCTGTTTGTAAGTACTGTAATATGACAAACTTAAGTTTGTTCAAATGACATTGGATTCTTGAGTGACCGCTTGAACAAAAGAAATACAGCTATAAAGCTGGATTTAATGTGAAAGCACTAACGTGTTGCGTTGTGGTACATGTGCGGACGACCTTTCAACACGTGTTGTGTGGCGTTGCGTGGTTTAGTGTGGTGTAGTACATGTGCGAACGGGGCCTTAGGGGAGGTAACTATGACTCCCTGGCCGTTTAACCCACTGCTTATTACTGTATATAATACTGTATATAATGGCAGTGGCACGCAGTGCGCATACGTCTAGTGGAAGAGGAGCTATTCTGGGCTATCAAGCACGCAGTTGTACTTGTAAGAACAAAACAAAAAGACATATTTGAAGTATCATATCCGACGACACGGGGCATGTAGTCTTTTGTTGTATTCTAAAGTGTGCAACTGTGTATGGGTATACTTTAGCAACACATGATTTATTTCGTACGCACAAAAATGACTTTTTACTTATACCAGGGTAGTAAATTTATTGTTATTTTATCAAGGGAGTAATTGACTTCTGATGACTGGTTCCTTAAACTTACAAAGCCCTAATCACAATGCTTATAATAATACTGATAAAGTTATAGGTTGAATGTTGACAACTGTTGCCGAGGATCGCTGGAGCTCCTTTTCAAAGTTTGGTCAGACACTCAAACTTTACTGGACAGGAAGTTCTGGTAAACACACACTTTTTATGCGTTCATTTCCCATTGAGTTCTTATACTTGACTTATTTGTCTCCGTAGCCGAAGCACATGTATCCGGCGCCACGACGTAGGTTAACATTTCAAAGCCGAAGGCCTCATTAAGGAATCCTTGCAATTGAGCACTAAAGCAATATTATGTTGCGCAGATTTTATAAAGTTAGTTTTCAATACAGTTATTAGTACGAGTGAACCTTGCATAAGGTACACTCATGCTACGGGCTACTCGTATCAGGCTTGTTACCAACATTCATATAAGGTACACAAGAATCGTATATATAAGGCAAGTAGAATGGCTGTTAATCATCCATTTCATTTTGCATAATGCATTATACATAATGATAATATAATTTTTGATACAGCGCACCGTTGCCAGTTTTCCTTTAATTTAACGTTCCTTCAGGGGGCATATGCTAGACCGCATATGGTTAGGTTAGTTAGCTTCGCCTATCCTATACTATGGGGTGCAGCGACCTTTGGGGGTTTGTGTAGGTTACCTTATCCATTAGCTAGGCCTTCGGGACGTAAGTCTTTCGTACTCACTTTGCTTCCGTCCGTTTCAATACTGCTACTGATTCTGCAGTACTCTCCGCAGTTTTTCCTCTCTCTCCCTTCCAGACTTGTTCCCCTACGCGTCGTTGACCCTGTGTGGAAACACTCTCGTGCATGGTTGGCTTCCGTGGTTTATCGACATGCTATATGTCCCTTCTTTCTTCCTCTGCGAACTCGCCTTTGTTGTGAAAACGGATGCCCAAACTTCTCAATATAATAATTTAATTTAACGTCTGTTCTAAAAAAAGCAAAAGGAAGTGGGACGAATCTTCTCACATAAGGTACCTATGCATCTTTTGGCCCACATCATCTACCTTCTAGAGGTGCCCCTGTATTGCAGAGTAAAGCAATATAAGTTAAACACAATAGTTCGGGGTGAAAAATATCTATCCAGCGTCGTGAGCAAGCGTGCGAAGGGTAGTTTGCCTCCGAGCACTTCATAGTTCACATATACGGTTTCTTTCAAATGGAGTGCCGCATGCAGAAGAGATTCTCCGCACAACTGTCCCTTTCTTCTCGCTAACTCTCTATTCGCGTTTTGTCTCTTTTAGATGCTTTGTATTTTATTTCCCAGCTAGTAATGGCAAGCTTGAACACTTTGACTGCGATTCCGAAACCTGTGATTGGCAATCATTGATCTGCTTATCAAGGTCATTCAAGACCACAAATATCTTACTTAATATTTGTTACTTGAACATTATGTAGAGAAGGTAAGGACATGAAAACATGCCACTATCATCATTTCCTTTCGATTTTATGAAGTGTCTCGAAAGACATATTTCTATCTCAAAACAAATATAATATACCATCAAAATTTATTTTGTGAGCCGTGTACCATAGTATGTTGCGCAATTTGCGGTCAACGTGTTATAACTCTGAGAGGTTCCGGCAGAAGTACCAGATAAAATATTTGACCTTCGGTGTGATGAGGTCTACAATCACTGCGCCAGTAACCCTGTGTACCATTTCTATCAGCATCATACGTGTCCCTCCTTGTTTTCTTCTCGTGAGAAGCGTAAGCTATAATTAACTTTTGTAATGACAACAATAATACTTCGTAATGCTGATCATTTGGTGCTGCCGCAGGCGTGTTGGAGACTGCCGAGGAGATCAGCCTCAGCCTCAACAACCTGTGCGGAGACCTCAACTCGGGCCTGCTGCCTCGCAACCCGCTGGGGCAGAGCGTCCTGGGCGCCTCCTATCCCTTGTGAGTGGTGCGGCCCTGGCCTCGGTGCAGTCGCTGTATTGAATCGTAGGCGAGCATGTCTTGGTGGCAGTGCCGTGTGTGTCTGCCATGTCTTATGCGAGTCAACAAAAAAGTTGTGTCTATTGTACTGGCTCAGCGTCCGTCATCTTCTTGTCGCCTGAGGTGGTGCTACGCTTCGAGGTGCGGCGCTTCGAGGACTCAAATAGAATAAGGCCATGTTATTTTTGTGCCTTTCACTCCTCTGGATTTCGAGATTGAATTGTAGAATAATAAATTATAAAATTATTTGTGCTTGGCTGATTTCAATCGTGCTTGTAAGCTTGTCGTTTATATTTAGCTAATTTAATTCAGTCGCGTCTTGCCTACACTTACAAGTACTGTTAATGATGCGATCCTATACCAGTTTTTATTATTGTAACTTGCAAATACTCTTCCTTCGCTTTCCTACTGTTTTAAACAGTAAATTCATTTTCAATGCCATAGGCACATAGGAATAGGTACATTTGTTACATTACTGCCGTATACAATAATGATTACTCATGAGCTCATCACAGAAAAAAAAATTTGTTTCATGCACATGCAGAAAGATTTTAAGAACTATGATGGAATAAAAGTCACCATGTCAGTATTTATGCCAACATGCATATATTCATTTTTCTATACTTTGCTGAATTGTGAACTTGCACAATATTTGAAATGGTAATTTATCGCTGAATATCTTGAACAGATACATGATACGACGTATTTCGAAATTGATTGTCCGTATTGAATAAATATCAATGTATTATTCACCGCTGTATCTGTAAGTGCAGCAGAGCGAGTGTAGGCATCGATGTGTCTTGGACTCCTGATGTTGGAGAACTATTGAGCTTATTGACAGAGACTCGCTGCGGCAATGACCTCACAGCTTTGGAATGATCATCATCTTATTCTTCCAGTGAGACTAGGGCTCTCCAGAGGCTTATGACGATGATAGCTCATAGTTTCCCCAAAAACCATGATTTCATTGATGAATGTACACCTGTTTCAGTGGCTCCTATTACAGAAAGGTGTTGTTTCAGNTCAGAGTTTATTCAGCTACAATGAATGTAGCAGGCAGTGTATGTACTCTCACGTGACCAAATTATAGTTGCGAGTGATGTCGCAGCTTATCAGAGAAGTCGACTTTCTCGTAGTGGAGAGCCTCCCGAGGGCCGAGGTGTGATTGGCTGTGGCCTCACTCGGAGCGCTTATTGGTCACGAGAGAGTAGATATTCTCTATTGCATTAATTTTGTGTTAAGCAACCACATCCAGCATGACAATCAAAATTTTTGGCGTGTCAGTATTCTTGTCGCATGAAGGTCGTTCAGCCACGGATGATACATGCTAGTGCTATTGGTCGTTACTTTTACTTGCACTCCCCTCCGGGAGCATAGGATGGGCTATAGGCCATAAGGTTAGGATAGTTAGGTTCGCCCTTCCTATGTTCTGGGGAGTAGCGCCCCCAGGGGGTTTGTGTAGGTTACCTTAGACATTAGTTAGGCCTTCGGGACATGTGTCTTTCGTGCCCACTTGGCTTCCTTCCACTTTCATACTCCTACTGATCTTACTGATGTCTGTTCTTCCTCTTCTTTCTCGACTTGCTGTTCCCCTGCGCGTTGATCCTGTGTGGGAACGCCCACCGTTTTTCTATCGACGTACTATGTGTCCCGTCTTGTTCCTCTCTTGGAAGAGCTTAGTATTTATTTAGGGAGGCTTAAATCTTCTTATAATACCTTTAACTGTACTCTTTCCCCAGCGACGAGTAGTTCTTGGTCTGCGACCTCGACAAGTCGTTCTGCGACGGCCACGAGTTTCTTCTGGCGTGCGACGGGTTTCAGCGGTTCATGTAGTGAGCACTACATGGAGAGTCCAGTCCCAATTTACCACTGTGGTGGTGGTGGTCAATTTTTGTTCATGTTCGCAAATTCAATTTGTTTCTTTTTATTATGTGGGGCCTATGTTTGTTCGTTCACTGATATCTAGTTATGTTTATTTCTTGCAACTGGGTTTCAAGAGAATTAAGTAGCGCTTGAGGCCTACAGTACTGGAGAAGCTGAGCGGTAAACTTGCCAACAGTTCCGCCTCAGTCGTCAGCTCAGGTGACGAAAAGCCTTCACGAAAATGCAGGACACAACAAGAAGAGAAGTGAGATCGTTGTTGTTCAATGAGAAAAACGTTCGTGAACGTAACTGAGGCGGTTGGACATACAGCAGCTCGGAGGCCGTCACACGTTACTGATGTGAAGTATCGCTGACGGTTCAGATCCGTCTAACCCGGCGCGGTAAAGGCCGGTTCCCAGGTTACATACTTCCTACCAAAACAGTAATAGTTAAAGTGTGTTTTCTAATATAAATTCAGTCATAGACTACACCGTACATTGACTGCACACTGGCCCCTAATTAAGGCAGATTTCGGTCCCGCAATCGGGTCTACCTGCACGGTGCCGCAGACGCATTTTTAAATGCTCTCCCATTACTTTTTCACGCTTTGTTTAGGCTATTTCACTTAATTGTTTCACATTCAATAATGACTGGCAAACCTGTGCATACTTCTGAAACTTCTACACGCAACAAATTCACAAAAATATTAAGGCTCGAAGTTTAATTATGATATAGCAACTGTTTATGTTATCCTTTGATATTTGCAGTAGAGCAAAATTATTTCTCAATATTTATTAAAATAAACAGTCTCATGTTGTAGAACAGAAGCTTCTAAACTTCGTGGTATGCTCGATTTGTAATGAAATGCCAAGTAAACATCTAATGGAGTTGTTAATCGTGAATTAATTTTTCAAACAATTTTCCGAAAGTCGCAAACTAGGTAGCGGTATCGTAGCTACGTTGATTGTCAACTCTAAAACCAAGTCTCTACCTTCTTCTTCACCATTTCTTTCCTAACTATAGCTAGCTATGCTATGTTATCTTACTTAACATTCGTTTGTCACTTGTATACAAGTCATTGTTTACCAACTGAAGAAAATACTCTCAACGGATTTACTGTAAATTACCGTATTTTGAGACTTGCTCTGTCGTTGTTGATAAATAGGTAATATATTGAGCATCATGCCACGGAAGTGTCAAGCCGTTTTCTGCAGGTCAGGTAAGCCATAAAATATTCATTAACGTGTAAACTTGCATTATGGCTTTTTATCTCCTCTAAGGGATGAATCATGGACCTTTATTAAATTTACAGGGATTTTTTTGGAAGAACTGATGGTGAACTTTTGGTGAAGATCCGTTCCTCCATTGGGTTGTTTGTCTGTCTCTTTTTTCTTACCACCATAAGTCAAAATTTAGGCTATGGACTGATTTTTATGAAATTCGCCTGTGTTGTTAGGTGCCTACTGAAATATCACAAATAGTAAATGATCTAATTTTTGTGATGATCTATTTGTATATCACCCGCGAGCAAAGCGAAGAGTGGTGATAATGTTTTTGTTGAAGATTCAATTATATATGTACATATTAGTCTGTCGATACAAAAAGTAGTAGAAGGAGTTGGGCAACGTTCATAATTGTTTGCAGGGGTCTGATGGAGTACCTTGATGTGACCTATGCCTAAAAGCTATAATTAACTGGCCATGAAATGACAGAGATGAGTTTTGTTTCTTCCTCAAATAAGGAGTTGAGTTATATAATGCTCATTTTTATAGGTAGTCTGGTGGGTTGACTGAGTTGTGATTTAATTTAGGCCACCATGAAGTGATTATTATTAAATCACACCAGACTGTCGACGTGGGAACCGAGAAACTATATGAGGTTGACAAACCCCCACGCAACTAGCCCAGCGAGTAAGGAAAAAGAAGAAAGAACAATAAGAAAGAGAAGATCCGAGAACACAGAATAGCTCTGTGTATAGATCGTTCATTGCTGCCAATATCCGACCAGCAACGACAGAGCAATCAAGACCATTCCAAATGATAAGACCTAGTCATCCACTACATGATATAATGTAGGCAATCAGGATTTGATGTAAAGTAGGCACCCTTGAAGTTATGTAACGTAGGCACCCATAAAGTGATATAACGTGAGCGCCCATGAAGTGATTTAGCTCAGGAAACCAAAAAGTGATGCAACATCGGAAACCATGAAGTGCTATAATGTAGGCAATCACGAAATGGTGTAATATACATAGACAGTTATGTGAAATTAAATTGACACGATGTGTAGCTTTAGATGGTTCTAGTAATGAAGGGTTGTATCAGCCCTAAAGTGCTAGGTTTTAATATCATTTACCGGCTGCCTTGATATCTTTATCTCATAGTTCAATATGTGTTTTGAGTTCATTGCTACCAATATCGTATTATTGTGGTTTCAATTCTTTTTTTTTTTTTTTTTCAACATTACGGGGTTTTCTCAACCTCACTTTTGTTGCGGCTATTGGGATGAGGTCTAGGTGCCGAAAACTCTACAGACATCAATTTCTGAGGTTATTGCTTCAAATCCGCCAATGGAAAAAACTCAATTGCATGTAATATTAAACTACATTGCGTGTGGTACCTATGAGCCAATTTTTTCTATAAAATTTTAATATTCCTAGAGATAATGGTGAATTTTAAATTTTCTTGGTGTCTGAAGGTATCGAATATAACACCCACTGAAGTATTATGCGATTGTGAATTAAGATTCCCTGCTCTGCAGCGCATTCCTTATGGTACGACAGAGAAATTTATTTTTGTTTGAGGTCTCTGTCATTATTAAAACTCATTTTATTAACACTTACGTAAATCGGCCTCCAGGCCCAATTGCGAGAGGCCCGATTTCAGTGTCCAGTCAATGTATTGTGTGGTCTATGATTTAGTCAATATAGATGGAAAGGCTCTCCTATCGTATTACGTGTGTGGAAATAGAAGTAACTGCAAAGTCTTTAGTTCTCTGAAGTTTGCACTGCTGAACTCGGAGTGGGTGACACTAAAACGAGTCCAGTCGATCTACGAACATCTGAGAAATTAAAAAAAACTTGAGTTCGTTACCTGCGATTACCTATTACACTCCACAGAACCAACTATGTTATCTCTCACGAACAAAGTATTTTTTCCCATCTACTTTTAGTACTAATTTGTGGGACAAAAAACGTCCTTTGCGAGCAGCAACATTGGAGGCCCTGGTGCAAGTATAACACAGTGAGTGTATCACTCATAACTCGGGTGGCAGCCTTGGAGGCTGTGTATTGGGTGCTTCGAGCTTGAGTCTGACACACACTGGAGTCGGAATAAATTTGTTGTTTTCTCCAGTTAACACTATATTTATAAGGAGACGGATGCCTGCTAGTCTCAGGAACCTGAATCGGAGTTGAACCCTTTATCGTCCTGCCCCGTGTGACCTATATAGCCTAGTCACAAGCAGCAACATATTTGTGTTACGACCAGCGACAGCGAGGTTACAGCCTCATACGTCCTTTCCTGAATACTATATGGCGGTTTTCTTTAATAGGAACGTGTTTCTCGATTTTACATATGATCGCGAACATATTAACTTTGTATTTATCATAAAATTACTGAAGTATTCTTCCGCGTGGCGGCAACAAGCTGGACATAAATAGGTGAAGGAAACAAACGCTTCTATCGCACTATCAGCTAACACAGTTATTATTGAGTATGTACACTTTTTTTTGCTAAGTGTCAGGTGCTTTAGAGGGGTGGTATAATGAAACATATTCATTATAGGTACTGTAAAACGTTCATTATAATTTCGTAATTTATTTTTTTCTTAATTTCATAAAAAATTACTCCTACAAATCTCCCGAAAATGGCAGCTGTTGTGGCCTGATCCATGAATCTGTCCAACGTTGTTTCATCCTTGTTCTTGTTATCGCCTGGCACACGGCGTGAAGATTATCTCCCAAGAGAAAGAAAGTGACTAGACTATAACTTCTACAACACGGTTGGACCGATGTAGCAGTCGTGCCCTAACTAGCTTCGTCTTTTCCTCAGCCATTTCAACATTGCCCTCGATACACTTTTTGTCTTAAATTTTGAAAAAAAGAAACGTTAACGCACAGCTGACGTAAAACCAGCGACTCGGTGAAACGTTCATGCCCGTGACGTGCCCGTCAGAACGATGCAGGGGATGCACCGGATCCCTGTGTTCATGTAGGCGATGCTCGAATATAACTTCACGTACTATATCTATCGATAATGCGCAACTTTTAATTTAAACCCTTTGCCGTAAAATAATCGCCAGACAATCTATCTTTCAAATTTTCCAGTTTGGTGGATTTTTTCAAAATCCACCAAATTAATTTATGTATATGCATTGAGGACGGATGCATGAAGCGAATTTTATTAAAATAATAGCTTGAATTGTTGCTGTAAATTGTATAGAGGCAGTCTTAAGATTTTCTACTGCGAATCGATGACGAAGTCCTGATGGTCCCTTTGCCAGCAGCGCGCAGTCGCAAGTGCGTTTACATCAGGTTTGCGGTGACATGTCTACCATAATATAGTAAAAATTTAGTACATGAAGCGTATCGTGAGCAATTTAAAATAACCATACAAGGAAAGAACAAAGTGACGGGTGCTGCTGGTGCATCGGTACCAGTGAGCTATAGTAGCTGTAATCCATCTACTGCAATACAACGACTACGACGCGGTCAGTTCGTGAAGTAGAAATGATGAGAAAATTGCATTAGGCTCACTAGTATGGTGGCTAAACCTAAGAATTCTGGAAATTTTATTACCGCATTTTTTCTTTGTATTAAGAAATATGAACGAACCATGATGAACTCTATATATTAGCTATTTCCTGTCTGTCATACACAAAGCTAAAAATTTGCCATGATACCACCCGCTCGAGCTAACGTATTACCTTACCGGTCCAGGGAACGCTTCCGTGTTGTGAGCCGCCCTGCGAGGTCGCTGCAAGAGGAGGCAGGAGAAGCGACGTGGACGCTCGTCCGATCGGACGATCCTGGCAACAATAAGAGCCACCAGCAGAGGCTGCAAGACGCAGGTTTTAGATCCAGTCCCAAACCCTCGAGTATCATGCAATATGGCGGGGACTCGTCGTACAACGCGTCCTTCTCGTCGAGCAATTACCGCAGGCGGGGAGACTTGCACGATCCCATGGATACAAGGAAGCATGTTACAGACAGTGTCCCTTCCAATAGATTGGAGAGAGAAGAATACTACAGGGAAGGTGCGAGAAGTGTAAATGGTCGCGAAGGAAGAGGCCTCTTCACTGACAACGATTCTGCCATGTGGCAAGGAGTTCTCAAAGTGAGTTTGGCTGTCCTGTCAAAGCATGTATGTGGCTCAGTATATATTTACGATGTAGTTTAGGTTGCATATTATTATGTAGTTAGTATTTTCGTTGAGACTTCATATAAGTTCACGCCACTGATCGATTCATGTGATGTAACGCTGACTAACACAGAGAGAGAGATACAAACGTGACGGAGATTCGTAGGGTAGCTACTTATAGACTTACAGTATAATAGGCTGCAGTCAAATCAAATCCCATGTATTTCTCATATGGATGCAGTGCCCAACCCACTAGGGGCGCGGCGCCTTGAGGTGCTCATACATATAAGTAACTTTCTTAGAGCTAACATATTGGAAGAGGGGTATAATAGGTTTGTGAAATATCACTAATGGGTATCGCAAATTGTGTTAACCAGTTCTAAAAAAAAAAATATAGCAAAGTATCATAATTTTGGAGATGTGGTGTAAAAAGAAAGGCCCATTACAGTTAAACAAATAAAAAAAGAAGAAAAAAAAAATGCTGCACGTTTTTCAGTTAATTCATACTATGACTGCAATCTGTGATAGACATGAATCTATTAGTTAATAATAGCCTATTGGGGGACACACAATGCCTAGATGTAATGAATGAGATGATATTCACCCTGTTCACCGTTGAGAGAAATCGCATATCACAAATAGCTGATCCTCATTTGAAGCCGAATAGTTACAGAGTCTCCCGTTTCAGTGATGCGCTGCACGCTGATAATATCATCTATGATGAAAAAAATACCCACCTAATCTTAGCTTCCTAAACCCTACCACTGTGGGTGGTAGGGTTCTGTCAATCATTCGCAATTTTGTTTCTGAGCGAACGCAGGGAGTGTCTGTTGACGGCGTCTTGAGTGCCTCAGTTGCGGTGCTGTCTGGTGTCCCTCAGGGCAGTGTGCTTGGCCCGCTGTTGTTAGTTCTCTATACTAGTGATATGTTTTCTTCGCTTGAAAACACGATGATCAATTATGCCGACGATTCAACTTTGATAGCTGTTATACCTACTCCTCGCCTGCGTGATGCTGTCGCTCAGTCTCTGNTTATTAATTCCATTCATTGTTTGATGAAATCGTATTTTTTTGGATATGCCGTATAATATAAGGTCATAAAAAAGTCATAAATATTTATCCTGAAAAGTCATAAAAAGTCATAAAATTTTCTTAGCAATCTTCAGTAGACACCATGCAGGGGCGCGGCGCCCTGAGGTGTTCATACATATACGTAACATTCTTAAAGCTAACATATGGGACGAGGGGTATAATAGGTTTGTGAAATATCACTAATGGGCACTGCAAATTGTGTTAACCGGTTCTATATAGCAAAGTATGGTAATTTTGGAGATGTGGTGTAAAAAGAAAGGCATATTACAGTTAAAAAAAAAGACTGCAGGTTATTCAGTCAACTCATTCCATGACTGCAATCTGTGCTAGACATGAATCTATTAATTAATAGTAGCCTATGGGGGGCATACAATGCCTAGATGTTATGAATGAGATGATATTCATCCTATTCGCCGTTGAGCGAAATCGCATATCACAAATAGCTGATCTTCATGTCAAGCCGAACAGTTGCAGGGTCTCCCGTTTCAGTGATGCGCTCCACGCTGATAACATCATCTATGATGGAAAAATACCCACCTAATCTTAGCTTCCTAAAAGCAACAAAGTATACTTTATGTGTCGTCTGGGGTTGGCGCCGCCGATGACGCGTCCTGTGCCATTGACCCGCTACTTTACTTCATGAGTTAAGCTTAATTATATATATTTCATAGTAATAATATGGAACCAGTGAGTTCAGCACGTCTGTAAAATTTCAGGGATTTCATATAATTGGACGAGGTGCGTTTTTATAAACGTTTATATAAAATGCTGTAGAGGAGACTAGGTATATTTGCTTAGAGGAGGATAGGTTTTGCTAAGTAGGGAAATGTTTGTTTGAAGAAGTGAAATAGTAATTTCGTAAAATTCCTCAAATTTAGAAATTTTCCAGTCATTCGTTCCAAAGTGTTACCATAACTCTTATATTCGTTTTCATATTCTCTGGTGGTGGGTGCAAAGACGGAAATGTAGTTTCCGTTAACAAGTTGAAAATATGATATAAATTTTTATAACTTCGTAGCCTTATACAATTCAACACTTATATCCTACCAAATCCTTTACCATTATTTCATCATCTGTAAACCTGTATCTTTGTACCAGCAGTAATTGAACTGATTTTTACTAGTGACCGCTTGTCCGGATAGCACTATAGACCTAAAGATTTCAGTATCATGAGCATCTTGTCTTTGCTTTCTAGAAAGCTCATGGGAGAGTTCAAAAAGTTTGCGGAATTGCTGAAGATATTTAACCTAAGTTCGAGCTTTCTTGCGTTCATGCAAGTGTATTGCTATGCCAAGAGTAGTGCTCTTCTCCTCTGACTCATTCTACCAATTATGACGTAAGTTTGATACTTTGGCTAGGCAAGTGAGTAATTTTCTCATTTGAGCATCAACACGAAGCGTTTGGTGCTAATATCGCTTCAAGTTCGTGCTTAGGAAATTTTGCTGTGCTTTGCTGTCTGTGTGGTAAGTAGCAATTACGTTGTGTTCGAGTGAAGTGGAAACGAATTCTTGACCTTTGTTTTGACGGCGAATGTGAGACTAAGGATTCTTAGTACTTTGGCCGGCTACAAACTATCTAATATGTATAGCCGATGGCAGCGCATACAATGGTCCGCAGTGCAGTGTAGTTTGTAATGATGGCATAACTTAATTTCTGTATCTAATGCAACTTTAGTAATAAGCTTTTTCTTCTCTACCCAATAATGCATAAAGTTTCTTATTGATGAAAATAATTGACATCCACGTTACATAATTTATTAGGTTTTTTCAGTAAGACGTCTTCTGGCTTGGCCAAAAAAATTATAAAATCCAGAAGACGTCTTACTGTAAAAACCTAATAAAAAATGCATAAAGTATATTAACAAAAAAATGAGGGCCGCCATCTCACCGTTGCCACCATTTGTTATAACCTGGATTGTGCAAGGCATCGCAGTTGGAGGCAAGCTGTCATATCAGGCAGCATTGGACGTTACTGGTTCAGTGATGAAGCTTCGAGAGGAATTTTCTGGGAAGTTTTTGAGTTCCCCTCGCATAACCGGTTCAAAATTTTGGCTATTTTCTTATTAGTGTTCACGAGATTATTCATTCTGTTATTCTTTCTTTTTCACTCCAGGGTATTTTCAATGGGCTCACTCTGGACAGGAAAACTGCTTCCAAAATAATCGAAAACTTGGAGTTTGACCAAAGAGTTGCTGCTGGGCGTGGCGTGTCATCCTTCTGCCAGAACAACTGGGGCCTGTGAGTACTACGCTACCTACGTATGTGGTGACCATCCCGCTCGTGTCTGGTAACTGTTAGATGCTAAGCCCGTCAGTTCAGTCGGTGATCGATAGCACGATCTGTTGGCATGGAATTCCTAGACGGGATCTGTGTCTTTCCGTATAGATCTGTAGGCGTTATAGTTGACCGTAAATATGTTTTTTTTTTAATTATTCATCTCAGTGGCATTTCGGTGTTTGTTGTTATTGGGTAGCCTCCAAGAGCGTGTAGCTTGTACACAGCCCTTTTTTGACCGTGTGGAAGATCGTTGAGGCGTTTCGATCCTCCAGTCTGTTACCTCCTAAGTAGGGTCGGTGTTCTTAGGGGTTGCTGATTGGTGCATGTAGAGCGCCCGTTCCCATGACGCCCGGACATGTAATTTTAATATCAGTAAGTGTACCGTTGAGCATTATCAGAATTAGCAAATTAGCATTGGAATTGTGTTGGAATCGGGGAATTGTGTTAGCTAGTATTTTCTGGCGATGTCTTTGCTTACTGACTTGTAGAAGGTGCTCAGAGAACGTGGTCATGTGACTTGTATGTTGATCTCAGATGTTTCCTGTGGTTTGTTATATTCTTGCAGTGTGTTGCGATGAAAATCGTTCCTTTTTGCAAGTTAATATGTGAGTGATACACCTCGAAGCCAAAATAAAAACAAATCAGCATCATTTACATTTTTGAGGGATTGTTTTGAAGCTGTTTTTGTAGTTAGTCCCAGAAATTTCGGAAAGATGAATCAGTTATTGAATTAATCAAGCGGTATTTTGAGCGTTTAATATCTATCATCCGATGAATCCCGTTTGTGATCGAGCCTGCCTTTGACTTGCACGAAAGGCATTTACGGGTTCATGATTATAGAGCTCTTCATTTTCAGCATCAATCGGCCTTGGCTGATATATTGTACATACCGATTATCAAAATAAACTGTTTCTGCAAACCAGTCGGAATGGTCTTTAATCTGCTTGCAGTGAGTTGAGCGGAGTGCACACTGTATACTAGTGTATAGTCTTACCTTCCACCTGCCGCTCTTTAGATGAAGTTATGGATGACCGCGTTGATTTGCGACCAGTTGGTCAGACGCTAACCCGCTCGTAAGAGGATAATTGCCTGTACTGGATATATGTTCAGGTCAATTTACGACTAAGGTCCAACTAATTCTACCAACTGAGAAAAATCTCCGCATTGGTCCTGAACTAATTGTAATACCCAACATTGCAGTTACCTACTTGCAGTATAGGTTATGAAAGCCTCGCCACTGGCCATGGAGTAAATATTCTTCTTCCTCCCGCCCTCTTTCCCTCCAGGTTTTGCCTGCTGTACAACACGATGCTGGGGAGAGAAGAGATCCCACCTGCACGGGCCACAGAGCGGAAAGACCGTGTAGAGCCTTCGGGGAACAGCCTCGAGGACGGGACCCCTCTGACGCCGTGCCCCTCCGCAGTGGAGTACGTCACACCCGTGTTTGCCCGCAACTACCAGGGCGTCTGGAGATACGTCGTGCAGATCCCCTACGAAGGCTACTTCACCCAGACCGTAGAGATCACGCAGTGTTTGTAAGTTGTGAACTACTTGTAGATGTTTCCATATGGCAATCGCTGCAGCAATAATTACTTTCGTTCTTGCTTTGTTTATATTCTTACTATGCTTACGTGCAACATGTTGTACTTCCTCGCTGTTGACGTGTAGAGCATTTTGCAGGCAAGACACGTGCCACTATCTCTCAGGCTCGTGCCTGGCATCCCCCCGCTGGGTCTCCTTGCTTGTGGCTGAGATCTTCTACCCTGACGCTGTGTTCCCCAACAAGCCCACTCGACCCTCATTGCAGTAAGGTTCTAGAAATTAATTTTCTTCTCTAACCTCTCTTTCTAC
>LQNS02278170.1:48366289-48386064 GCA_001587735.2 Parhyale hawaiensis
TGAGCAAGTAGGAGTATGAAATCGGGAAGGAAGCAAAGTGGGCACGAAAGACGGGCGTCCCGAAGGCCTAGCTAATGGCTGAGGTAACCTACAGGGGCCCCCTGAGGTTGCCTGGCCCCATAGCATAGAATGGACGAACCTTACCGAAGGCCAAGCCAAGGCTAAGGAAGCCTACAGCGTCCCCCTGTGACGCTGCTCTCCATAACATAATAGGTGGTTGGCGACTCTAGTATTGCTACTCTAAAAAAAAATTTTCGAAGAGTGGAAAATGAAACGTGCTGTAATAATGAAGTCATATTACACGTACGTAAATACAAGGGAGTATTAACAGATACTAATGTACAGCGTATGGAAGTAGCAAATAAAGATATTAACTACTATGTACAAAAAGCCAGCGCTCTACGCTATTACAAATATACCTACCTTAGTGAAAACAAAACTTCATTAGCCATATTTTCTATTCTAAATAATACAAGCTCTGAACCCACCAGAAGCTGGACTGCGAAATTTCATCGCCTCCTCGAAATTTCTGGCAGAGGGAGAATAATTGTCAACAAGCTCGCCAGAGAAGCGCCACCATGTAGAGAGACATCGGGGCGGCAGTGCAAAATTAATTCATCAATATTTTATACGCTCGTTAATCAGTCCCTAGACACTACAGCAGCGCTTCGAGAGCGAAAAAGAAAGGGGCATGTAGTAAGTTCGAGCGAGGAGCCTGTGCATTGCAATAACCGACATGGATAGATACGTAAGCTGGAAAAAGGGGCAGTGCAAGATAGAGCAAGAGAAAAACGCAACAAAAATAGTCAGCACAAGCACCAAAACAGAAAAAAAAAGCAAGCTGAGCACAAAAGAATAATGTCCCCGAGGCCCTGCTGTGCCTTAAGCTACTTACGGTGTCCCACAGAGGGATGGATAGTCAATTCAGGGCAAAGCCCCAGCCGATGCTGAGGTAATACAGGTACTATCAATGCCATCTTTTCAACTCGGCACCTGTAGCAATGATGTCCTTGTGATCTGCCAGCAGCGCTTAGCTGCCTCACGTTATCGTATAGCCCGGAGTGTGCCTCCCATCAAGGCTATCGACTGTCAAGTTACCGAAGTGACGTCATGAACGAAGCAGAAAGAGACCTCTCTTAATGGTTGGGTTACGATGTGATGTTCTCCGTAGAAATGAGCTCATTTTAGCTGTACCATGACCACAGGACGGACACACAGTCCAGACTTTGTTCGCCTGTAGGAACTTGACGCAAGTCATGGCATAACTCTGTGGCAACAGCGTTCAAGTAACTAAATATATGTAACCAACGGCACAAATTGCAAAAAAGTGGCTAACTGTATTACAATTATAATTACCGTATGTTCCCAGCTCTAATCCCCCGACCTACAGCATTGACAAGACCCAAAGAGAGGAAGTCAGAAGGGACATGTAGAGCGCCAGGGCCATCGAAGCATTCTTGCAACGGGAATAAACAACAGATGAAGAAAGAGGAAGCAGAGAAAAAGAGCAGGAAGGAGAATGCAGAAAGGAAGCACATACAGAGCACCAATAGAGAGACGTGCGAAGGCTTAACTAATACTGAGATATGCTATGGGGTGCCCTGCGGGCGACTCGCCATAACAAAACTGTGAATAATAGTAGGTATATCCTAGAGAAATAATCATAACCCAGCAGCTTACAACACCTACTGGTTGTAAAATTAGGGACAGAACTTTCGACCACTGCCAGATAAGCGACATCACTTCCTTAGCACTGAGATAGGGAGGCGTACCATAGCTCCTCTCATGAACCATTTCGCTAATTCGGTAGGTACAGTACACTGTGTCTCGCGTGCAATGTGCAGTACAAATGTGTACCGGATAACAATATATTATTACACGTTAGTTCAAGTTTGTTTAGAGACAGAACAGTGTTTCATGATGGTAACAGGCACGGGACATGTAGCTGTAGCGGAAAACGGGAAGCCAAAGATGGAATAACACGTCAGGGAACAAATCGAGAAGCAACGGGGAGAAAGTAAAGATTGTTAGTAGAAGAAGGAACAAGGAAAGAATCACAGTGAACACGAAAGAAAGGTGTTCTGAAGGCCAACTAATGCTAAGGTAACCTATGGGGTGGCACGACCCACCCTATTAAAAACGACGCAGACTCTGATCGAAGTTCCTCACAAATTGATGCGACAAGCACTTGGTCATCACAAAAATAATTATAAGGACTCGAGCAAGTACATACATGGCTCTGTACAGGGCGCGCGTATAGATTAAGAACTCACTCGTCAATGGGCACAATTAACATCAAAAGTATAAACAATCTTAAGAAATAATGGCAGCATACAGAATGAGAGCTACATACACTTCACTTGACTTAAAAGAACACTTTGGTATCGCAAGTATGTAGCATCAAAAGGTAAAATACAGCAACAGAGTAAACAGCAACAAGTGCATCTTATCTAAACATTGTTCAACTATATTCTCCTCAACCTCAAATTTACTTCAAGAAGCAATCATTTATGAACTGACAAGAACAATAAAAAAAACCAAAGCCTTTTCACCTCAACATGGCGAACATCAAATAGATTTGACAACCAATGATCTTGCAAACAAAGAGAACTGCAGCCTCCTGACAATGTGCGAGTATACAGCGATCTAATGAGTGATCGGCTGTGACATATTCCTTAAGGGACTGATTCGTGGACATCTAAAGTTCGAGGCGGTGATATACCTACGGTATATCACGCAAAGTTAGAGACGGTGACAAATTTCTTTAAGGATTGATTTATGGGCACAATGTAAGTTAGAGACGGGGTTTTGGTAGAACTGAGAGGCATCAGGCACTAAAATAAAGTGAATCTCAAGTAAAGATAACAAGGCGAACTCAAATTTTGAAGTGCAATGACACGTCTTATGCTCCCTATCAGTTACTAATGCAGCGACGGACAGACCAACCACGGGTCAGTTAGATACACACTTCATCTCTTGAAATTTACATAAATAAAATTTCAACAGACTCACAACTTTCTTTCAACTTACTAACTAGTAATTGAAAATAATTTACAATATTTACACACAAGTGATAGCTATCCTACATCTATCCTATTGTACTAGCAGCTGCTGGAGTACCTACCGCTGCACCACTGTCGTTACGGCAATATTTACATAAGACACACACGTACTCAATGTTGTACTAGCAGCTGCTACAATACCACTGCACATCTGTCTTTACGGTAATATCTACTTACATAAAATAGAAGCGTTCCGAAGAAGTCATAAAAAGCACACAGAAAGTGTAGTTTCTGTACAGAAAGAGTAAAAGTAATACATCTTCCGTGTTTGGTTTGCATTAGATTCGTGGTTCCAGATAGTTTAACACTCGTCACCCCTTATCGAAAAGCTTGAAATGCATACGACCCACCATGCTGTTGGAGCCCGTCTCATGACCTCTCTACCATCCGGGCTGATCAGAAGCTGAGACCGTACCATCTCCAGCTACTTCTAGCGAGGCTGCACGACTGACCTTGCCACGGATTCTTGACCCACTAATTGATGAAGCATGTTTACATAGATGATAAATAGATCACAGTCGTACAGCAAAGTGTACACTGCGTGTGGCTCTAAGAGCTATAGGTACTACATACAGAGCTCTTCATGATCATGCATGTGTTTATAAGCGTGTATAAAAGCAAAGCTATCAGAAAAGTACACTATTAAATTTATGAAAATGAAGTAGTAGTCGTAGAAACTTTTACTAGCGCCTCAGTGGCGCACTGCCTATATCGCGCCGAACTATTCCTCTGTTTAGCCACACGCTCGTGCGCCGGAATTTGTCTCATTTTACAAATTATAAAGTAGTAAGGAGAATATTATTATCATTATTAATTTTACACATAGTATATGTAATTCACAAAGAAACGGGCAGTGCCATAGTTGACAATAGCATTTATTGCAATGGATTCATCACAGTTTGTGATAGAGGTTACATCTGGCAAGAATAGTCTTGAGGGTATTTCTATTAAATTGGCCGAGACAGAAGAAAGAAGCGCCCGTGACGGTGCCGATCTGTGGCCCTCCGCACGGGCGAGGCAAGAGCCCCGCAGAAAAAGGTCGGTCACCTCGATCGGCGGCCCACCTCGCGGGACAGAAAGGAAATATAGAGAACCTACCTAACTCAACAAAACTAACCTTCTTAGCAGGAACTGCGGCCAGATGATACATCCCCTGCGCAGAAGGCACTCGGGACCCTTGGGTGCGTGATGCCCAAACATATTGTGGCAGGGGAAGGACTCGCCACAATATGCCCATGAGGGCGTAAGAATTATATACAAAACCAAAGTTAATGCATAAAATTTCCGTTAGTCATAGTAATGAAGGTCCGGGCTGAAAACATTAGTTATAGCTAATCCCTAAAATTTTGAAAACCACATTTGGGTTAATAATAATATCCCCTAAATTGTTTGCAGAATTCCAAGAATTAAGGCTAGTAGAGAGTTTCATCTTGCATTCAGATTCTGTACCTGCATTACTTAATAGTACACCATGAGACCAGTCAACGGAACAGAATGGTTTCAACGAAGAAGATAGCCACACCAGAGGTATTGTTGCCACACTGGGAAGGCAGAAGCAGGAGTCAGGTAATTCTCGTTCACAGTGACTAGGTATATTTCGAATAAAGAAGGTGAGAACAACGACAAAAACGCCTCTGGCTTCGAGTGCTGCAAGTAAGTTTTACTTTAGGCTGAACGGCACAATTCGCTACCTCCCTAAACGGGCAGAGCAGAAGACAAAGGCAAGGATAACACTCTACGATCCATATTCACTTAAAGTGCTCTACTTGCGGAGAAAGAATTGCACAAAGTAATACTGTCAGATGAGAGACAAAGTACAAGTTGGACAGCTCAAGAGTAGGGGATCTTCAAAACAGTCCTACCCACGCAAGAAGGAAATTATACAATCTGCTGTAGCTAAAGCGGTAGCTCATTAGAGCCTGAAGCTTTGCATAGCCATAGCCTTCCGTACCCTTATCCTCTCTCACCCAGGCTGTGCTGTAGAAGACCAGGGTTAAATTCTCAAGCTTTGAATAAACTCGAGCACGACTCTGCAACATTATAACGGTTTTGTTCTTTTACCTCTACTTATCGTTGTATGAACTCTCGCTAGACTTTTAAACAATTGTTTTGTAAGGTATCAGTGAATGCATTGAAGTTACTGTAGCTGGGCACCAGATGCAGCAGAGGAGACAGCCGTGACGTAGTGCTGCGACGGCTGCTGCATCATCATAACTGGCTCCTGACCGACCACCATGCCGTCCTGCGCCTGGGTCACCATTGCATTGGCGGCAGTTGCACCGCCGCCCACAATGGAGACCATTTGATCAGCAGTGACTTGTGACAGCACCTGCCCAGTTGCAGGGTCGATGGTGACGATATGGGCTCCTTGAAGCATTTCTGGGGAGACGTCGTGAGCGAGCACGACTTGTGTAACGCCGGCGAGCTGGTGGTGCCCGCTGATGACCTGCTGCACCAGCATGGCAGTCTCGCTACTCAACTGACCGTTGGCATCAGACTGCAGTACGATGGGTTGTGCCGTGCGCAGGGCACTGCTTGGGTCACCACCACCATCACTCGAGCTGCTCACGGCCTGCATCACCAACTGCTGTCCTGGTACGCTCTGATCCACTTCCTGTACCATTATGTGCTGGCCACTGGCTTGACTAACAATCAGTTGCTCATTACCTTGCACCACGACGTGCTCACCATCTACTTGCTGCTCCACTACCATATGGTCCCCATCGACAGGCTGCACTACCATCTCCTCAACCATATGCTGCTGTTGCTGTGCCGCTGCAGCCGCCTGTTCCTCAGCTCTGGCTTGGGTAATGACCTCGTGGGGAACCAAAGCTACACGCTCATTCATTATATCGTCCATCATCTCTTCTACAGTCTTATTTTCCCGGTAAAATTCCTCCATCTGCTCAATCGTTACCTTCCACTCCATCAGTCGCCATAAATTGTACTTCAAAACTTCATACTGACCCTGGCCATAATCCTCAATCATCTTAACACCATAATGCTGGAGAACGCGGCCAAGTACTACCGATATATGGTCTTCGTCCAATCCACACTTGGCGAGCAGTGTAGGATCGAAGAGTTTCAGTAGCAACCTGTGACACCTAGAATCCAAGCTCTTATCGTCTAACTTGCTAGAGCTTGGCAAAACAGTACTTACTACCGTAGAAGCAGGAGGGTTGTCAGCTTGCTTAAATGTGGTAACAACTCTGGATCTTGCTTCTGATTTAGGAACGAGTCCAGAGAGCTTGTTCATATTGACAACGACACCATTGCTGTAGCTGTCAGTCACCGTGGTTACCATAGGCTGTATGGCTCGGGTCACTATCTGCAGTACGTGTGAACCACTGGCGCTGGTGACGGCCATTGGGGCTGGGAGTGTTCGGATGATCTGTGGCTTCTTTTCTATCACATGTTGCTGTTGCTCAGTACTATTATCAAATATTGGTTGTGGTTTGGTAACGGTGGGTCTTACTGATGCTTCAGAGTCCTCTTCATCGTCATCATCGTCGTCGTCGTCGTCGTCCCATTCAGATCGCAGAGCTTCGATTTCAGGGTTCTTTGTAGCAGGAGTATTGATATCTTCATGAGACAATTCGTCAATATCGTCTTGCTGAGGCCAATGTACAGACTCAACGACATCACTGAAGTTCGATAGGATCATTGTATTGGCAGAAATTCCAGGTTGGTTCATGTCAGAAGTCACTACCTCGGCCCCAGGCCCCTCGAAAGCCAAAGGATATTTAGGTCCTCTGCCAGGTTTAACATCAGGCGTGAAAATGTTCTTCTTTTGATGGACTGACTCGATGTGTCTGTGCAGCTTACCTTCAAACCGGAATTCACGTCCACACAATTTACAAGAATAAGTAGGGATACAGAATGACTGCACATCGACAGGAGGAGACACAATTGTGTCTCCAACTGAGGTGGTGGCCATGAAAGACTCGTCTGTCGCTATATCCATTCCCTGCCCCATACCCACTTCCGTTGTGGATTCAGCACCATTGCCCTCGGGCGTAGCAATAGCAGGAGTTTCGGTATCGAGAGTAGGTAAGATCGCACCAGGAGTTTTTTCGTTTAGTTCATCCAATGACCGCACTCCATAGCTAAGAAGGTTAACTATTTCACATACTTTTTTGGAGCCTTCTTTGGCCAATTCAGAAAGATTTGGTTCCTTTTTGATAGGTTTGGGAGGCGTGGCAGCATTTTTACCAGTAATTTCTGTAACACCCGTTTGTTGTTGAACAGGATTGGATTTTTTCAAAGAAGGGATGCACAAATGGCAAGTCTTGCTCGTACATAAGAAGTCCTTGCCATGCTTAACTAACGCACGTCGGCGAGGAGTTCTGCGAGCGTTGTCGTCTGACTCCGAAACATCTAACAACACCTGCTCCTGTAGCGCTCTTTTTTGCACATCATCGGGGCTCTCCTCTGGGACATCATTCACCAGTTTTTCATTGGCTTGCTCCACTTCTTTCGTAGCTGCTTTATTCTCCTCTACGTCAGAGATGAAGTTCATCATAGTTTGCCTGATAAGACGTAGTTGGGCAGCACCCTTAACACCCATTTTCTTCTGCTTAGGCCGCCCTCTCTTCACACGCGAGACGTACCCAGTCTGCTCATCACCACGTATCACAGAAGGCGAAGTATTTTGCAGGTTATGGTAGGAATTGCTGACGAGCTCTCTGAAGTTATCACTACCAACGAAGTTGTTGAGATCAGTACCCATTTCTTGGCCAGATTTTACCTGTACAGGCTGTGGTCTAGGATTGTTTTTGGAAAAGAATGAAATGACTCTAGAAGGAGGCTTTCTATCACTAACTGATGTAATGACAGGACTAGAGCGCCTCATGTCCGAGTCAGAAATGCAAGAAACCTCAATGCTATTACTGGTTGACTTCTCTTGATCCCCAGCAGTCACCGTTGGCTCAAAGGAATCTTTTTCGTTCTGTATAATAAACACTCGTTCATTAGGTTGATCAGCCTCAAGAGAATCCCCCTCATTTTCCTGTGGATTCAGAGAATTTTCCCAGTTTTCTGCCTTGCGAACAGCGACTCCAGAGCTTTTCACCATGGCATCAAAAGCAGCATCGCGAGCAGAGTCTCGGGAGGTCACAGGAGCTGGGATGCTGGACTCGACACTGAAGATTGTCTGCACAGGCTCACCACTCTGAGATACTTGACAGTTCGGCTCTTCCTCATCTTCGTCTGAACTGTAATTTCTATCCATACCATCATCGTAGGCCTCATAGGCGTCCTCGTCATGGCGCGGAGTCTCTGAAGGATCTGTCTCCCCTCCAACTGCAACATCCATACTTTGCCTCACCTCAGACTCGAACTGCTGCTTGTACTGCCTCGGAATGATTATGTGACCAGGGCTATCGTCTGTCTGCGTTGCTGAAGTGCACATGACAACTGGTTCTCTTTTCTTTTTGTACGTTCTGCTACGCTCTTTCATTACATCCTTCGGAGCACGAACAGATCTAAGATCTTCAGTTGTATTTGCAACGACCTTGTTTTCATTAGTAAAGTTATTTACATCAGCCACAGCTCCGTGATTCCACTGTACATGTCGCTCGTAATCACTGAGACGAATGAAGGACCTCGGGCAATGCTCACATTGGAACATTCGAGGTCCTAATTTCTTACTGAAAGGCACTTCTTGTACATTGGTATGCCGCCTGATGTGGGTGATGAGATGATTCTTCTGTGTGAAACACTTACCACAGAGATGGCATTTGAAGGGTTTTTCGCCCCTGTGTATGCGCATATGAATATTCAGTGCCCCAACAGTTAAGAAAGACTTGTGGCACACCTCACAGAACGCACATTTAGATTTATCATGGATTCTCATGTGAACTTTAACACAGTCTCGTCTACTGAATCTCTGATGACAGACTGGACACTCGAACTGTTTCTCAATACCATGCGCGACAAGATGCCCCTGCAACTGTACTTTGCGAGTGAAAGATTTGGGACAGTGAGGACATTGAAAAGGTTTAAATTCTGTATGAATGGACAAATGCTGCAGAAGGGTCTTGCCTGACATCATAACCTTGCCACAGAACTGGCAGGGCAAAGGCCCTTCTTTGCGCCTCAGATTCTCCAACTCCAGATCCATTTTCTCCACTACTGCTTCGGAACTCTTATCAATAACGGGAAGGGGAGACGCCGATTTCATATAATTTCCTGCTGATGGGCGCTTGAATTGCATTTTGAAAGTTGAAGTTGGAGGCAATTCTTTCTTTGGAACGGCGGGTCGTAAGTCTTGCGGGGAGAAGAAGATAGGACCCGGCGAGCAGTCATCCAGGTTCTGATATGACGAAAGATCAGAGTCCAGCTCAGCCAGAGTCGACTCGTTCTGTAGATGCAAAAGAATAGTTATTTAGCAATTGATGTTTATTCAAAGTTCATAAATACTGATATATTAGTAAACAAACGAAGCACCATGAACACCTTCACTAAGAGGTGATGGCAATAACCATCCAACTGCATATCTGCTGCGAAGGGATTAAATTCTACAATCACTACAAATATCGGTAGCTACGTCAGAATGGCTCAACGTGTGCAGATAACTAGCACCAGTAGAGCGAGGGTGGTTCTACACACACAGAACACTCCGGATTTTTGACAGTTATAAAATGTAACACTGTTACTTAGACATTAGGTTGCTATATAAGCTCTCGAGTGGAACTCAATAAATATCATTTGCGTTTCCTGAGATTTCATGACTCATATATTACCCACTGTGACAATGCCTTAAAATATAGCAAAGTAAATAACTAGGTATATGTACTAGGGCATATTTCTTCTAAGACATAAATGATTAAATTTTGGTGATGCTCGGTTGATCTGTTTGTGAGTTTGACTAATGTTCATTAGCAGCATAATTCGTAAAGTTATGAACAAATTTCAAGAAAATTAGTGAAACTGTAAATACTGTTAAAGGGCACAAAGGATTAGATTTTGGTGTTGATACCAAGAAAATTATGGTCTCAGCCCAATTTGAATATTTCGTTACTTTTGCCTTGCTTGGCGGAGGTATGCACAGTCATAGTGCTCTAGTTATTATATTAGTTGTTCAAGCCTCCCTGGACACAACTATGGTGATTCAAGAGAGGAAAGGAAGGGACATGTAGTATGTCGACAGAAATGTGGAACCCATGCACGAAGATAATATTGCAAGGAACAGTTGCACAAGTAGTATGGATAAAAGGCTTAGCAATTGATTACTAATATTGTAATTTAGCTCACATTTGAGTTTAATATGAATAAGTTGGCCTATTTCGAACATGCTTCCTCATCCAGCTTTCTACATGAACTCAATAGTCATCTCACATACCCATAGCAGGGTACATTATATGGTACTTTTTTCCTAGGCTAGTGCACCCAGACTCAATTTTCATAAAACATACTGCAGGGTACAACATGATAGCTAGGTATTAACTACATGACTCCACTAATGCACTTCCACTCATAGTCATTGTATGCACCGCAGGGTACAACATACTTCATCACACTGCTAATGTACCTATGGTATTCACACTTATGGTCATCGTACAGTTTGTACCCAATGCAGGGTACATGATTCGGGACTCAGCTAATGCACTCACTAGACTGACTAGAGGCGCGCAGATCAATGGGCATTGGCAAGAATCGGCGCTTTAGGGGAGTACGAGCACTGGTGATACCATATCAGTAGGAACTAGAATGCCTTGTGGCATAAGACAA
Organism: Parhyale hawaiensis; assembly: GCA_001587735.2. Classification (NCBI taxonomy): domain Eukaryota; kingdom Metazoa; phylum Arthropoda; class Malacostraca; order Amphipoda; family Hyalidae; genus Parhyale; species Parhyale hawaiensis. The sequence goes on from LQNS02278170.1 coordinate 48,377,083, forward strand.
TCAACCGCGGTGGGAGCAGATTTCATTGCCGTCATTTTTGATGCCAGCTAAACCTAGTTTTTTGGCATGAGTCACATCAGGGACAGCCCATCAGACTCCCTGCAAAAAATTATGAACATAGCTCAACTCATTCTACCTGTTGTTGGGTGGACAGATATATATACATATATACAAATACCGGTATAGCTGTGGAACCCCGTTATCCCGGACGTCTCTTTTTCCCCGAATCTCGACTTTTCTGGACTGTTAACCAAATTTCAAAGTTTTCCCGGAAATACCAAAGTTTTCTGGTATTCCGGCTAGGTTTCAATTTGCTCAATAGTCCAGAAAAGTCAAGATTCAGGGAAAAAGAGACGTCCGGGAAAACGGGGTTCCACTGTACTTAAATCTTCAACAAAAACATCATCACCTCTCTCACTTCGTTCGCGAGTGACAATAAAGAGAAAGATATCCCACGGATCTAACTCTGAGAAACATCTGATGTTCAGTCCGCTGGAGCACAACTTCATATAGCTAGCTAGTAGGTACCGGTAGCTATAGGATGGGCAATGCTTTCTTCCCACACACTGTGATTCATTGCCCATCCTCTGCCTATAAGAGATTTGCTTTTTCACAAACAAACAACTCCCACTTGGAAACCTGAACATGACGATACTATCTGATGACAACAACCTTGAGTACTGCGCCACATGCAAATAGCTACTTTACTTCGACTGGTATGAAGAAAAAAAGCTACATACCAAGAAATACGCAATTATCACCATAATTAAGCCTTACACCTGTGAGGTATCCAGATCAAATAGCACAGACTGAGCATGAAGGAAAACAAAGCAAACATATAGGCCTATAGCTAGGCTCTTAGTGACTAATTTAGGACTCAAGTATCCACCACACATTGACGTTTTTGTGTTAACTAGATAGCGTCAGACTGGGTGAATCGGACCGGCAATCTGGAAATTTTGTTGCTGTTTACACACCTGCCAGAGTTAGGAGCTACAAATACACATGCATACACTTACCTTATGAGTGCACTAGGCTAATACGGTGCGTTACCTTTCATTATAGAAATAGAATTTTTTACTTAATTTTTCACATTGAGTGTCTAACTTTGAAATATCAATACAGTAAAACCCCTCTAATTCGCACAGCACGGGGGGAAGGGGATGACGGATTAGCGGGGATTTCGGATTACCGGGGTACTTCCAAATCCGAAAAAAACCTCTTTATTCCGCACTAATACGGATTATAGAGAGATTGTTCATACCTTCTGCGCAGCACTTCACGCAGATTTTTCGCTCATCACCTCTTTTATCCGAAAAATGAGAAACGCCTTGCACGGATTACTGAGGTATTTGTAGGAACTCCGTACTTTACCCCATTAATCCGAAAAATGCTCACTTGTTCAGATAGCATTCCGAACAATAATGTGATGTTCGGATTAGGGAGGGTTTCGGATTATTGAGGTGCGGATTAGAGAGGTTTTACTGTATTAGCTAAACGAATGGCTATGTTACCAATATAAAGTGCACTTGTAAAATAAATATTTAGCCATTTGCTAAGCTTATCAGACAATTTGCTAATAAACAAGTATTTTACAGTTAGCTACCTCAGATTATGCAACAAGCTAATAAAAACGTAATAAAGAGGAAATAAATACAAGTAAACAGGAATATTGTTACTAAACGTCTAAAACCAAGAAATTATAACCAAAATAATTCAATAAACACTGAAATAAGTGTTCAGTAGTGGTAAAAACAAGTTAATTTTGATCATGGCAAACTCCATTTTTCATGATTTTTTAAGGCGATTATCAAGAGACTTTGTCAGGTTTGATATTTCAGAGGGTGGAATAGAATCTGTTGCTGTTTTTCCTGCATTCCACAAGCTTACTTTGCTCAAAAACTGCCTATCACCTTTACAGACCTTCCCATTGATCACTGTCCAGAGGTTCTCAATGGGATTTAAATCAGGGCTATTCGCTGGCCAGGTCATAATCCTTATGATTTGAATCCTCCATCCGCACGCCAGTTAGCGTTCGGTGTAAGGGAGCGTTATCATGCTGAAATACCAATTTGGATCTGCGTGCCATAGTCTGCCCATCAAGCCATGGAATCAAGTTGTCTTCATGAAACTGGCAGTACCTTTCTGCATTCAGTTTAACTCCTTCTGCCACTCCAAATGGACCAATAAAGGTGTCACCTACTATCCCGGCCCAAAACATTATACCTCCACCACCTTGTTGACGCTTAAGCTGTGTCTGTTGAGGTCGGTCACGGAGGACCCATCCAGACGCCCATCCATCTGGACCATCAAGAGTGGCTCTGCATGCGTCAGTAAATATGACATTGGAGAAATCAGTTTTCATGTTTTCCTCAGCCCATTTGACTCTATTTTCTTTATGAGTTTTTGTTAGAAGTGGTCGTTTAATTGCCTTTTTCACTTTCCCTACCTTCTACAGAACCTCACATCTAGTCTTTCAGCTTAGTATTGGGGCTCCAGCATCTTCAAATATTGCCTTACTTGTAGAAAGTTGTTTTCTAGTGATAGAAACCTTCAAATGTCGCATATCCCGAGCATTCAATTTTATCGCAGAGGATATATCTGGAATTTTCCGACTGACCTTACCTTCAATTGCATAACCCTCAATTGTTTGGTGATATTGCTGTAATTCCTTGGAAACTCGAGTGTTGTCTTACTAGAAGCCAATAACGAGGTCACTTTGATATTTTCTTCACTTTTTAAACCGCATTTCTTGCCCATGTTGACTAGAGAGTAATGTTGCATAATCTGGGGTAAATGTTGCCAAAACGTGGGAAATTGTTCCGGTTTATTTTTCTCTAGTTGTTTTTATAGTTACAACATAGGCCTACCTGTGCTCTAAATTACTATTACCATTTTAAATGTTGGACACTTATCTCAAGAAATAAGTAGAAAAATTTTATTTACATAGCTAATCAAAGGTAACGCACTGTAACAGAAGCCTTGAAATATGTTGGAAGTTACAGTGCCACAGTTGAAAATACGCAGTCCAAGTGCATCCCACTAATCCGGGTGAATCGGACCGGCACAGTCAGGTAATTCGGTTTTGTTATTAGCAGTGAAAAAGAATCAATACTGAATCCTCATATATTCTCTGTATATTGAATCACTACCCTCCTGCATAGGCAACGTATAACAGAGGCTCTCAATGTCTTAACATTTTTATGGTACACACTTTAAAGGACTAGTCCAGCGGAAGGAGAAACTCTGGGTGAATCGGACGGGACGTCACGAAAGATTCGGTTTGATTATTATTGCTAAATGACTAAACACTGAATCTTCATATTTTATCTGTATATAGGCCCACTATTACCCTAAATAGGTAACATGTAGCAGTACCTCTAAATGTCCGTATATTTTTGTGGTAAACCCTTCAACATATCATACCGGTCCAATTCACCCACAATTTTTTTCCTCCAGGTGAATCGGACCGATCATTAAAGTGGCATAGTGACCAAAGTATAGCTACATGGTAGCATAAAATCCTTGGTTCCACTGTAAAGAGCAACTCTTTCTATCTAAATGACCCAAGCTTCATGAAGCTGTTACAAGTCCATGTCTGCAACAAAAGTTGAAAAACATATTCTTTTCTGAGGTGTAAAGTTAAAACAGGGTCATTTTTATCTCAAGCTCATTTTTCATCTACCACAAAAATGTTCAGAGATTTGGAGCTTCTGTTACATGTTGCCTATGTAGATGAGTAATGACCCTACCTACATACAGCGAAAATATGAGGATTCAGTATTAATTCATTGTCCGATACTAATAGCTGGTCCGATTCACCCCTGCGTTCCATTCAGTCCGATTCACCCGGTCCGATGCTATATAGCTAGGTAGACATGACAAATAGTGGTAGCTATTTCTTCTGGCTGTTGTTGAGTCAGACTTCTACATTTTACAGAGCAGGAGTCCACTTCAGTGTAAACAGGCTTATTCTGTAATGAGCGAGTTGCAGTTGTACATTTTTTGGCATCGAGGACTCAGGGCCATACACTCGCATGTCTCAGCAGGCAGAGTTTGACTTGGTCCATCCAACTTCACAGAAGCAATTCCTTCAAAAATACATGCTTAACTCGGCTATAAAATGGGTAAAGAAAAATGAACTAACCTGAGCAGCCTCCATAGCAGCAGATGCAGAGCCTCCTGCCTGGCTGCCATCACCAGCACCCATTACAGCAATGGAAGAGGAAGCCATGGTGCTGACTCAGCACACAGCACGGCTATTCTGTAATGGCAGCAATGCATTATACAGACATCAGTTAAGGTTTACACATACCAACTTTGGACAAAATGAAAGGTTTTTTCAGTGCCAGTTTTTCATTATTTGTGCCTGAGGGAAAGTTAGTAGTTATATTCATAGTCGTATAGGGTGCCTATACGATAGCAATGAAACAAAAAATCCACACCTGAAAATTTGAGATATTAGTGGTTAAAAAGTGTCTGAAGTCACCCTCACCCCTGGGGTGGCTTCGGATAGGGGTAGTGTGACTTCAGACACCCATTCATTTGCTGTAAATTACGTGTTCCCTGGCCTCCCTGTGCCACTCCCGGACACGGCTGAATCTTGACTTTTCTGGACTGTTCAGCAAATTGAAACCTAGCCAGAATACCAGGAAACTTTGGTATTTCCAGGAAAACTTTGAAATTTGCTCAACAGTCCAGAAAAGTCAAGATTCAGGGAAAAAGAGATGTCCGGGAAAACGGGGTTCCACTGTATACTAATTAGTACAGAAGTGTGTCGGAAGTCACCCCACAAAGAAGAAGACACAAAGATAATTTTTTTTGAGCACTCAAAATAGACAGATTTTTAAACTAAGTCTAAAATGTCTCAAAGTGGAAGCACATCATATTGAATGCCATAGATGGTGGTATGCTCCGTTTCACTCTTGACTGCACCAATTTTTCTGCTCCGGTGACCGGTGAAGTTTTTTTATAGGAAAAAATTGATGGTTCACCACTCCTTACCCAAGACATCTATCTAAGATTGCACCAACATTAATCTCTCATTCATGAGCAATAGTTTCCTTACATCATCTATAGTGTTTGCTTGGTTGTTCACAGTCCAATCTTTTTCTTGAACTGTCCAAAGTCACCCCATTTTACGGTACCATAGTTATACCTTCAAGCCTACCTAATCCAGGACACTGCGGTATAGCTGTAGTAGCAAACACATAAGGAAAGAGAAAGAACAGAAATATAGTAAGACAAGAAACACATTGAACCATTGCTCAAGGATGTTCCCATAGCCTACAGCAGTATGGTACTTAACAGCAGGTTGGGACAGACTAGGCAGAACAGTGGAAAGATCATCAAGAGGAGGGGAATGATAGAAGAAACCTACATAAGCATGAAGGAAAGGTGTCCCAAAAATCTAGCTGCAGAAAAAGTAATCTTTGAGTTTGCCAGTTCCCCAACACTGGATGGGTGAACCAAACCTACCACTAAGGCCCATACTATTTTCCCCTAAAGCTTCTGAGCGTAGAGATGCAACCTTCAAGGCTTGCAACTTCTCAATGGCAAGCAATGAGCAGCTGATGTGGATAGTACCATACTGCGCAGTTGCAAGTAATGCAGTGCAAGAATAAACAATGGTCTAAGGATGCTTCACAATCTGTACAGACAGGATATAGCGAACTGATATTTGAAAATATATAGGTAGCTATAGCCATATACCTAGCTAATACAAGAACACTAGCTTTAATGTGTTAGACACATACACACCATTTGTTGTAAACTTGTAATTAAGTCAAAGTTTCTTTGTACAGTAAACTCTCTATATAACGGACTCTCTATATAACGGAGGATTTCATGGCCCTACTGGACGACTCTTTATATACCGGAATCGTCCAGTATAAAAAGAGAAAGTCCGGTATAGAGAGAGGGGTCCTGAATCTTACTGGACTTTCTCTTTTTATACCAGAAAATTCCGGTATATAAAGAGAACGTCCGTTGCAAAGAGAGAGGGACGCGGAAGCGACAGCAATGTTGATGAGTCATTGTTTGCTTCCAAGTAGCGCTCACTGTCTGGAGAACAGCCTCTTCGCATAGCGGACGAAAAACCAGAATTAACCAGTTTTTCCGTGCTAATGTCTGCTCCATGGAGATGATGCCAAAATATTCCGTACACAGTGCAGAGCATCTGCCAGTTGCGGCGTGTCTGTCTGTGCGGTTCTCATACTTACATTGTCAGCATATACAGTACATACATTACTTATTAATTGCAGTAGGTGTGCTTTAGCTATACTGTATCATATTTAATATACAGGAGGTATTGTCAGTTATACTGTGTTTATTTGATAGGGTAGAACGGGGTGATTTCGCCGCAAAAGCAGGTTTTTTTAATGTCACAGAAATACACTGAAGATAATGGCAAATGTTAGTGCAGTTTATATACATTCAGGGTTTTGGCCATAAGTGTGCACTATTGATTTTTTTCTAAAAATTTTGTTTTGACCTGTAATAAGGACTTGAAAAAANTTTTGTTATAAAATGACATCTGTTGAGAAGATAATGGTTAGGAATAACTCCTACTGCTAAAAAACAAGAACTACCTGCTCGAAAAAATTATTTTTGTGTCTTGTTTTTTGTAGGGTGACTTCGGACATCTGTCTGTACTAATCCGATTACACGTAGTCAATAATCTTTAAACTGTTCGTGTGAGGGCAAAATGTTTATGTAAATAATAGGCTCTGCATTGTTCCTTGATTAATAGAACTTGTAGACAAATGTGATTGGCTGTCTTTAAATTGTTTGCGGGGGGGGGGGGGAATTTTTTATCCAAGCGGTGAGTTTGACCCATCTAGATGATGCAATCAACTACCTCTAGCTTAGCCAAACAACTACTTGAGTTAATAATCTGTAGGAATAATGAGACATTACCTAAACATGAAAAAGTAGGTACACCTAAAAAATTCAAAATCGTCACTCTAATTATTTACTGTCCCTCCTCCTCCCTATAGCAATGAAATGCATCTTAAATAGACTAATTTGATCCTTAGTAACTCCTCAACCACTGGACACTTCCAGATTTCCTGTATGCCAGTTTCATTTGGAGATATAGGCTCTATAATGAAAAAAAAAACACCCCCGGCGAAATCACCCCGTCTTACCCTAGTTTATAAATGCGCACGATTTGCCCCGGATTATTTTACAACCTGGGGCAAAACGTGCGCACCCTACAGACTACCAGGTAATATATCGGTGTTGACAAAGTATGCTTTCGATACGTTTCAGGGGTGCTCTTTACAATGGTGTACACTAGAAAAATTCGTATGCCACCAGAGCGCACGTAGAGCTCTTTAAATGGCATTTTCCATGTCCACAAAATCAGTTTTATTTTCTTAAACTAGTCAAATGGTGCGCACCGGCCCTGAAAATTTGCAAGCACGCTCCTAAATGACTGTAGAGAAGGCAAAAAAAAACATTGAGCTGAATTCCAAAATACGAATTTGTATAGAGGTGCGCACGATTTGCCCCATTTACAAAATTTCAGGCGGGGCAAATCGTGCGCGACGCCAATATAGCGAACAATAGTTCATTAAATCATGTTAAGTATCATTTCTAAGGTTAAAAATGATGTTTACGATAACATCACTTTTGCCTACAATAATCATTTTGCAAGTTACGACCTTGCCCTTGCAATTGTGGAGAATTTGCAGATCGGCAGCCAAATGCTGGCTTTTATTTTATCGTTTTTACTGCCACATATTACTTTGGCAGTTATATGTTCTTTAACTACAAGTAGGTAACGCTGCTCTTACAATAAAAAAAAACGGTTTCCCAAAGATCGATAGTAACAGTGTGACCACGAATTGAAATAAAAATGCACACTATGTTTCTCATTGGCAGGCTGGCGGTAAAATGCAGGTTTTTTCCAGTTTTTACTGCCACATATTGGTTTGGCTATTATACGTACAGTAACATGTAACATTGCTTTTACAATGAAATAGCCTTTTCCCAAAGATCGATAATAACAGTGTGACAACAAATTGAAGCAAAAGAAACGCTCAATTTTCCTAATTTAGCCACAAAATTACAAGTGATGCACATCGTGCGCGACGCAAACGTAATAAGTTTTATGCATAGGCCTAGGCTAATGTTTAGTATCGTTTCTTGGGTAAAAACTATGCTCTTAACGATGGTGACATCAATTTTTACCTACAATGATTTTTTTGCAAATAACGACCATGCTTTTGAAATTGTGGAGAAATTGCAGATTGGCAGCAAAATGCTGGTTTTTGTTTTTTCCAGTTTTTTACTGCCACATATTGCTTTGTCAGTTATATATTCTGTAACTACATGTAACACTGCTCTTACAATAAAATAAGTTTCTCAAAGATCGATAGTAACAGTGTGACAACGAATTGAAATTAAAATGCACACGATCTTTCTCATTGGCTGACTGGCAGTAAAATTCTGGTTTTATTTATTTTTTTTTTAGTTTGTACTGCCACATAGCTACCAATTGCTTTGGCCGTTATGGGTACTGTAACTGCTTGAAACGCTGCTCTTTCAGTAAAATACCTGCTCACCAAAGATCGATAGTAACAGTGTGCCAACGAATTGAAATAAAAATGCATAGGTACCGTACGCCGGGGTAACTCGGGACACCCGGGGTAACTCGGGACAGCACTCTGCCACGCCATATTGGGGGCTGTAGAAACCAAACTATGCAGAGTTTCGCCACACTAAAAATATGGAATAAACTTCAATATTTTTGCTATCGGTTCAGTATAGAAAGCATTCAATTCAGCTTATGCAAATACTAGAAAAAATTCTAGAAAAAAAACTGTATTTTTCATTTTTTGAAAAAGTACTCCAACTAAGGTCTGGGGAGAAAAATCTAAAAGGCGGAGAGCTAAAAGTTACTTAGATGGAATGTTGCCTAGGGTGTTGGCTATAGAATCTCACAATCAGAATTTATCTACCTCTTCTCAAAACAAA
>LQNS02278170.1:48481044-48493867 GCA_001587735.2 Parhyale hawaiensis
TGGTCCTCTTCTCCGCTGATTCATTCCACCAACTTTGACGTAAGTTGCTGCACTTGAATAGGCAAATGAGCAATTACTCATTTGAGCATCACCATGAAGCGTTTGGTATCGAAGTCGCTGGAAGTTCCTTACTATCAAATTTTCCTGCGCCTTGCTGTCTGTGGGGTGAGTGGTAATTGGGTAATTGGGAACCTATTTCTGAAAAAAAAACTACAGTACTCTCCGTCCTGATAGGTATTATTTGTCGAAAAAGTTTTTCGCCTAAAGCAGTACGGTTGTGTCTACATGCTACATGTGACACCTTGCAAAATATTTTAGGAAAGAAATACTCCACTTAATAAGACATCTCAAATGATATAAGAGTAGATAGGCGGCAGTAAATGAACCAATAGGCCTATTCCCAGAGACACCTGAACTTACGCCTCGGCTCTCTACGAGCAATTGCCATTATGTCAGTAGGATATATGACTGAGGAACAATGAGAAAAATATGGGAAAGGGGAAGAATCTCAGCCAAAGATACGATCATGCTTGTGCGCAAGCACAATCAATAGCCGTTGATATGCGGAGCTTAGAGACGTCAAACTGTGTAGTCGGAGCGGAAGAGAGAAGAAGATGGCTTAAGGTGACCTCGGAAGCTTTGGCCGTTAAGAGTTTGCGACTCCTGGAGGAGAAGTTCTTAGCTGTGGAGGATGTCACTCCCAATGCCTGTCAAGACGATTTTTAAACGCGTTGACTGTCTCCGCACCGATAACGTCAGGAGGAATCTAGTCTAAAAGCTCACTATAAAATACGGAAAGAACTACTGACTAAATGTTGTTCTTCGAGCTTTATGCTTGAGTTTTTGACCGTTGTTTCGCAGGCAATCATTAACAGTTATCAGCACAATATTATTAATATGTACTTAGGCCAAGAGGGACCCCATCCGTGATCGAGTGATCGACAAAGAAGCAGCAGCTGACATAAATTAATTTAAATTTCCAACCTAGAAGTAAAAATTAGTAGTTTTCTAACAGTACATCACGGTGCAGAGATATAATGACTAATGCATCTACATTTTAGAGCTTCATTTTAACAATTTTGTCTTTATTTATTTATTTAGTGATACGTTATTTGAAGGTGAAAGCCACTGTTAGGACGCACCAGGTGCCTGTTCGCCATGTTATTCAATCACTCGCTTGTCTTCCATTATCAGTAAAGTTACCCGTTAGCATGAGGGGACCTTGTTGTGTAGCCCAAGCAGGACAGTGGGTCACACCTGAGTGTGTACTTGTGATATAACTTAGTCACCCCTTTCATTGGTATTTCCCGGTTATATTTCTTCTGTTACGTTGCAGCAATGTGTGCCGACCAGTTCGATGAAAATGTGTGCTATTTGAGTGAGCAATTTAGGAAATATATATTTGTAGCATAGAAAAACGAAGCATTCTGAACCGAATTCAGGAAACACTGTATTTTTTTCACTTGTGATGGTGTTTTTGTGAGCGTAAACCCTTTGATTTTCCATGAAGAGCATTCCGGAAAATACTTGTTTCCTTCGCCTTATGAGCTTCGTAATTTCCACAGGACGACTTTCGTCTGGGAAGTAACTCGTCGAGATCACTGTCGCAGTCTATTACCAGACAAGGAACACAAAACTGTGAACCTGAAGGCCAGGGCCCCCAGACAGCAGCACGATTTTTACGGAAGTCATGCTGCAGCAATGAACGAGTGTCCCAAGGAATCCAAGTTGCGGCAGTGGGGACAGCCCAGTCTCGGTGGCCTCAGGAAAGCCGACTGCTGTACCCTCCTTTACGTTTTGTCTTGCGGCACGTCACTTGTCTCGCCGGAGACGCCGCCCCCTAACAGACTGAACGCGATGCAGACAGCACCCGTAGGTCTGCTCGGGATCCCTCCGTTAAAGCCTGGAAGTCACGGTCACGGCTGTAGTAGCAACTTCCATCTTTCCGGGGTCTGCACTCTGCATTAGTCTGATACGTAAAGAGGGATACCTACGCTAGCCCAGGCAGCTAGCTGCTATAGCCAGCCACGAAAAGCCGCATAGCACAGGCCGGACGGGCCGCAAGTCTTACCACGGACCGTCCGTCTAGGCAGTAACTGCCTCAGATAGTTACTGTAGGCTATATAGTTCGAAGGCCCGCGAGAGCCAAAAGAGACCGTCCGCACAGGCGAACCCCTTACACTCGCCTTTGATCATTATTCCATTTAGAACGATATAAGGAGTGACAACGTCTTAGCCATGCTTCACAGAACTGTACATTTTAGGTTCCTTTGTTTGGACGTCATGTGGCATGTGGCACGCACAATTTCAGTTACTATCTTTTACCATTTTTTTATGAAACTTTTTATTATAGTTCTCAAATACCATCAAGTTTACCCCAAACAAAAACACGTGACGGGTTGATTTTCATTATTTGTTTAGAGTTGTACGGAAGAAATGATTCAGCTATAGCTATTCTGATATTTTTTCGCAATTTTTTGCATTTAAATAGCTTGCGTATGGGACCAACTGTGTGATATTACAAACTACTGTTGTTCATGTCGGTCGTTCTTTTGCTGCAGACATGGTCGCCAGTCACATAGGCATAGGAGGCTGCTCAGCAGGTGGTGAGTACGGCGATGTGGCAGAGGAAGAAAGCATCCAAACTATCATCGAGGCCGTCAAGAGCGGCATCAACTATGTCGATACGTCACCTGCATACGGGAGTGGCAAGAGTGAAGAGGTCATTGGCAAGGTACGCTGTACTGCACAAATTACGGACAAAATCACCCATGCTGTTCATAATTAGCTAGAGACGTTGGAAAAATAAGTCTTTCACAGTTCAATGTTTTGCACTTGGGTGAAAATGATATTTTAATGGATAACTAGCAAATTAGTTTATTTTTGTTTAGGATTTAAGTATATATACACTTGTTTGCATATTTGTTTGCCTGTCGACCAAAAACGAGGAAGAAGGAGCTGAGTAATGCTCATAATTTATTTGTAGGGAGTCAGGTGGTTCAAACTAAATGTGAAAAATGCCAAAACCCTGGAGGAAGCTGGCCATCACAGATGAAGGCGTTGAAACTGCCCCTCCCTCCATGGCTGAAAAACGAACAGGTTAACTCACGCGCAGGTTAGGTGTTAAGCCCAGCCCACTCCTGTGACGTCAGGTGAAGAGATAGATAGCAAACAGTGTTAATTAGTTCATACTTGTTATTTGTTTAATAAATACGGTGAGCCTGGGCACCCATGAACAAAAGAAGAAGGGTAATCATATCTACACTATCACAGTTGTTAACCGTGCAATGCAAAAATCCGTTTGCTTGAAATAAGGCAATAAAATGTCAAGCGAATAGGTTGACAGGCGAAAAAAATCAAGTTTAACAACATAGCCACGACGACCTAAGTACTGATACGGCTTATTTTGTAATCATCATATATCATTTTACATACTAGTACACTTAACCGTGAAAAATTACCGCGGAAGAACATAGCTTACAGTTTCATACGTATTATCGGGGCAGTTTTAATCGCTCTAGAAGAAATTTAATTACAAATTTGTAAACTTTACTTGTGAAATTTGTATTTTAAAGAGCTTTTCTTGTCAAAGTATTGCACATGGTGAAACGGAGAAGTGTTTTTTTACTCGTTCAAGCTTCATACATATATTACTCGTTCGAAGGCTGTATGTCATGTGATTGAACAGTTACCCCGTCGACACAGCATTTTCTTTCGACTTTATTGAGAAAATCGTTATTATTAGGGTAACTTAGCTAGACATGCGTTCAAAGTTTATTAAGAAAGATTTCGTTTCAAGTTTAATTACTTCTTTAAGAGAAATTGGCCTTTCCTGATTTTACATGGAAAAATCTGGAGAGAAAATTGAATTACTGCTAATTACTACGTAGGTAGTAGTTTATCATTTTATAGGGGCAAAAATGTTTGAAGCAGAATAGATGTCACAGGTGAGAGCGAAAACTTAGTATACGCTTTTGCTGCCAAAACCCACTTTTTTCGCTACTCCGGAGCTTTAGGAAAAAGAAAAAGGTTCACCTAGTTATTTATTCCGTGTTCAAAATAGCCGAACATCAATTATTAGCCCATGGTAGCGGAAATATTTGTATAAATGAATAAGGAACACTATTGATACTTGTGCAACACCGACGTTCTTCTCTCCACCTGACGTCACACGAGTAGATGCGCAGAACCGTCTCAAAATGGTCAAGCGATGAGTTAACCTGTTAACGTAGTTCAGCCATGCCTCCCCCCCCCCATCGCGAGTGATAGTCTTACGCCACGAGGCGTTCTAGTTGTATATTGAATATGTCTTGTTTAGTGTACAGCATCAATTTTTAAGCTATTGATAAACATGTTAATTGCTTCTGTTTGTAGGTATTTGCTTTACACTGTTGTAGAATAATGAAAAAGTTTTTCCGGCTAACTTGACATAGTCCATGCTTGAAGCTCAATTTTCCTTGTGAACCATTGTGACCATATCTCTGCCTTAACGTTCGTATCTCGAGTCTGTATTATGATTTCATCCGGTCCTGATCTCTCGTAAAAGTCGAGATTTACATGTATAAACCTTATACTGTAACCTTATACTGTACTTGTTCACGTGTCACGGTATGACTATGGTGGACTATCATGCCGTTTCATATGTAGCTTCCGGGAAAACTAGTTCGCTTTTGCTTATCCTACAGAGCTATACATATATTTTTAGATTAGATTAGATATGTGGCAGTAGACGAACCAAAAGGCCCATTCCCAAAGAGACACCGGGACTCACACCCCTGCCCTCTATGAGCTATTGTCATTATGTTAATAGGATGTAGAGGAACGGAGAAACGAGAGGAGAAAAAATGGAAAACGAAAGAGAAAAAAGAAGGGAAAATAAAAAAAGAAGGGGGAGAAGAATCTACGCCAAAGCAATGGTCATGAATGCCCGCAATCATGATCGATAGCCGCTGATATGCGGAGCTTAAATAGATGGAGCGGATGTGAGAAGAAGTCAGCTTACAATAGCCTGGGAAGCTTTGGCCGTTAAGTGCTTGCGACTCGTGGAGAAGGAGATCTTAGCTGTGGAGGATGTCTCTCCCAATGTATGTCAAGACGATTTTTAAACGAGTTGACCCACTCCGCACCAACAACATCGGATGGGAGTCTATTCCAAATGCTGACTATGAAATAGGAAAAGAACTGCTGACTTCAGGTTGTTCTTCGAACTTTATGCTTGAGTTTTTGACCGTTGTTGTTTTTCTCGAAGGACGGGTTGCACCCGAGTGGGTAACTGCTCAGGAAGACTCTCGCAGTCTGGCACACTCCTGTGGCTAAGCCTCCCTATTTCTCAATCCTATAGCGAGCTATACTGATGTGTGTCAAAATGTTTTACATCTCATTTTATTCACGTTGCACCATTAATGGCGCTAAGACTCTTTTCAGCACTTTTCCTTCTTGTATTTCTACGAAAGAATAACTTTTTGTTTTTGTAGTCAGGCAGCAAAATTTGAGAACGATATAGTGAAACGTAAATCTATTGCGTAATTGTTATGCATCCCAGCCATTCAATCTAAAGCTACTATAAATTACTTTAGTTTATGTATCTTGGAGCTGGTCGAATCAAGATGTTAAAAGCCCTTCAGGTATCAGAACTGGTTTCTCGATTTGTTCACTGCAGTGATCGCATACCTAACAGTGCCTGAATGCTTCCTAAATTTATTCTTGACAAAGTAATTTTATGCTTTTTCTGTATTTTCTGTTGGCCAGCGCGTCACTGACGATTTTCTAAAATGTCAGTTGTATCAGCCGGATTCCGGTCGAAGGCTGTTACAATCTTGTGAATGAACGCATATAATTCGCTGTATAAATTACGCTACCTTAGATGACGAACTCCGTCTTTAGGCATAAAACTTTCTAATTTCATCGTTCGTATCCAAAAATTACATGAACAGATCACTGGGAATAATGGTGATTATAAAAATGTAACTCGCTATTTGTCAAGGCTTGAACAGAAGGGTCCTAGGAAGGCCTGGGAGTGCAGCCTCCGCTGAGTTTAGTCCGTTAAGGCTAACCAGTTCATGTTCCTCGGCTTGTGCGAGACAGTCCGAACCATTTTAAACATGCGTACGTATTTAAATGAAAACACTCAAAATTATAGTAGTACTTAGGAATGTTCTCGTGGAGGACAGCCTTGAGTCCCCTAAATTGGACGTACTGACATATATGACTCTGATTTCGCCATAAATCTGACTGTTACCCAGGCGTTGCGACAGTTGCCTCGCAAGTCCTACTACATCGCTACCAAAGTGGGCCGGTACGGTAGCTCCTGGAGCGACATGTTCGACTTTTCCGCCAAGCGAACTGAGGAGAGCGTCAACACAAGCCTGCAGCGTCTTGGTGTGGACTGCATCGACCTCATCCAAGTGCACGACCTCGAGTTCGTCGAGGATATCAACCAGATTGTCACGGAGACTTTGCCTGCCTTGCAGAAAATTGTTCGAGAAGGGAAAGCGAGGTATGAACTACGACTGACTCGAGCACAACATTACATCTGATGTTGATTACAAGGGTGCTAGCAATGCAAATTTTTATCGTTGTTTACAGGAAAAAATAATATATATATAATATAATGTATGTTGATATTGCATCACCTTCTTTCTTTATTTTTTATCAAGATAAAATTGAATTGAATGTTTGTAGCGGGATTTCTATCCAGTGTTTTGAACATCATCTTTACGTCGGCGGTAAAGCAAATTCATAATTGAGTGGAAATTACTCTTACCTTTTGTTATCCAACACTGTAATTCATAGACAATGTCTATAGGTCTGCATTGTCTCAAAGTAAAGTTTCACTTTCGTACTAACCATATCAGTCTTTCTTCACTGCCAACAAAAATTACTTTATCGATTCATTAGATTATTGTAAAGCATGTCGAATTGGCATTACGTGTCTCGCATCTAACGGTACCCGCACCCATTGGTATAACGCGACGCCCTTTCGCTGTCACAATATATGTGGGCCTCACGCACCCAATGGTCCCTAGTACCTTTTCCGCAGGAGATGTTCCAGCTAGCCGCAGTTCCTGCTCACGAAGTTAGTTTTGTAAAGTTTGGTATATAGCTCTCAACACTTCCCCATCTGTTTCTGGAGGTGGGCCGCTGATCGAGGTGGTTAACCTATTCCAGTTAGACTTTTACCTTCCTTTTTTCGCCTCCTTCCCCTGTGCGGGGTAGCTGAGCGAAAGCGTTCAGCCGTGTCCGGGGTTGGAGATGCACAACTTGCGCCTTTTTCCTGTCAGTAGCGCACTGACCACTTTGAGACTTCCCGGCAGAAAAGCCGAAACTTAAATCATTGATAAATAAAACGAGACATACCTCGCGTCCTAGTGGCGCATGAGCCTCAGTTAAACCACAGTTATAGTTCGGGACGGTATAGACAATGTGTCCCTGATGCGTTAGAAAAGTTTGTACTACTACTACTACTCCTGGCAACGCGAGGCGACACGACGCTATCCAAAGCGATACTATGTGACGTTTAAAGACCGCGCACACAGAGGCAACACCAAGCGATGCTCACGGACGCTGAGGCCGTTTGAAGATATTGTTTGAACTAAATATTAACATATTACTATAAACCTTTAGAAAATCCTTCTTTCGTTATTACTACCCAATATTCCATTTATTCCATATTTGACTGCTTGCTGCCTAATTTTAAAAACCATCAACTTTGTTGTAAACAACCGTACATTTACATGTGGGGAGGAATATTTCCATTGACACAAAACAATCACCTGGTGTTGCCTAACGTTTTGTGACACTGCTTCAATAGTATCGCTCTTTGTTGCGTCGCGTCGCGTGGCGTCGCGTTGAGTTGGATCGTGTCGCTTCTAGGTGCGCGGGACTTAGGTGATACTCCTTGGGAATGACTGGGAAGTTGGGCTGTCACGACGACCCGAATCGCTTGCTGTTGCCTCTGTGTGCTGGTTCACTACTTGACCAGGTAGGAAATAAAGATCGCCTGTGTTGCGCAACGTTGCTCGATGTTGAGCAACATCGCGTTGCCTGTGTGCGGGGGTCACAATTATTTACTTAGGAATAAAAGGAAAAGCATAGGCAGGAGCAAAGTCGCGTGGCGTTGCCGCTGTGATCGGGCACCCTTACACTGTAATAGCCATTTACAGTTGGCGTACTCATCAGGTACATCGGCATCACCGGCTATCCTCTATCAGTCCTGAAGCGGGTTGTTGAGCTCTCCACCGTGCCGCTCGACACGGTACTGTCCTACTCAAGATGTACCTTGGAAGACCATGATCTGCTTGACTACGCTCCATTTTTTAAGGTAATAATTGCAATCTTTCCTTAACTCTGGCATTTTTTTCCATACTCTTCCTAGTTAGACAGATGACTTATTATCGGTAACGAGTAACCACAAAGTTACTTGTTGAAAATTGAGTAAAACATTAATAGTTCTTAATTTGTATCGTATAGATGTTGCTGACCTACAAGTGCCGCAATGGTCCTTCCACGATATTGAAGTACTTCCTAGTTAACTTCTCAGGTTTGCTTAAAAGATATTCGGATCATGTCTTAGCTATCACCTGTGAATGTACCATGCACTCCGTAACGGCAGTTTGCTGCTTACATTAAAATTACTCGATTTTTTTCAAATTGAGTTTTTACATTGAGTACTAAACGCGTGACCGAACAGGCATCGATACGTAACACGTAAATTGGTCTTATGTTGTACTCTGAGTCTAAAGTGTACATTGGTTTGTCGGTTGAATGGTTAAACAATCGTCCCTTACAACTGAAACATGCTTGTAGCTAACTTTATGAACCCGGAGAGAAGTATTGTTCTGAGGAGATAGACACTGCAAAAGTTTAGATTTACGGATAAAGGATAAGGACAGGCTTTAGAAGATTTTGGAGCAGTTGTTGTTGCAGCTGAAATATGGAGCGGTGATTGCTGACAATCATTGACGGTGCAATTTTGACGCCTCGTCACAATCGGGATCGCCGTCATTAATTATTTGGTTTATGGACCTACATGCCTGTAGGTGTATGACACTAGCAAAGTCTGCCACACTTCTGGACTATAAATGCTACCGATGCTGCATATACTGTAAAGCCGACCTTAACTCGGTTTTCTTTGTTTCCTAATAAATTGATTTACACTCATTTCAATTTACAGTAACTAGAAACTGTATGACCCTACATATATATAGCATTTCTGTCCTTTACAGTATTTCACTATTTTTTAAGCTTAAAACTTAATGAAATGACTTTGCCTGAGTCAAGAGTAGTGCTATTTACTATTATATTTTCTCTCTTTTATCTCACACTCAGGAGTTAATTAGTAGGAAAATTTTTACGGGGATTTTGTTCGGGGAATTGGATTTCCCAACAGAGTAATAAGTAAACAATTATATATTTCATTTATTTTGGTGACATAAGCTTCCACGGCCCTGGATCTGGTAATGGTGATTGATTCGATTTACGATGGAGAAAGGCGCATTCTGAACAGTAACTCGTATTGCTAATCACACGATTATCACAAATGTAATGAGAGCCGTCCCGCAGATCAAGGCCTAATCCACATCTCAGTTTATAGTGAATCAGATATCTCTATGCTCTCATCATGACAACTACAAAAATAATTTCCCCCATTGGCACTCATCTTAGGAATGGAAGATGCTGCCGCTGTTTGTTTTTCGCTTTGCCAACGTGCTGCCCGTCGGTGATGGGTGAAATCTCTCTTTCATCTGGTCTGCAATCTATCCCACCTCTGGCGATTGATCAGTAGTAAAGCGCCCCGCACAGCCCAAGTAGAAAATGATTTATTCCTTGGGAAGCGTAATTTTATAATTATTAGGAGGGCAAAAGCTGTAGTTAAAGACATATTCAAAACGTAGTAAATTCATTTTCATTTTAAGGTTTCGATTCTTCGTGAAAAATCTTTAGGAACATACATCGAAACCGTTCGATATCAGTCGAAACAAAGTACAAAGTAAGATTTCTGGTATATTGGATACATCGAAGTTGTACTTTGTTACGACTGATCTCAAACGGTTTCGATGGGTTTTCCTGAAGATGATTCACAAAGAATCGAAAGCTTGAAATACTGCAAAAATGAATTTACTGCGTTTTGAAAATTTCTTTAATTACCTCCGCCAAGGAGGTCATGTTTTCGTCGTGTTTGTCTGTCACCAAGATAACTCAAAAAGTTATGAGCCGATTTGAACGAAATTTACCGGGATTGTTAGGTATGTAAGGAGGAACAGATAATCAACTTTTGGTGAAGATATGTCCAACCGTTTGTTTGTCTGCCTCATTTTTCTCAATGCCATAACTCAAAAAGTTACGGATGGATTTTTATGAAATTCACATGAGTAGTTAGTTATATAACAAAAATTAAATGACCAGATTTCGGTAATGACCCGTTTGTTCGTTCGTTCGTTTGTCACTGTTTTTAATTTTATGCTTGTTAGCACAATAAGTCAAAAAATAATGAATGGATATTTATGAAATTTATAGGAGTTGTTAGTATTGTTGAAAGGCATCAATGATTAAATTTTGGTGCAGATCGGTTCGTTCGTTTGTAAGTTTGTCATAACGTTTGTTAGCAGTATAACTCAAAAAGTTAAGAACGGATCTTCAAGTAAATTGCACAAGCTGTTATTACTATCAAAAGGCACAAATGATTAGATTTTGGAGTTTATACAAAGAAAATTATGGTTTCTGAACCAATTTATATTTTTGCTTCCGTTGCCTCGCCTGGCGAAGGTATGTGCTCTCAGAGTGCTCTAGTTATTACAGCTTTTGTCCTACTACTAATTTTAAAAGAAGTAGAAAATGAAGACGTTTTGTACAATTGGAGTATCTTTCCAGTCACCGTCCTGATGGTTCGTACTACAGTGGCAACACGACGGCTTTCTGGTTTCTATTCCTCGTTGCCTTCGGGAACTATACCTCTTAAAGAGTTGCAGCATTGAGCGGGATTGCCATCCAACCTATACTGGTTTTCCCGTTCGCGTTTTACCAATGCTCTAGTTGCTTTAAACAATCACCACAAATTTAAACATTTTGAACCCGTTTAAACCTAACCAGTATAACAGTTAGCCATTCTGCAAAACTACTTAAACAGTTATGGAAAACGTTTAAACTGTTCCGTCTGAAATTCAGGACCCCTGACCGTTGTGAGCTGCAGGCCTAACACGCGCCTACGACTTAAACTTTAATTCAAATACCTTTCAGACTTATACAGTTATGCAAAGCGTTTAGACTGTTAACAGCTTAAACGTTTTGCATGCCGTAACTGTTTAAGTACAAGGTGGCCCATAAGTCACTTTACAGTTTAGCAATTCAAAAACTTTTTTTAATAACTTTATTTAATTAATTCTTTTTTTTTATATACAAAGTTTAGAGTCTGTCAGTTAGCTCTGACTTAGTTACGAAAGATAATGTCTCTTAAATAACCTCTATTCTCGGATTCACAAACTCAAGCTCTTTCTAAGTTCTTGAGAACGCCTTCGAGTGGATGTGGTTGCGGCTCTCTTCAATGCTACGCCTCCCTCGCAGCTTCAGTATTTTCACCTGTACGTACTGAACGACCTCGTCCACTTCTAGACCTATCACTTACAGAGCCATGCTCTTGAAAACGCTTTACTAAGTTTATTATTGCAGGCCTACTAGGTGGGTGTCGAACTTGGAAATGGCGCATATACGATCTTTGCGTTGGAACAATTGACCGTCTATTTTCAAAGTAAAATTCAATGTTCTTTTGTAAACTAAAACTAAAAAAGTTAATCGACAAGTTAATGGTTATACGACAAATGCCTTGTCTAAACGTTGCAAACAGCATAGATATAACTCAAGTAGTATATATTCCCATTATTCTTATGAACACCAAATGAATGTCCCCCCAGCAGACACTTTGATTAACTTTTTTTCAGTTGTATATAGTAACCAGAACCTCCTTCACCTGAAAATAGCTGAAGCAATTACCATCAAGCAAGAAAACCCATTCATTAACGTCAAATATGACCAAGGTATGAATTTCTTAAAACTTTTCTAACCAGAACATTCTCGTAAGATCCAAACCATAGATAGCACTCACGCCAATGAACAATAGCCATTTAGTTTCCAGCAGCAACAGAGTGCAGTCATTTCAAGTCGCGGTGTTCGTGCGATAATAACCAGTGCAAATAGTTTTCTTAGTACCTGAATATGGCGTGCAATAATAGGGCAATCTATAGATATTTTATTACATTGTGTATGCATAGATAAATAGAAACCAGTACAAATATCTTCCCTGTACCTGTAATCTTGCGCAATAATAGGACGGTCTATAATTTTACTACAATGTGTATGCTTAGAAATAATAGTTCTTTTTACGTTTGCAGATGACGGATTTTGAATTTTTAATCTATATACCTGAAGATGGCCATTGTAATGGACCGAAACGTCGTGACTAATTTTAATATAGTGATCAGTGCTGTGACAAAATTTTATTCTCGCATTGTTTTAAGAAAGCTGACTGGTGAAAGTCTTTTAAATTTTCGGAAGGTGGAAAGAACTCTGAAAATAAATAATCTGTTTTTCTGTTAACCATTTAAATTTCCCGGTTGGCAGTTTTTTACTCATTGCCCATCCATAAAGGTTGTTAGCATCTAAATATGTTATATAACTATTTGGCTTCTTGGGATTATATGTTTTAGGAATATTTGGATTATTTGCTTCAGCATATCTATGTGTTATTGTACTGATTCCACCTCGGATTCCTTTTTCAATGAATAATAATATATCAGGATCATGAATTGAATCTAATTCTATTTTTGTATAT
>LQNS02278170.1:48514205-48527776 GCA_001587735.2 Parhyale hawaiensis
AGAAGGGAACAGGATCGCCAAAATATCCAACGTGGCAAGACATGCATTCAGATAATAAAGGGATAAGGATTTCACTTAAGCTTTCTGCTGCCACCTCGTCATCAATCTCCATAGAAAAAAAGCTTGATTACGAAATCTGCATCATGGCGGAATTCTCACGGTAACGGCAAACAATGATACAGATTCTATTAGAAAGACCTTGCCTTGTTGCCCTTGTTGCATCCGATTGATGATCCCCGCCGTATCATAGATACCTTCGTTCGCCTCATAATGCTGCCTGATTCACATTATTTTAAAGATTTTACCGACTTTCTTCCAAGTTCTGTGACCGATGACAGCTGCTAAGCTTTAAAATTATTCGCTCCAATTTTCTTCTCTCTATTATTGAAGAGCGTAACACACGAAGGAACAACGCTATTAATATTATAGATGTAAGCCCGACTGCAGAGTAAAACGTATGAACAACGCTTTAATATACAAGTCGCTGCGAATTTAATCTCACCAGACATTAAGAGAGCTATTCGAAACTGTGCAATCGATACGTTCTCTTAAACAGTGTGAGTAGAAGCCGTACCGGCTGCACCGTTATCGTTAGAGTAGGGAGAAACGTTGCACTGTTTCGTTTCGCGAGTGCTACAGCCTTTATAACACCTGCTGTCTTACATTTATCCGTCAGTTCATTTTTTAGCTTAGCCACTTTCATATTAGCTGCATTTGAGTATGCTGGACCATCTGCATTGTGAATTGTGTTTTAATATATCCCATTTATTTATACTCAAGTTTTTGGGACTGTCAGTTTATTTTCAACGCAATAGTTTTCATATCAGCTGCTTTCGAATATATTGTGGATTGGTAACATAAATTATTCGTGTATATCCCATTTACAGTCTAGAATTTCAGAACTTCTTATCGAGTTAATGGACTATTAAAGTTTCTCCGCATGAGTTCATGTTCGACAGAAATTAGGACACTATGAAACTGACTGCGGTGCGAAAGGTGGAGCTCAGATATTATATTTGCAAGTGAATTCATGTTGGTTACAAATTAAAACAGTGCATGGAGTAGCTTGGCGGAACTGTACAGCCCGAAACTGAGAAACGGCAACGGGCTTAAGTCCCAGTAAAGATTGAAGTAGCCGTTGTTGTTATTGAAAAGTTCGTGTTTTGTGTGCCACTCTTTCTAATATTTTGCGTTATATGCTAATATAGTTCAATGTGTGAAAAATTAATATTTACCTCCGCCAAGGGGGCTCATATTTGTTATTTGTATGCTTGTCTGTCTGCCTATTTGTTCGTTTGTCACCAAAATAATTCAAAAAAGCTATGGAGAGATCTGTACGAAACTTAAAAGGATTTCTAGGTGTGTTAGAGAAACAGATGATTATCTTTTGGTAAAGATCCGTTCACCCGTTTATTTGTTTGTTCGTCGGCCTCTTTCTTCTTAATGACATAACTCAAAAAGTTATATACGAATTTTTTTTTAATTCACATGAGTTGTTAAGTATATCACGAAACGTAAAGGAAATTTTTTTGTGGCGATCTGTTCGTTCGTTTGTCTCTGTTTTTGATTTTATGTTTGTTAACAAAAGTAAGTAAAATGTTTTGAACGGATCTTTATGAAATATACAGGAATTGTTAGAAATGTTAGAAGACATAAATGATCGAATTTTCGTGATGATCGGCTCCTTCGTTGGTGTATTTGACTAGTTTGCTAATGTGTTTGTCAGAAGTGTAACTTAAACAGTCATGACCGGATTTTCATGCAATTCGTAAGAATTGGTGGAAATGTTGAAGGACACAAATGGCCAAATTTTGGTGATGATCGGCTCATCCGTTTGTGTGTTTGGCTAATGTTTGTCAAAATGTTTGCTAGAACATAACTCATGAACTCACGGACGGATCTTCAGGAAAGTTACTGAACCTTTAATTTCTGTAAAGCAGCACAAATTACCAGGTTTTGGTGCTGATAAAAAGGAAATTTTCGTTAGCGTTGCTTTGCTTGGGGGAGGTATGCACTCTCAGAGTGATTTTGTTCTAAATAAATCTCAATTTCATGGTTGAAAACTGATGGGTTTATGCTCTTATAAATCATTACTGACACAGGAATTTCAAAAATACAAGCGGACGATCAGCAGTATTCCAGCGTCATTATACATATGTACAGTATGTATACAAAACTAATATAACGTGAATGCTAGTCTCAAGCCGCAAGAATTGTATGATAGAACCTGCTTTTATCAAACCAATGCGGCCATGCCCTCAGTTTTTTTATACCATCATTATCAAGATCCATTAACCTCAAGGTCTAAATAAGATCAAGAATGCAGTGTTCCGACGTGTTTCACCGACCCGCAGTAAAATTAGCCTTAACCTTATTTTCTACAAATAATAAGAGGCAAATTCAAGACCTCGACTCTGGTGCCAAAGGCCATGCACCCGGATCAAATGGGTGTACAGGTTATTGCATGATTTTGCTGTCATAGTTATTGAAAAGTATCTGAAGTTGGCGGAATCGGTCTGAGGAAAACTGTCACGCTCAGCAAAACAATACAGATACTTATTAGATGTCGAGACCAGAGTGTTCATACCCAGTCGGAAATAATGGCTGTGATTATAGTAGAATATAGTGGTGTACGAGAGATTAAGGTCGATTATGGATGATGAAACAATATGGTAGATATGTCGGCCATAACAAAACGTTGAATTTTAGTTTATTTAGGTCGATATTGATGGACGCAATATTGGTTGTTTAAAGTTTGTCAGGAAACAAAGGTCGATGGTAGTAGATTAGATTAGATTAGATAGGCGGCAGTAGACGAATCAAAAGGCCCATTCCCAAAGAGACACCGGGTAGTACATGGATGTTTGACAACTATATATGGTAGATGGTAGTATATGGATGTTTGAAGATTATATATGGTTGAACATATGTTAGAGCATAACTATGCTAGCTTTTCAACGGATTTCCGTAGGTACGATCATAAGGGGAATTCCTCCCATTATATGGGAAGAATATGTATGGATTGCCATGGATTATAATAATATGGCTAGAATTCCTAACATAATCGACCAAAATAATATTGTATGACTATAAGTTTGAATGCGAAGATCTAAAAATTCATATTACAGTGCAAAATATGTGCATATTTTCAGTTTTTCTTTCCTATCGATGAATTGCAGAAATTGCAGGGTATGTGTGTGTACGCTAACCGCCTGGACGTTATTTTTATCAATCGTTTCCTGATTTTTTTAGCCTAACCACTTTAGCGTAGTTACCCATTATTTTTATTTGTTTGTTGTGTCCCTTGCTAAGTAGTATTGCAATCTTTGATCAAATATTGCCATCTATTATTATGTTCATTCAATTTATATCTGTTAGATTTATCAAGAATTTTTTCTCATTAGCTTTATGTCTAGTTTCATGATATATTTAGCCTTACGTGCCCTGACAACGGGTACGGCCAAAACTCATCAATCCAGTTGTGACTTCCTCTAAACTGTATAGTGTAGCTCTATGCCGGCTTGGAGTTAAAGAAGTTGCATATGAACGTGCGGTAACTGCACAGACTGGTTCAGACTGGTTCAAGCTCCTGCTCTAGCATCGTTCTGAAGTTTAAAGCCTTTGACCATTCTGAGCTGCAGGCCTAACACACACGTATGAATTAAACCATTTTTTTTATAAGCAACTAATCATCATTAAACAAAGCAGTCATCCACTGCATAATATATCAACAGTTGAAAAAGTGCATCTTGTTAGAATATATGTAGTTGTATCATTCGCTGAACACAGTCGATTTGGGTCGCGAATGGTGTTTCTTACGGTTCACTATGGTAGATCATGGTTGTGCAGATAAAACCTCATTGGTTGTAATTGAGTATGAAT
This sequence comes from Parhyale hawaiensis, assembly GCA_001587735.2. Lineage (NCBI taxonomy): Eukaryota > Metazoa > Arthropoda > Malacostraca > Amphipoda > Hyalidae > Parhyale > Parhyale hawaiensis. The sequence continues at coordinate 48,518,088 of LQNS02278170.1, forward strand.
GGTTGGGAATTATAGTTCGCAATATGGTCGAAGGTTGTGACATATCTCTACCATACTGCACCCCATAAATGGTTGAATATTGGGATATTTCGATAATAAACAACCAAGGTCTCGACTATAATCATAGTTTTTCTATTATAATCACAACCATTATTTCCGACTGGGTATAAGCTTCGAATTTAAGTTAAAACTTTTCTCCATTTCGAGGGATTATTGTATTACCCTCACTTCCACGGGAGAAGAAATAAAACGTTCAGAAGGAAAGAAAGTAACAGTAAATCAGTGAAGTACTGCGTGCTAAGATGGCCTTAAGTACGGGCCTGGGTCTGTACGTCACCAAGTTGGTCCGATTGGTACGTTCCTAGGACAAATTATAAGCCGCAACCTGAAATTTTTGGGGCCTTCTCTGCATATTTCGGGCTTATCTATCGAGTAGTTGAATGTAACTTCTCTACCAAGACATATCACAAAATGAAAAATGCCGAGTAGGTATACCAAAAACATCGCACTGGGCCTCGTAATTAGTGCACGGAGTGTACGGGATCGGACCATTTTCGAGACACAGTTCTTTAGATTACCTTGTTGAGACCGGTACCGTACCCAATTGCTTGAGACCGTGTGGCACATGACCAGCAAGCAGAGTAGCGCGCCACTCACCCCCGTCTGCAGTCTGACGGCACCGTTGCCATTCTCTGCTGTATCAGTCACTGGGTTGGCAGCGTCTGCGAGTTTCAAGCACAGTCTGCGTGAGGTAGTCGCTGAGTTTGGGTGTCTGTGTTTCGTGCTAGTGTCCCTTTGGACGAGATTTTAGTGTGGAAATTAAGATCTAGTGCATAACGTAGTTCCAGTGCAGCAGACATCGTTTGTTTACAGGCAGGAAAGTTGCCAGCGATGCTTGCATGGCTCGACGAAGCCGCTGTGGCAGAGGATCAATATAGATCGACCTTGAAAGCGCTGCAGATATAGCGGTGTGGCCCTGAAAAATATGGCGCCAATTTCAACAGAAACGCTCAGCAGCTGATTACGCAACGAGGGAAGGCAACGGTCTCTGACTTGTAGAACAACTGAACGTGAATACTACAAATCAAAATATATATTAATAGAGTTGACTAGGACTGAGGAAAGAATCGCTTATCATCATCAAACTTTCCCGTTATCGCCTTTATTGTTACCTGATGTTTTATTATTTTAAAGTTAAATGATTCTCTTTGCGTTATCTGTTGGTACTGTGGGAATATCGTGCTGCTTTTTATTTACAGGAAGCTAAATATCGCGCGAAATTGTTGGAAAATGTAAATAACATCGTCTTCCTGGTTCGTCTGCACCTACCTAGTCATACATCGTGTAACAAACAATGTTTAGCAGTCATATCGTGCTACACAAGCTCGCCATCTTATTTCACGTGTGAACATTTCTAGCGAGTGTAGAACGTGCGGCAGTGCTTCGATTCATTTACTTGGATAGTGGCAGTTTATATACAGTATGGTGGCTGAAAGTCACACACCGTCGCAGTGAGGCTGAACTGCATGGTTGGTGTTCTCATTCGCAGACTTGTGGCTGCGGTGCGCAACATTGTCTCACAAAATTAGTGCTTCATGTTCATTGGCTCTCGACCAACTGCCGCTCGCAGAAATGGATCAAGCAATGCACTGGAGTCCTCAGACTGTTGTATGCCGTAATCTGCCGACCCATTTTTACTGCAAACAGGTTCTATTGCCGTCGTGCAGTTACATCTACTCTACTTTTACCAGGAGCGCATTACGGGTGGGGCGGTGGAGACAAGGCCGAGCACCGGTTCTGCGCAGGGCAGATGAAGCGCTCGTACTCCAATAGCAAAACTCGTGTTGAATATTTCGCGCCTTTACATCATATGCTCAGTTTACCTTTATAGTTCGTTAGTTCATTGCCGCAAATTTTTAACATTTGGTCGTAAATTTCTCTACATTAAGCTTTTCAGTGGATGTCAGATACGCAAGTATCGGATTCGTCATATAATGCAACTGTATGTATAGTCAACCGTCACAATAACGCAGCTCTCATTAGTGCATAGCTACTTGCCCTGTAATTCCCTCCGCCAAGGAGGTTATGTTTTCGTCGCGTTTGTCTGTCTGTCACCAAGATAACTCATAACAAAAAGTTATTAACCGATTTGAACGAAATTTACAAAGATTGTTAGGTATGTTAGGAGGAACAGATGATTAACTGTTGGTGAAGATATGTCCATCCATTTGTTTGTTTGTTTGTTTGTTTGCCTGCCTCATTTTTCTCAATGCTATAACTCAAAAAGTTATGGATGGATTCTTATAAAATTAACATGAGTTGTTGGGTATATAACAAAGACTAAACGACGAAATTTTGGCAATGATCCGTTTGTTCGTTCATTTGTCACTGTTTTTGAATTTTATGCTTGTTAGCACAATAACTCAAAAAATAATGATTGGACCTTTATGGAATTCATAGGGGTTGTTAGTAATGTTGAAAGATATATGTGGTTTAATTTTGGTGCAGATCGGTTTGTTCGTTTGTATGTTTGAATCATGTTTGTCATAACGTTTGTTAGCAGTATAACTCAAAAAGTTATAAATGAATCTTCAAGAAAATTGCACAAGTTGTTATTACTATCAAAAGACACAAATGATTAAATTTTGGAGCTTTTACAAAAAAATTATGGTTTCAGAGCCAATTTGAATTTTTTACCACCGTCGCCTCGCTTAGCGGAGGTATGCGCTCTCAGAGTGCTCTAGTTCTAAAATTCAATGTGTGTCTTTACCTTATTATATTGCAGATGTTGCTTTCGAGTGCTCAACATCAGCTATAGCCTTCAACTGCGCGCATAACATTACCAGCGTGACTTAATAGAGAGCGTGTATCCGTTACTGTAACTTCTCTACCAATACGCAAAAAGGGCATAAGTCAATGTAGAAGCTGGGGAAAACAGCTACCAGTCAGTACAGTAGTTTTACATAGTATCACACGTTAATAGAGAGCGTGTAGTAAACGTGCTCTCCTGCAGTTGCGAGTGCACTCAGGGCACCTCTACAGATTTCTTCCTAGCAATTATATGTCATTAGCTGTAAGCATTATATAAAAATTGCACCAATGTAGTAAAGTTCTGGACGTCATTTGCTTTCCAGTAAGGGATGACTTTGTATGGCGAAACTACGGTGGTATTTCTTCTGAGCAACTTCCCCATACACTGTATGTGTATGTACGTCTTTAGTGGTAAAGTCTCTGGGTTGAGATGCAGATCGGTAGGTCGAAGCCCTCAGTTGAATCGTTGGACATATATGATCGGACAAGGAGTTTTTAATCAATAGAGTGAATAGAGAGACGAGTGTGCTCCCATTTGACCATAAGAAACCTACCCGTGACATTACAACCAGATGAACTAACATTCTTGTGGTGAGGAACCTGCTGAAGCGTGAATGGCTGGGAGGAACAGTGATGTCATGCATGACTATTTTGATCACGTGACAGCACAATTTTGTCCCCATACATTTTCTGTGAGGTTAACCCCCAATGGATAATTTTCGCCAGACACTGCGGGCCAAACAGGGTCAAAACTTATTGTATATTATTGAATAAACAATGTATTTATACGCCAGGCATTGAAATATGCCGTTACGAATTAAAATTAGCAAGAGTCTCTGAGACCAGGCATCTGCATCTGACCATGCGACATACTTTGGTGATAGTCGCTTCTTGCTAGAAAACGCAAATGGATTTCAATTCCAGTTATATACGAAGAATACACATAGAATAATCAAGTCTGATTTTCTATAGCTGTTTTGTTCAAATGAAATTACAATTCCACATTGTCACCCGCAAAGTAGTTGCGGGACGCCACCCAGCGCTGGGGGCTGGTTTTCTATTCTTTATACTGTAGTGCATGCGCTGGAAGCCTGGAACTCATTGGAACTTCCATCCGCGGAGAAAAGTCAGAAGACTTTGCGATATGTTCCAATCCCAAAGTGGCGTCCTTTGGAGTGAAGCTTCAAGCTTTGGAGAAGAAAAAATCGCAGACTCAAGTCTGGCGAATAAGGCGGCTTGGGAGCAAGGGAAATGTTTTCACTTGTCAAAACTCGTCAATTAAAATCGCTGTTTGGCAATTAAGACTCTTTGTCGCGATGCAACTTCGATGTTCATGTTCGACTGGAAAAATTTAAAAATATTTTCTCTAAAAACGTTGGTTTACTGTATAACCTTGAGACATAATTTTCCCACGTGCGTTCTGAGGCTTAAAAAAAGAAACCGGCGTTGTTTTCATTTTATTTCTCATTCTGGCTTTTCTGAGTCTCGATCGTGATGACGGAGGGTTCCATTCCCGGCTCTGGGGCTGTGTGTCCGGATCGTGGAAAATATAAGTATTTCATGTCACACTGTCATTCATTCTGAACAGGTTGTAGAAAAAAAAAGGTTCACGAAATCACCCGCTATTGACCGCCTGTTGACTCTACTGGCTTTAAACTCGCACTGGTTCCATTGGTTTGCTTCCCATCCAATTTCCAAACGCAAGTCTCCCCGGTTGCCAGTCTAATGCACCGCCACATGCAAGTCTCCTTAGTCTACTTTATTTGCATATTTTTATAAAACGGATAGTGATCACTGCTCACGGCTTGCTGAAATGCGCATATATTTTTTATTTCCAGGAAGCTGTTAGATCCTAGCGGTTTCTTCCACTAACCTTAGTGTTTTTGGTTAATGTTATTCGTAATTGAAGCATAGGATCGAAAGTTGTTGTTAAGCAGTATGGATGTGCCAACCTTCGTTCAAGGCTTTCACGTGGCGGAGAAGGCGACCAAACTCCGCTACAACAGACTGGGTAACACAGGTATGTTCTCTCGATCAATGTCTAGTTATTGGAGACATACTATAATAATGTCCGTGATCATAAGCTTAGATTTAAAAAAAAAAACTATAGTCCGCAAAGCACAACTCACCCCGTAAAATCTTGTTTCCGTTGATGAGAAAAGTCACGTACTCTTCCACAGTATATCCAACGCGCTGTGAACATGTTAGTGTTTCCCTTTTGATTTCCAGACGGTGCATAGATGAATACGTAAAATTTATATCATAAGTTTCAAGAGGCGTTATCATAACTTTTTTTTAAAAGCAAGAGTGTAAGAAAATATGGGTCAATGATTATATGAAAGTAGTATTATGATATGTAGTGAGCTGAAATGTCAATTTATGGAATGTTTGCCTAAATTTCTGTTCGCTAAGGTTATGATTCAACGAATTAAGACACACGAAGTATGCTTCATAATTTGTAGTAGACGTTTGCTGTGTCGCCGAGATGTGCTAACAATGATTCTAGAGCGCATTGCTTCTTCTTGAAACATTTCATATCTGTTGTCACTAACATAAATGTAATCGCCGTTGCGGTCACATTGTAGGCCTCAAACTGTACATGCCCCGTATGGGCAATGCTTGGGGCTCAGGTTTTATACTGAACAAAAAGTTGAAATTGTCACATTTGTTGATCAACAGGTTTATGAAACGAACGTCAATTGTTGTTGATCTTATCATACAGGGTAACAGGTTACAATTTTTTAGTGTTGTTCTGAAATACAGTATAGAAATTATTAGATACGTGTACATCTGAATATTTTCTCTAAATAAATTTAGTTTGAAAAATACGAAGGATTGGTTACGCGTTTAACACAGAAAATCCTACGCTGGTACGGCAGAAAATAGAAACACCACAAAGGAAGCGGAGAGGCATGTATAGGTAAGGAAAGGTCGTCCCCTGAGCCTAACCAGCACTATGGTGCCGTTGGGGTGCGGCCCTAGAGCAGGTCCCCTGTCGGCCTTGCGCTACACTACAGCCAGCCGTATATTAGACACGAGTTTTATTACTTAAGTCAGCCACATTATTGTATAAGTTGTTCAAGCCTGCGTAGTCACAACTATGGCGTTTCAAGAGACAAGAGAGCAAAAGGAAGGGACACGTAATATGCTGACAGAAACTTGGAACTTTTAGTAGTAGCCTTCGAAATCAAGAAGGAAGCAAAGTGGACACAAAACCCAGAAATCCCATAGGCCTAACTCTCTGTCTTGCATAGCTATTATATCCCTAAGCCATGAGAAATTCACGTTATTTTAGTAAGAAAGGAAAGTCAACGTAATTTGCCATAATTAATTATGCTTTCAAAATTCGCAAAGGGGGACCGTATGGCTTATAAAGAAAGGGAATAAAGAACCAAAGTTGACAGGATCACAAAGAGGGGTTCACACTGGGTCTGGCACATCACCACTGTCCAAATAAGTAACTAAGCTAATGACACATTCACTATATGGAAAAATAAATCCCTTTTTTCAATAGAAAAAAGTACTGCACACAAGTTCATCGCACGGAGACAGCAGTGTGGCTCACGCCGGTAATTCTTAAATGTTGATCGTTCTTTTTCTGCGCTGCGCGTTTCAAGAAGCGCGGTAACAATAAATATAAACATAGCTATAGCTACTTCTAGAGCGTTAACTTCCCGCAAGCAATACAAATTACACAATGCTAAATGACAGAGTGATAGATAAGCAGACAAGGAGACTAACGGACTAACAGGTGATTACCAAAATTGGTTCATTTGTTCCTCATGACAGGCTCCACAGTTCCTGTAAATTTTACGAAGGTCCGTTTATAAATTCTTGAATTGTGTTACTAACAGACGGAATAAGAGAAAAACAGGACCCGGCAAAAACAAACCTCCTAGCTTTTCGGCGCTGATTATGACAGATGCTCATAAAAACGATTACCTTCCTATTTTTTCTTTTAACGCTGACGCAGAGAAAACATAAAACACTCTAATAATAACCAAGAACATTTTTTTAACTTAGTGTCCCAGAATTTAAAGTTGGCAAAAAACGTCTCGGTGTAATATTGTTGAACGCCTCATGGTCTCGTTTGAACATGAAGTACCTGAACAACTATTTTTTTACCGTGCTACCTTTTAGAGAAATCACCTGAGCTTTGCATGGTATTTCTACATACTGGTTCACACGATAGTCTTCTGCTCTACGTTCATCATTCTAAGCACCCCAGAATTTGCAAACAGAACTGTGAGTAAGTGTCACTTGCAAAATTTGCATGTCTCTTCAAATTTGGAGTGTATTAGAACTTATATAGCTGAATATTTTACTGTTGTTTAGAACAAGGCTCAGTATTACGCTTCCAAAAGCTGTGAAGGATAAACGTAGCTCAAAAGCCTTACGTGTGAACCGGCCTCAACGTTCCCTGAAAAGGTTCGAAGCGTACGGGTATTGTTTTTATTTGGTTGGCCAGACATGGTGGTGAGTCACATCGGCCTGGGTGGGGCCTCAGCGGGTGGAGAGTACGGACCCGTGGAGGAGCAGAGCAGCATCGATACCATCATCCAGGCCATCAAATACGGCATCAACTTCATTGACACTTCACCTGCTTATGGTTGTGGCAGAGGCGAGGAACTCTTTGGTAAGGTGAGTTCCTGTGACAAGTGCGTCCTTTCTTATTGGAAATATATTGGAATTTAGTTGATCTTTAATTGGGAGCAGATAATGTCCGGTAATTACCATAACATCTCCGATTGGTCTCAAGAAGGCACCGTTGGCTTCATTTGTTGCAGTTCTTTCCTCACTGTTCACGTGAGCAACCTTTTGCCAAAAGCTGTAAATTCATTGATATCAAACGTGACTGCCTGTTCAATACTTTTCCCATTATCGAAAGGTAGCTGAAGTCCCCTAACAGATCTCTTTAACTGAAGTAAGTTTTTGCAATCAAAACTGTCTATGCTAACAAGGTTAGAAATACATACTCTGTCTGAGCAACTAGCTAATAGGAAAATGAAATCAGTGGACATATCGTCTTGAAGCCTTTCAGTACGATGGTTCAGTTTAGTGTCATCCGCAAATTTAATGACTTCTCTGAGGGTGCTATGATCAAGATTGCTGGTAGAAACTGAACCGGCGGAGCCAAGTATGCTACCTTGTGAAGCCCCAGATAAGGTTGGCGTCCAGTCGCTTGTCCCTCTTTGAAGTTGTACCTGCTATTGACATTGGCGAGCCGTGTTTGACTCCAGCTTGAAAAATCACCCTTGATGCAGTGGACCTCCATTTTTCATCACACGCTGATTGGGGACTTTGTTAAACGTCTAATGGAAGCCTAAGTAAAATAGATCAACTGCTGATGCTTCGTATTTGATGTCCGTAACTCTCGAAAAGCAGTTCATTTAGTTGGTTAAACTATATTTCCTATTTCGGAAGCCATGTTGGGTGTCGGAAATGACATGTCGTGGTCAGTGATGCGCTTCTTCAAAAATCGTGCCCTTGTTTTGCTCACAAACCAATGTATGGCTAATTGGCCGATAATTACAGGGATTTTTTATAGCCTTTTATGCATTTGAGTTACTTAACGACTTTCTAGTGCATTTGAACATTTCCCGTGCTATAAAACCGATTAAAACTTTCGATCAGTTGCGCAGTGATGACTGGAGCCATTTCTCCGTGAACACTGGAGGAACGATCAATTATTTCGGCCGGTGGGTTTTTACGTATTCAGGTGGATGATGACATTTTTTAAGCTTAATTCTTTGTACTTTTTCTTAGGCACTGAAGCAAATTCCAAGAAAATCGTATTTTATTTCCACCAAAATTGGTCGCTATAAGACGACATGGTACGAAAAATTTGACTTCTCTGCCGAAAGAACAATGGAGAGCATCGACGAAAGTTTACAGCGTCTCGGTATCGAATACGTGGATTTGCTGCTCGTCAACGACTTGGACTTCGCCGTGGACACTCAACAGATCATCAGAGAAACCCTGCCAGCTCTGCAAAAGATCGTGCAAGCAGGCAAAGCCAGGTTTGTTCAGGAGAAATTCTTTCCTGCCGTTATGGGTCCTGCCTTTGGACGTGTACTTGGGTTCAATGTATGTATGTGTGTGTGTGTTTTTTTTATACTCCCTGTCAAGATATTAGTCATAGAAGACCTTCGGCTCGCAGTGCGATTTAAGACGAATATCATTGCACTCCAGCATTACTTCACACAATGCTCCTGTCTTGTATATAACAAAGCATATGCATTAACAAATTACTCACCTCATGTCTTCAAATTTATAAGAAATATTCTTGCTCTAAGCTAGGGCGTGGCCGTATGAACTAAATTTCTATTTTGGTATCTAAACAAAACATTATATGGCGAGATTCTTACAAAGTAATCTTTAGGTGTGCGTCGTGGAGACAGTGCGTGCTTGGCAGTGCAATTGTTCAAGCGTCTGCACATGCCTAGAAATGCCTGCGTGGCGATGATAACTCAAGCGGTGCCAGTATAGCGTTAGGACCCCGACGCACGCAAGGTTACTACATAGAGCGCTGCTCTGGGAAATCACGTTTTCCCCAGCGAAGGAAATCCCACACGAATCGTAAGGTGTCGTAAGATAAACTCGGAAAAAATTACGCTCGTTTTATTAACTTCGGATGGCGACTTTTCTCTCAATCAGGAACAGTTGACATATTAAAATTAGAAGTAACGCAAATAAGAACATAGACATACAAGTTTTAACAAATCTTTAGAATTTGGAATAGACTCCCCTCCGATGCTGTTAGTGCGGAGTCAGTCAACGCTTTTAAAAATCGTCTTGACGTATATTGGGAGAGACATCCTCCGCAACTAAGAACTCCTCCTCCGGGAGTTGCAAACACTTAACGGCCAAAGCTTCCG
>LQNS02278170.1:48530089-48541245 GCA_001587735.2 Parhyale hawaiensis
TACAGTGGGGCTGAGATTGCTATTGATTATCGGATAGTGCAACAATATACTGCAACAGTGATAAAAAGTTAGGAACTGACAATCTACGTTCAGTAAAGAACCATATGATTTATTAGTCAGCATGAAACCGCAGCCGTCTCGCCGCCACACCATCAGAAATAGTGTAGAGGACCACTCTCATTGTGTGCTCTTGTGGGCAGCAGCTCTGTGTTCACAATTACCCTACGGCATCACATTACCGTAGATTTATCACGTCAAGTCGAAAGATTTCGCTTTCGTTCAGTGATAACAGCTTGGGCAGCTGCTACACTGCTGGTGTCCTCTGGACGCTTGCCGTTGCTCTAATAGTAGATATTTATTTCATTTGATTTGATATGTACGGTAACATTTTGATGATACGGTAGTGGCCCTCAGGGGTATATTTTGGCGGGCTCTCTCCCTGCTACAGTATATTTGGGCCTCACAACCCCAAGGATCCCTAGTACCTTCTCCGCAGGGATGTTGCAACTGGCCGCAGTTCCTGCTGACGAGGTTAGTTTTGTAAAGTTAGGTAGGCTCTCAATACTCCCCCTTCTATTCGTGAGGTGGGCCGCCGATCGAGGTGGCTGACCTATTGCCACAAGACATCTATCTTCTTGTTTTTCGTTTCCTTCACCTACGCGGCGTCGCTCAGCGAAGGCGTTCAGCCGTGCCCGGGGGGTGGAGATACACAACTTACGCCTTTTTCCTGTCAGTAGCGCACAGACCACCTAGAATCTGAGACCTACCGGCAGAAAAGCCGAGGCAAAATTCATTGATAATTTGAAACGAGACGTACTTTGCGCCCTAGTGACTCACGAGCCTGTTAATCCACAGGAATAATTCAGTGCGATATAGACATGGTGTCCCTGACGCGCTAGTAAAGTTTTGCACTTCTACTACTCATACGGTGATGGCAGACTTTCCTTACGTTTCGCTGAAAGTTCTGTCCATATTGCTTGTCGCTGATACACTTCGTACGAGATAAGCATTCTAATAGAGAGTAAATATTTGATAGCAGAAAATTCTACCTATGTCGCTTTTCTTTCCTCACTCCTGCATTGTTTCTACGTACAGTTTTGTCGTTTTGGAGATGCACAACTTACGCCTTTTTCCTGTCAGCTTATATGATTTGCCTGACGCTGACGAACTCTCTAGCCACACAGCCACTGGGATTACTACATTTAACCTTCTCTGACGGAGACTCTCCTAAACAGAGGACGTTATTGAAACGTAGACCGTATAGAGCCCCACCAGTATATAGGGAATTGTTGCAACAGCCAACGCATTGTAAAGTGACTTCCCGAATGGTGGAGTAAAATATAATTTGTATTATGTACTACAATATTGAATAAAGCGTTTCATGAACGTGGGGAAACTGATATTGTGTAGAATTTATCATCGCAAAATGGAGACAAATTTCTGTGTAAGGTTCAGAAGTTCCACCATACAGTAATAAAATAATCTGCTTTTTTTTAGCCGGACCGCAATGCTTAGTGTGGCCCTCAGAATTGTAGTAATTCTTGAGCCTCTGTTTCACTAACAAAGCGCAAGTAACACCTGCAACTTTTCAGCCCAAAGAGGACTGAACTGCCTCCGGTTCTTCCCCCCCCCCCCCAAATGCTTCAGAGCTAGAAATAAGAAACTGCTGTCATAGTACGGTACTCATCTCTGTAATTGCCCAATTAAGACGAAATTTCCATTTTTCCACTCGATAGAGCAAAGGCGTGGGCATCGTGAACTCCTCCCTGACTGGCATGCGCCTGCTGACGAACGCTGGACCCCCTCAGTGGCATCCCGCGTCTCCGCAACTCAAGAATATCTGCAAAGAGGCCGCGCTGTTGGCTAAGGTTGGGACTCGTGTGTGCAGGCATGGTATCCTGCAGGGTGTGTACTATGGGCGTCTTCCATTCTCACTCTGAGCGCGAGGTAATCTAATCCGCTTAGCGTTAGCTTATCCGGAACTTTAAGTGCGAGTTTTGTATTCACCGCTCTGAAATGAGGTTTTGGTAGTAATCGGTTTCTGATTACCCCCCTGAAATTTGATCCAAAGCGGTAATTCGAAAGCCTACGACTGAACTCTCGAACAAGTTAAATCTTCTGGCAAATATCGTTTTGTCAATTAGTCAATTGGAAGTCGATGACGCCTAAACCGAAATCAATTTTATACAACTGCTGTGCTAAACTAATGTTCTTCTACGCACCAACTAGGATAGGTCGCTACTACTTACTATAGAGCATGAATCGGCAGACCTGCGGCATAACACAACCTTGGATCATAACAGTCGGAGATACACTGAGTCCAAACTGACAGTTTCAGGCAGATGCGGAAACACACACTCGCGGTAGACTACCACACTGTTCGAAATACAGCAACACTTTTGATCGTGCTGCAGCGGTCTGTCATGATGTATAGCATTCATTATGATCTCAACGTTGAAGACTCTTAAGTGTTAGCCTTGAAGAACCCGCACTTCTGTATATTTTTATTAAAACACATCTAACTAGAGCACTCTGAGAGCGCAAACCCCCGCCAAGCGAGGCAACCATAATTTTCTTTGTATAAACTCCAAAATCCAATCATTTGTGCCTTTCGATAGTAATAACAGCTTGTGCAATTTTCTTGAAGATCCGTTCGTAACTTTTGAGTTATACTGCTAACAAACGTTAAGACAAACACGAGTCAAACATACAAACGAACGAACCGATCTGCACCAAAATATAATCATTTATGTCTTTTAACATAACTAATAACCCCTATAAATTTCATACAGATCCATTCATTATTTTTTGAGTTATTGTACTAGCAACCATAAAATTTAATACAGTGACAAACGAACGAACAAAGAAACGGATCATTACCAAAATTTGGTCATTTACGCTTTGTTATATACGTAATAACTCATGTTAATTTTATAAAAATACATCCATAACTTTTTGAGTTATGGCATTGAGAAAAATGAGGCAGATGAACAAACAAACAAACGGCCATATCTTCACCAAAAGCTAATCATCTGTTCCTCCTAACATACCTAACAATCCCTGTAAATTTCGTCCAAATCGGTTCAGAACTTTTCGAGTTATCTTGGTGACAGACAGACAAACACGACGAAAACATAACCTTCTTGGCGGAGGTTAAAATTCAGTTCAAAACAGCATGTGAGCGACCGACCTGGTCATTGCTTTAAATTGCTTTTGCGTGATGACTCACAATACTGCACAATAAATTTTGGGGAAGGTTGAAGCTAATGGTAGTTAGACATTTGATGCAAAGTTTTTCGAAAGTAGCCGTTATCTGGTCCTTTTTCTGCCTATATTTACCCTGCGTTCTGTCTGTCAAAGCTCATCGCCAGTAATGATTCTGTTGATCACTGACTTGTACCGCGAGGAACTCTCCAATCGTTGGCTAAAGTGTTGTCACGATTCCAGTCTTCAGGCTCGTATTTCCGTGGAACCGCGGTATACGGTATTAAGTCGTTCTTGGAGGAACACCACAAATCGAAAATTTCCCAAACCGGGACATACTGCGCCTCAGTGTACATATGTCGCTTACAAGAGGGTGCCTCATATATGGCTGTTGCTCAGTTCAGGGTTCCTCATTACTGTTATTCATGGCTACTTCGCGTCTTATTTCCCTAATTGTTTTTTAATGTGTTGTTTTGGCGGCTACCGTAAACCGGGACAATACCGCAAACCGATACATTATGACCCCTGTCAGACGAGCGGTTTTTGCCCGCTGGCGGTCATGCCGCCTTTACCATGTCACACGGGCGGGTCGGCCGCTACTAACCCGATGCGGTTCAGTAGCGGCCAACCCGCCCGTGTGACATGATATAGGCGGTTCCGTGCGGCGGCCGCTGCAGTTCGAAGCGTGCCGTTGATGAAACGTATGGTCGTGCTAAAATGAGTTTAGAACAGGAAGTATTGTGATTAACACTTTTGCTTCGAAAGAAATGTCAACTGCGGCGTCGTGAACGGTTATGGGTATACCCAGTATCAAGTGCCCGTTTAACAGATGGTGCTCACTATCTGCTATTCAAAAAATGGAAAAATGTCCCATTAAATCTTTTAATTATTTCTAAATGCTTCTATGAACTGTTACCTCATATGACAGACTCAATTGAAAAGCAAAATGCGGTTGTGCAGGCAACCCTGGCGACCGCCGCGGTCGTGCCGCCTCGACACCGCTCGTCTGACAGAGCCAGGCGGGCTGGCCGCGGCGGTTTCAAGTGGGGACACGCGTCTCACCCGCCGCGGTCAGGCGGGTAGACCTTCCGTGTGACATCAGCCAGCGGTTTACATAGGAATCAATATAAACTCTTTCAAAAGCGGTTCCGCGGAGGCTGACCCGCTTTGCACCCGCGGCGGCCAACCCGCTCGTCTGACAGGGCCCTATCTTGATAATTTTTTTTACCGTAAACAGAAAATATCGCAGACCGGGGTATCCATAAACCGGGGTTCCACTGTATTTTAACGAATAAGACGTACCGGGTATTGCCTCTGGCAGAGAAGTGATGGAATATGATTGCCTAATTTAACGCTCGTGTCCCAAGTCCCGTGACGTGGAGCTGGCGTCCCTGGCGGTGCAGTTCAGTGTAGCGGTGCCGGGTGTTGACGTCCACCTGCTGGGATGCGACAGCGTACGTGTCCTCGACCATATCTTCGAGGTGGCCACTGCTGCACCGACGGAGGAGCAGCGGCAGCTGCTGCAGGAAATCTGCAGGTGAGCCACCCGCGGCCAGCAGTAAAATACGGCCAAAGTTTTAATTACATTAGAACGTATGGTATCACTTTCACCCCTACCGTGTGTTATCTACTGTTGACTTATGAAGCGCATGGAATTATGGACGACGTGTTCTAGTGGGTCGTTGAATGTCGATCTTAGTCAAGCCCACTTGACTTGACTGGTCCGTAAGTTCAGGCGGGTGTTCTGGCTTCAGTCCACTGATTCAAGTTTCACGTGTTAACCTTTAATTGATTACCGGAGAGTGTTCCTAGAACTCTGGCTCACTTTGTAAAATGCAGTTTTCAGTTTGCTCAAGGTAATTGGGTTGTTTTTTATTTACCACCTGCAACATAATGCATTGTGATGAATCCAGGTATTGTATCTGCAGTTGCGAACACGTCAAGACGAGTGGGCTTGGCTCAGATTGAATTTGATGACTCAGTCGAACAAGTCCAAAATTACTTTTTGCTCTATCACAAATACAGCATGGCTACTGGAACTCCCAATTCATCTCTGTGCTATATTATGAAGTAGTAATAAAACAGTATATGCTATACTATATGTTCGCCATTACATTATTTACAATAGCACATATGTATGTCGTCATGACTCAATGACGCACGCAGGCGATGTAGCTCCCAGTACGTCTGCCGCTCATGATTTTCTACGGCCGGGACCCCACAAAAGCAACAATTAAGCGACGGCGAAACAACGAATTTGTTGCATGAGAAAGGGTAACATCGGGTCTAGCAATCTACTGTCCCCACCGACGCAACCCAGACCGCGCGACACACTATCCCTCTCAGGCGCCATGTCTTCCTCAAAAATCGCACTGCATTGTTTGTTATGTCGGTGGGGCCCCGGCCTTAAGGGCAAGAGTTGGAGTGGGACGCACGTACCGACAAATCAACAGCGTGGTTGTGACCGATTGCGTGGGCATACCATTGGTTGCAGCTCCTCGCTGCAAAATATAACAACAGTTGTGTTAAAAGTATCTTACACGCAGCATCCAACACTCATTTTTATCTTCTATATTTCGTTTCAAGTAAGATAATAAAAACATAAACTCGGCGAGCAACTCATTAACACTGAGATACACAGAAGATGTTGTCATGTAATTTGTTCGACAGTTCGCGTAAGATCGCTGAAGTGTGCAGTCCTAACGCCTGAAATACAACTTTTGTGAGGATTGTAGCCCTTATTGACGAGTTCAGTGGCATAACCATAATAAAATTGGCTGTGGTGACCGTGCCCCAGAGGAATAATTACCATAACAGAGATATGAAGACAGTTCCGTATATAGTAGTTTGGGGTAAAAACGGGACACGAACTTTTGGGGGTAATTCCAGGACAGTAAAAAGAATTAGAGTACCTCCGATTATGCGCGATAGTATGCCCAAAACCTCCTCTTTCCAATGGTACAAACCGTTTCCCAATACCTCTAACCGTTTTCGAGTGACAGCCTAAAATACTGACTTTTCCGTTTTTACCCCTGTCCCGTTTTTGCCCCAAACTACTATATTCCGGCTTGAATAGCAACTATTTTACTCAGTTTACAAACGATCAATTGGCATTCCTCAAAAAATTATCAAATACCTAATCAGATACAAAGTATTTATATTCAGAGATTTTATGGAATACAATAATTGTCTTTGATATCAATCTACAATACCCGAAAGGACTTAACAGAATTTATAAGCACTGAATATATTCAAACCGATGTTGATTATTGGATGGCAACGGTGAATAATCGATGATTTCCTATAACCTTCAGTTTCGAAATCTTTCCTGAAGGGAAGGTTTTCTGCTTATAAACGTGTTGTTATCACTATCGCTGTCGAAAATTTGCTGTTCCGATAAAACAATAACGGCGACTTAATTTTGAAAGACTATCGAATACTTACCACTGATAGGGATAGAGGGTCCAGACTCTGACCAATGCCCTTGCTCCGCCACGTATGCAGACTGAACTCAGCAGGTCACGGTTGGAATTCTGCTGGCGTTGTGGCGACTGAAAGCTCTTCAAACGTAGGTTATCTCAGGCAATCCCACTTCATTCTGACCTCTTTAGCAATTTTTTCTCTTGTCATGCTAGCAGTTGCCGGGTTGTTTTACTCGTAAAGTCGAACTGTAGCGGAGTAGATGTGACAGCGGATCGGCTTGCCATCTTGGATTTTTAAATGTCACCGGTTCAGGGCGGGTTTCATTGGGCCGTCAAAGTAGATCTAAGACAAGCCCACTGGACTTAACATGTCTGAAACTACGACTCGACAGGTGCGCTGGTGTCGACCCGGGGAATTTGAGTTTCAGGCGTTGACCCTAAAGCGATTACCTGTAAGACTTCGAGAGACTCAGCCTTACTCACTAAAAATGGAGTTTTTAGTCAGCCCAATAAAGTCGCTACGCTCCTAACCCCTGCAACACGATGCAAAAGGATGAAGCCCCAGTTCCTGTTTGCAGTGGCAGACAACTCAAGTCAAGTGGGCTTAGATCGATTTGGACCTTCCAATCGAAAACGCCCTAGACTTTGGAAAATTCATGACGGCGCCGATCCACTCTTACTTTTACTCACTAGCCCCTGTGACTTTCATGCAGAAGTTCTTTTAAGTTTCCCCTCTAATGGTCTGTGGTGCAACTGTTCTATTTCTCTTGCAGCTTGCTAAACACTGTAAAAGTGAGGCACTGGGAAGGTGTCGAAATAGGTGACTACCTCAACGCCCTGGCACTGTCCAGTAAGCCTCCTGACGCCGTCCGTCGGTACAGCGGCAACTTACATGCTGCAGACCCAGCGAAAGCCACGTAATGTTCTACGAATTGCTAAGACGCATACGAATAATTTTGCTTTGTTATCTATTTGTAAAATAATGAACATAATTGTGTAACCATTCTCTTTAGCGGAATAGCAGAGTCGGAAGATAGAAGGTCCGAATCCATGCACCCAAAAATAGACGATTCTCCTTTTCATTAACGAAATGGGATCATCACTGAAGTCAACTGCTATTTTTTTTTTTTTTTTTTGCATCTCCGGCTCATGGGACCAGCGGGTATCTGACTCTGACTCCATTCACAGTGCTACCTAAAACCCCTTACTGCTCCGACTCTGCAACCCAGTTAATACTTACTTAGGTAACGTCTTCAAATCAAAAATACTATTAAGTTACTGTTGTGTATTTATCCGTATGGTTGTCGATCTGATAATTTAGTGTTACACTTTAAGGATCGACAGTCTCTGGCTGCACTACTTTCGAGCACAAAATATTTGAGGTTGCTGGCTCAAAATTACCTAATGACGGTGCGTATCACTGATACGGTTGAAGAAAACGGTGCCAGGTCGTACATTGGTTTCAATTTTCTACCCTACTTTGTGGAAGTGCGAAACGGAGTGTGGTAATATTTTGCCGAAGTGAAAATGCTGGATTCACCTCTTTAGCTGTTTTAATTCGCAGCTCGAGGAAGCATGTGCAGTAAATCTTGCACAGCAGAACTACAACACACTTCCGTTGTAGCCGGGGAGGGAGGGTGAGGGGGCATGGGAGCCCTAAACTAAGTGGGAAATATCTTAAAACCGGAATTGGACGAACCTTGGACTGCCGCAGGAAACCGTTTGATTCGTGGAATTACTCCCTACTACGTTAACTTTTTTTTATTTCGTCAAAAGATTAAACCGAATATTCACAAGGGTTTCAGGGACGAGTTATACAAGTCATGTCTCTATGCCAAAGCAAAAGAAAAAGGAACTAATTTAACTTAGCCTTCATACAGATGGTAATATGAATATTTACAATCGGCGGTAATGCGCCCAAGAATTACTGTGTGTTGCTCTCAAAGAAAGAGTTACCGCAAGCACCAAACATTGCATTCATGACTCGTAACGTATTCCAATCCGTACTTTCATAAACGTTCGTGACTTGTAACGTATTCCAATCCGTACTTTCATAAACGTTAACTTCAGTCTATCCTTTCGTAGTTCCAAGTTTAAAGTATAGAATGTATGATATATCATAAAAACTGCCTTCATGCACCCATTGTACATATTTTCTTCCTATACGAATGTTACAAATATTATGGTAGCAGCCAATTTGGGCAGTCAGTATGCAAAAATTTTAGTAGTTTATTGGTGCATTCGCTTGAATCGTTTCATTTTCAGTGCTTGAGATCCGTGTTGCCCAACCCCTTGGTAAATTACCAATTTACCCAGTGGGGTATTGGACCCACAGAGTGAGGTAATGGGTGCTCGTTCTGTGTGAGAAATATGACCTATGACCGTGACAAAAACACGCAATATTGCCGGCGATGTGTTCGATGAAGTAAATGGTAATTGCAAAATTTTATCGTTGGATAATCACATCGAAAAGGTTAGGAAACACTGCTCTAGATGGGTGAGTTGCTCAGTGAGACAGAAGCTTAATTATGTAACTTTTTGATAATCAGCAGTACTGTATGCACCGAATCTCTCGTTTTCTAAGCGCTTACTGTGTTTAAGCTTTATTACTAAGCAAAAGAGGTCTCATGAATGTACTTCTATTCGTCTAGGTGAAACCTTTCTGTCTACTATATCTCACCTGTGTAAAATACAATCCTCAGCAAATACAGTACGGTATATTACATGACACGTACGTATTTTGCTTGCCACTTAGCTTGTACGAAATCCACAAACTGTTGTGAGCTGGATTTCCTGCAGCGCTCTTGCGGCGGATCAGTGCTAAATTTTCTGTGTGAGTCTCGCCGATTGCTTCTCTTATGAAGCAAGTCGTTAGGTGTGTACCACTGAGACCTCAATGATCGCTTGCGAAACAACGGTCAAAAACTCAAGCACAAAGCTCGAAGAACGACCTTAAGTCAGCAGTTCTTTCCGTATTTCATGGTCAGTATTTGGAATAGACTCCCTTCCGATGTTGTTAGTGCGGAGTCAGTCAACACTTTTGAAAACCGTCTTGACATACATTGGAAGAGACATCCTCCACAGCTAAGAACTCCTTCACCAGGAGTCGCAAACTCTCAACGGCCAAAGCTTCCGAGGCCACCTTAATCCGTCTTCTTCTCTCTCCCGCTCCAACTACACAGTTTGACATCAACAAGCTCCCGCATATCAGCGGCTCTTGATCGTGTTTGCGTGCCTTCATGATCGTCTCCTTGGCAGGGATTCTTCCCCCTTTTTTTCTCCGTTCTCCAGTCCTCTATGCCCTACAAACATAATGGCAATAGCCCATAGAGGGCCGGAGCGTAAGTTGTGGCGTCTCTTTGGGAATGAGCCTATTGGTTCGTCTACTGCCGCCTGTCTAATCTAATCTAATTTTTATTCGGCTTGCTGTTGCCGAGACACTGTCAGTTCAGGACCGAGGGTTCAGTGCCTGTCAAAGTATCGTCATGCAGTGTGCTAGGCATGCGGGGTGAGAGTACGTTGCCGTAAAGCCTGTCGTGAGACTGTAATCACTCGGGTCCAGCGCTGGTGGTATGCCAAGTTTGTTCCTTTGTTGAGTCCATCGACTGAGCCGAAACTGTACCGCACTAACCGCTACCACGCTTAAATTGGTTGCATTTTTTCTGAGCGGCATTGCTATTAACCCTATTTGCCAGGCCCTAATGGCAAAGGCAAACTTCCCTTCACCGCCCACTCCACTTAGCAAACCCGCATGCTCTCGTTCGTGCTGCATATGAAACTCTCTAGGCACCCGAAGAGTTTACGACTGCAGTCGTAACTGAAATAAAGATATAATTACTACTTATTCTCCATTTGCAGTATCTGAAGCACTAGTTTCGCATTTAGATATGATTACGAACCTAATATTTATTAAGAATATATTATGTTTTACTCAATTTGGTTCCCCAAATGTTGCATATAAGAAAAAAGAGTTGAAATAAAGTCGACATGAACTAATATAAAAGTTTGACGTTTCGGGAGTATTATCCCATTTTCTAAAACCTAATAAAATCTAAGGGTATATACCTAAAAATAAATTTTTTTTATTTATTTAAGAAGACCTAAAATGTGATTGTGTTGGCAGTGTGGGACCTAGAGGGCGAATGACCACGGTGCGCTATGGGGTCCTCATATAAGCGTCGAGCGGCACGGGAAGCGGAGGAAAAACGGGCGAGTGCAGTCGGAGGAAAAAGCGTCAGCCTTGGTTGTGACGAGTGGTACAGTTGTAGTCGTTATATAGGGCGGGAAGAAAATGAACATGTACAGTCATGGGGGAAGATGTCTGTCCTACACAAAGAGCGGACAAACCGAGCTGTGAGCAGGGGCCGGGCGCCAGCCCCCGTACAGTCAGCAGATGAGTAGTTAGTTAGTCGGGGATAGTGTAAAGAGGTACAGCTGAGGTCATAATGTTGAGGTTAGGTCTTGTTCTATGGATATAAAGGGATTCTAATGTTGTGAGTTCGATTGGATTAGAGGAGGCAATGATTGAGA
>LQNS02278170.1:48550814-48576574 GCA_001587735.2 Parhyale hawaiensis
ACACTGCTGCGCAGTGACGCTGTGCACCTGCACTAGAGCGCACAGACCAATATCTGCCATACTTAACGAAAAACGTGCTATGGGCCCATTACCCGCAGTGGGCTCTTTGCCCCTTGTTACCCTAACTATCACGTCCCAACCGCTATAGTGTAGCATCGATCATCGTACGTCACAGAGTATAGTGGTTAATTCAATGACGCGCCCGTAAACTTGATTACATTGAGGCTTACTCGTACGAGATCTAACTCGCGTATTGCTATACGGCTAACATCTCGTTGGTAATTGAGCACGTCCGACATCTGAGTGCACAGACTTATTCTTTCAAGCTCATTTATTAAGTACATCATTAAAACCATAACGGTATAATTTCATAATCTGCGACTCCGCAGATCGCATCTCAATCCGCTGTCCCTGTCTGACAATTAGAAAACCAATGCCAATGCGTAGAAATGATTAATATGTATTATTACTCTCAGTAGTGGTGCCAGTGAACAAATATTTCTATGCATATTTCTTTGGCTCACTGAAACATGTGAATCCGAACTCTTACAGGATGATATTCGGAGACATTATTGGGAGTTACCCTTTAACGCGTAGCGGTAACAAAGCCAACACTTCTATATCTATGAGTAGTTAGAGGAGACAGTTCATCAAAGATATTATGAAATTGATGAGTGTTGTAGTGGAGGACTTAAGTTAGGCTGTTCTGTAGACCGCCATTACCAGCAACACTTGGCTTTTGAGTTGGCGTCTATGGTAGGTGAGCGAATTAAGAATTTTCAGATGCTCTGTTGAAAGTATTAATTAATTAATAGGTTATCAGCGGCACCTGTAATTACAAGTTCATTGCCAACTTTCTAAAGCAGAGCAATCAACAAGAAAAACAAGAAAAAAGCGGCCTCATGTTTTCTCAGAAAATCAAACTACCTATTATTTTTATAAGAATTGAAGATCGGTAGAGTAATGAGATATCTACTATAACTTTCATGAAATATAATTCACGTAGCAGACGCCAGCTAAATATATTTACTTGCAAAGCAATGAACAGGAGCGAGATTGGGTAAAATTATTTGGTTATTAAATTATATAACAGAAACTCAAGAAGTTACGTGGCCCTGTAAGTTCATTTAATTTCCTCGTACTTAAAACATGTTCGTGAAATATTAAAATAACTCTTTTACCATTATATAAATATGAACGCACAGACACGACAAAATAAATGTGTTCCATCAGTACCATCAAGAAATAGTATTAACTTAACCACTCTGGGAGCGCATACCTCCGCCAAGCAGGTAGCGTAAGAGAAAAAATTAAACTGGTCCTGAAGCTATCAGTTCTTCTTTATCAGCACTAGAATCTGGTCATTTGTGCTTTGGCCAGTACATACTAAGAGCTTCTGTAATGTTCTTGAAGATCTATCGATCCGTAACTTCTTGAGTTACGTTGCAAATAAAACTCGAAACAAACAAATGGACAAACAGATCTCAAAAACTTGGTCTTTTGTTTCATTGTTGCGGAGTCGGAGTTTTTTGGGAGAAGTCGGATCTTTGCTATGACCAGGAGTCGGAGTCGGCTTAATACACCCAACTCCGACTCCTCTAGGCCCAGTGAAAATATTTCTTTATATACCACAATTACCACCTAATGCAAAATTTCCTTTGAAGCATCATAATAGGAAAAAAGTGGCCACTATCGTCACAAAAAAGTCCAGAAACTATGGTAGGTATATATATAAAACTCAATTAACCAGGGATGATATGTATTTCCAAATATTTGGTACCCATGTCTGTAAAATTTTAAATTCAATCAATATAATCGAAATTACACTCGCTGTGAAGCTACATTTTATCAACAGTTCATGTGTTTCAAGTTGCCAATAAAACAGCTAAAATGGCCAATAAAACAGATACATACCTATATATCTTCCTCTCATACAATGTGATTTGTGATACAATAATTTCATTATACTAATTTTCAATTGTATGACTCATATCCGAGTTAAGCCGGTGATGTTTCTATCAGGAACCTACTCTACGATTGCCAAAACCTATCATAGTTTTCAATATATAGCTATATCTCGTCTCATACTATTCAAAAATTCAAATCTAATGTACCTAACCCAACACTTTTCACCATTTTTCACAAAACATGTCGAAGCCTGGTAGGTACAGGAATTGCGCCACTAGCACTAGCAGCCTAGCGTAGTACCTTGCTAAAATGGTAATAGCTAACACATAATTTGTTTATATTTTTTACAAATAAATTTCATAAAGCTATCCAATAATTGTGTTCTTTTATTCACTCCCTTTGATCAGCAGTATGACTGTTTCTATGTTAATTGTTGTTCCTCTCAGGGGGCATAGGATGGGCCATAGGGTTAGGTTAATTTAGGTTCGTCCATCCTATGCTATGGGGCCAGGCAACCCCAGGCGGCCCGTGTATGTCACCTCAGCCATTAGCTAGGCCTTGGGGACGTGCGTCCCTCTTTCGTGTCCAACTTGCTTCCTTCCCGGTTTCATACTCCTACTTGCTCATGCTTTATTTTGTTTTTCCTTTTCTTTCCCGACTTGTTGTTCCTATGCGCGTTGATCCTGTGTGGGAACACTTTCGTGCATGGTTTCCCCGTTTCTCTTAGCATACTCTATGTCCCTTGCTCTTTCCTCTGTGATATCGTCCGGCTCGGAAACAGAGGCTTAAACTTCCGAAAGATGTTAATTGTTAAGAATACATGCTAATAATAAACTAATAACATCCGAAAGATGTTAATTGTTAGGAATACATGCTAATAATTAATAAACTATATGGTAGTTAGTCAATAATTACAATTCACAAATATTTACGAGACAACGTAGATATTTGTTTTACTTATTTTCACTGTTGAGAGTAGCAATGAGGAAATTATTAGAATAATAGAAATCCAGCTGTGTGATGACGTTTTCATGCCTCTTCCTGATTTTCCCTCGTATTTTAGCCAGTTGATAGTTTGCTATTAATTTGACTCAGTGTTAATTATGTCAAGGAGTCGAAGTCGGTGTCGAAAAATCCCGAGTACCCGGAGTCAGAGTCGGAAATTCTAGAGAGCTAGGAGTTGAAGTCGGACTTTGGACCATCCGATTCCACAACCCTGCTTACTAATTACTTTTCGTGATATACCGAACAACTCATGTAATTGTAATGAAAATCTGTATTTAACTTTTTGAGTTGTGGTACTAAGAAAAAAGACCCAGACAAACAAACGAACGGTTGAACAGATCTCCACAAAAAGGAAGAGTACCGCACTGTCGGCACCTTCAGCTCTCTTAGTGCCAGGCTGTGCGATCTGGCTACAAATGCATTTTATCCCGTAGGAAGAAGAACACATGCAGCAAAAAAAAAAAAAAACAGCCTCACATTACTAGAGTGAAGTCGATCCCAGAATAACACGAATCTTGCGAAAACCTACATATACGGTCGCAACATCAGCAGAACGCTTGACCCTGAATATTTTCTTCAACAACCACAGCCATATAGAGCAGCGGGTGAACAGTATGGAGGAGAATATCTGCATCTTCTTTCCCATAAGCAGTCTGACTGAGAGGTCCAGACGAGGATTGATTGTAAAATTTTTCTCCCGCTTGGAGTACAATTTTAACCTAAAATATTTATATCATAATGCGGGCTGTATTTAGCTTGCGTGGTAGCTTTCCTCACAGTAACTTTGCCTCTAGTGGAGAGTTCGTTCTTGATCTTACACGCTAATAGTCAGACCTTAAAATAACTCCGCTCAGTGTTCCAATACAGTCCCTGTAAGTGCGTCATGTAAGCCGACATGGCAGAGTAATCAAAACGTCTATAACGGAGAATGTGCTAGAAGTGCTGATGGGCTCCAGTGCAAGGCCAGCGTACTGTTGGGCAGATTTTTTAACCAATATTTTTACCTCACTGCAATACTTATACAAGCTTCATGCTAATTAGAGCTGCCCGTGGACTGGCGTTGAAGGAAGTTATCACGTATTAACCTTATAAATCTATAAATCTTCTGCTCAAAGTAAGTTATTTGATGTAGCGAAGAACGAGGATCCGATAGCCGCTGCCCCGCTCTCGTAAGTGAAAAGTTTAGACTATGCCGAGGCAACCTCGGTAGAGTGTGAAGGTTACAGCGAGAGTGTGTGCCGCTGAGCCGGCATGGTCGACCAACTTAACTAAAGTGCAGTGCACTGTCGTGATGAGACGGGGTGCTACCTCCTCTATCTCTTTGCCTATGTCCCCAGTGAGTTTGTCGGCTGCCGGTTCCCCTTTTGCTCGATTATTTTTTCTCTGTTGAACGCCTCAGCAAAATTAAGCTTAAAGAATTTGTCTGCTGTTTCTTGCGCGTAAGCTTCATTGCAAGCGTGAGTTTTGTGACTTATTCGCATTAATTATGAGAAGGCTTCCTAGACTTCTCCAATTACTTAACTACTTCTCTACTAATATTAACATATAATTAACAAGTTGATGGCGTTTTATTATTTTCCATCTCACCTTCTCCCTAATTGTTGCGAGCGAGACTCTGCAAACTTGGATGGCATAAATACCCAATGTGATTACGATAAAGGGTGGCATAATTAATTCCCTAAAGGGTTGAGTGGCTCATTAGTGAATACTTGTTATATTATAGCGTAAAAGACGACTTAGCAATGCAGGAATTAAAAACGTAACGGTCGTTTTCAGTAAAACTCGCCCTGCAGCCGTCAAGCCACTATGTTTGCCACGTATCAGCCCATTCCAGCCACTCGCACTGAGCCATCTTAGGCCGGCCGAGCTTATAGTCCTTAGTGTCACGGCTCCAGTGTGTTGCAGCGACGTTCGGTCTTGCTTTCTAGTTCAAACACTTCTATTCGAAGGTGTGCAATACGAGTCATTGCTAATTAATTCTTATCAACTACGCCTAGAAATCTGTTTGCACATTTTAATATGAATTTATTGAATAAATTCAAGTAATTAAATGAAATAAATTGAATATTATTAAGTTAAATTAATATTAAATTAAATTAAAATAATTCTTTTGAAAGTAATAATTACGAATTAAAACCTCACTTTAAGTGCAGTTAATGGACTCTTTTGTATATTTACAAGAATAAACCGTACGATATTTCTTTAACTTTTAGGATCTTGCTTTGAGCCTGTGCCCGACTACAAATTGACTTTGCTGGGAGCATGTACTCTAATCGCTAAAACCATCTGTAAAAAATTGTAGAAAAATTAAGCTTTATTCCTGAAAATTTCGTGAGAATCCGCCGTTCTTGCCGTGAGGATCATTGACGGAAGTTATACCTCCGAGAAGTCATCTACCGACGAAAGTTGGCTGCACAAGTTCAGGCCATGGGACGGAGGGCAGTCCTGAAGACCTAAATTCCTGTCTAAGGAATCTATTAATTAAAATATTTCTTTTTGCTTTTTTTATTACACTTTTCGCAGTTATTATTCAAACCAGCTTTGCCAGTGTTAATGTCAACTCAGAAGAACACATGAATTTACATAATTATGCACTATGAAATAGTATTTTATATTTATTCAAGCAGCTCGTGCTGACTGTTATATAACTTCTTTTTCAATCTCGTAATAGTAATGTTTATTGCATAGCAGCACGATTGTAGGGCCATTGTGCCTTTGAACTTACGATTGGTGCAGTTACGCGGACGGCCTTCGTGCCGATACAGTTAGTGTTAATCGCAAGCCGATTGCACTGATCTCCATTGATTGTAAAATTTTCTAAAATAAAATTCTAAATATACCACAACTATTGGTGCAAATGAATTATCTCCTCGATAATTTCCAAATTTAGTACTATTAGTCCCGAAAGTTGAATTCTAAAGATTTGTTAAAAGTTGTATGTCTATGTTCTTATTTGCGTTACTTCTAATTTTAACATGTCAACTGTTCTTGATTGAGAGAAAAGTCGCCATCCGAAGTTAATAGAACGAGCGTAATTTTTTGCGAGTTTATCTTCCGACACCTTACAATTCGTGTGGGATTTCCTTCGCTGGGGAAATTTCACGTGATTTCTCAGAGCAGCGCTCTATGTAGTAACCTTGCGTGCGTCGGGGTCCTAACGCTATACCGGCACCGCTTGAGTTATCATCGCAACGCAGGCGAGTCTAGGCATGTGCACACGGTTCAACTATTATTGCACTGCCATGCACGCACTGTCTCCACGACCCACACCTAAAGATCACTTTGTAAGGATCTCGGCATATAATGTTTTGTTTAGATACCAAATAGGAATTTAGTCCATACGGCCACGCCCTAGCTGAGAGCAAGCATATTTCTTATCAATTTGAAGACATGAGGTGAGTAATTTGTTAATGCATATGACTTGTTATATACGAGACAGGAGCACTGTGTGAACTAATGCTGGAGTGCACTGATATTCGTCTTAAATCGCACTGCGAGCCGAAGGTCTTCTATGACTAATATCTTGACAGGGAGTTAAAAAAAAGAAAAACACACACACATACATACATTGAACCTAAGTACACGTTCAAAGGCAGGACCCATAACAGCTGTAAAGAATTGCTCCTCAACAAACCTGGCTTTGCCTGCTTGCACGATCTTTTGCAGAGCTGGCAGGGTTTCTCTGATGATCTGTTGGGTGTCCACGGCGAACTCCAAGTCGTTGACGAGCAGCAAATCCACATATTCGATACCGAGACGCTGTAAACTTTCGTCGATGCTCTCCATTGTTCTTTCGGCAGAGAAGTCAAATTTTTCGTACCATGTCGTCTTATAGCGACCAATTTTGGTGGAAATATAATACGATTTTCTTGGAATTTGCTTCAGTGCCTAAGAAAAAGTACAAAGAATTAAGTGTAAAAAATGTCACCATTCACCTGAACACGTAAATACCCACCGGCCGAGACAATTGATCGTTCCTCCAGAGTTCACTGAGAAGTGGCTCCATGCAGTCATCACAGCGCAACTGATCGAAATTTTTAATCGGTCTTCAAACACGGGAAATGTTCAAATGCATTAGAAACTCGTAAAGTAACTCAAATACATAAAAAGCGATCAAAAAATCCGTGTAATTATCGGCCAATTAGCCATACATTGGTTTGTGAGCAAAATAAGGGCACGATATTTGAAGAAGCACATCACTGACCACGACATGTCATTTCCGACGCCCAACATGGCTTCCGAAATAGTATATATTGTTTGACTAACTAAATGAACTGTTTCTCCAGAGCAACCGACATCAAATACGAAGCAACAGCAGTATATCTCTTTTACTTAGGCTTCCATAAGACGTTCAACAAAGTCCCCCATCAGTGTGTGATGAAAAATGGAGGTCCACTGTATCAAGGGTGACTTTTCAAGCTGGATTCAACCACGGCTCGAAATTGTCAATAGCAGGTACAACTTCAAAGAGGGACAAGCGACGGGACGCCAGCCTTATCTGGGGCTTCACAAGGTGACATACTTGGTTCCTCCTGTTCAGTTTCTACCAGCAATCTTAATCATAGCACCCTCAGAGAAGTCATTATATATGCGGATGACACAAAACTCAACCATCGTACTGAAAGGCGTCAAGACGATGCGTCCACTGATTTCATTTTCTTTATAGCTATGTGCTCAGACAGAGTATGTATTTCTAACCTTGTTAGCATAGACAGTTTTGATTGCAAAAACTTACTTCAGTTAAGGGGATGTGTTAGGGGACTTAAGCTACCTTTCGATAAAGTGAAAAGTACTAAACAGGCAGTTACTTTTGATGTCAATGAATTTACAGCGTTTGGCAAGACGTTGCTGACATGAACAGTGAGAAAAGAACTCCAACAAATGAAGCCAACGGTGCCTCCTTGAGACCAATCGGAGATGTTAAGGTAATCACCGGACATTATCCGTTCCCAATTAAAGATCAACTAAATTCCAATAAATTTCCGATAAGAAAGGACGCACTTGTCACGGGAACTCACCTTACCGAAGAGTTCCTCGCCTCTGCCACAACCATAAGCAGGCGACGTGTCAATGAAGTTGATGCCGTATTTGATGGCTTGGATGATGGTCTCGATGCTGCTCTGCTCCTCCACGGGTCCGTATTCACCACCCGCCGAGGCCCCACCCAGACCGATGTGACTCACCACCATGTCTGGCCACACAAGTAAAAACAATACACGTACGCTTCGAACCTTTTCAGGGAACGTTGAGGCCGGTTCACACGTAAGGCTTTTGTGCTACGTTTATCCTTCACAGCTTATGGAAGCGTAACACTGAACCTGTCTAAACAGCAGTAAAATATTCAGCTATATAAGTTCTAATACACTGCAAATTTGAAGACATGCAAACTTTGGTAGTGACACTTGCTCACAGTTGTGTTTGCAAAATTCTGGGGTGTTTAGAAGGATGAACGTAGAGCAGAAGACTATCGTGTGAACCAGTATGTAGAAATACTATGCAAAGATCAGGTGATTTCTTAAAGAGGTGGCACCATAACAAATCGTTGTTCATGTACTTCATGTTCAAACGAGACAGTAGAGCGCTCAAAAATATTAGGCCGAGACCTTTTTTGCCAAATTTAAATCCTGGGAAACTAATTTAAAAAAAGTTTTGGGGTATTTTAGAGTGTTTCACGTTTTCTCTGCGTCAGCGCTAATAGAAAATAAGAAGTTAATTGTTTTTATGAGCATCTCTCAAAATTAGCGCCGCCAAGCTAGGAGGTTAGATTTGCCGGGTCCTGTTTTTCTCTTATTCCGTCTGTTAGTAACATAATTCAAGAATTTATCAACGGACCTTCGTAAAATTTACAGGAACTGTGGAGCATGTCATGAGGAACAGATGAACAAATTTTGGTAATCACCTGTAAAGCCGTTGGTCAATTTGTCTCCTTGTCTATCACTCTGTCATTTAGCATTGTGTAATTTGTGTGGCTTGCGGGAAGTTTACGCTCTAGAAGTGTAGTTATGTTAATATTTATGTTAGTGGCAACAGATATAAAATGTTTCAAGAAGAAGCAATGCGCTCTAGAATCATTGTTAGCACATCTCGGCGACACAGCAAACGTCTACTACAAATTATGAAGCATAGTTCGTGTGTCTTAATTCGTTGAATCATACCCTTAGCGAACAGAAATTTAAGCATACATTTCATAAATTGACCTTTCAGCTCACTACATATCAGAATGCTACTTTCATATAATCATTGACCCATATTTTCTTACACTCTTGCTTTAAAAAAGAGTTATGATACCACCTCTTGAAACTTATGATATAAATTTTTACGAATTCATCTATGCACCGTCTGGAAATCAAAGGGAAACACTAACATGTTGACAGCGCGTTGGATATACTGCGGAAGAGCACGCGATGTTTCTCATAAACGGAAACACGATTATACGGGGTGAGTTGTGCTTTGCGGACTATAGTTTTTTGAATCTAAGCTTATGAACATTCCACATTGTTCATTGTTTGTCTACAATAACTAGACATTGTCTGATCGAGAGAACATACCTGTGTTACCGAGTCTGTTGTAGCGGAGTTTGGTCGCCTTCTCCGACACATGAAAGCCTTGAACGAAGGTTGGCACATCCATACTGCTTAACAACTTTCGATCCTATGCTTCAATTACGAATAACATTAACCAAAAGCACTAAGATTAGTGGAAGAAACCTCTAGAATCTAACAGCTTCCTGGAAATAAAAAATATATACGCATTTCAGCAAGCCGTGAGCAGCGAATCCGTTTTATAAAAATATGCAAATAAAGTATACTAAGGAGACTTGCATGTGGCGGTGCATTAGATCTGGCAACAGTGGAGACTTGCGTTTGGATGGGAAGCAAATTAACGACCAGTTGCACACTTTCAGCTGCAAGTTGCGCGCAGCGCCACGGTTCACAGATGGTCTTGGTAAAGTGAGTGCACTGGCTCAAGCTTCTGCTCATCAAAACCTATTTGCTTATCTAACTTTTCAGCTCTTCTAAAATAATTTAATTCACTGCGCGTTAAGGTCAATAAAAATTGATTGATTTCCATCATCTAAAATTAATTGAAAGCAACGTTTCGATGCATTTCGAGCATCATCTTCAGGCTGTAAAACAGAGATACAGATTAGAACTGGCAAAGAACCTAGTAAATGGCGAAGTTATAAAAGTTATAATTTGCGAAGTTATCGACGGACAGGAATTATTTCCTGTAGAATACACGCTTCTCCAGATGCCTGAAGAATTACGTGATCGAGAAACAAAATATTAAAACAGTGACTGAACTTACAATCACGGCGGTTTTCGCGGCTTCTGTGTGGTGTTTTTCCTCGGTATTCCGTCGCTGTAAGATAATCTTCCTGATCTTGTCGCATTTCCAAACTTTTCAACCAATTGGTACCATTCAAACGCCGAAGTGCGTCTCTGTGACTCGGCCTTAGGACCAGCTATATATGCATCTCATTATCCCCATGAGGACGGTTTGCCCGAATTTGGCTCCATTCTACTTTTGTATGTTTCCCCTGGATTAGCTACAGCCGTTCTTGCGCCAAGCAACTGTTCCTAACTTCACATCTGGTCATTAGCACAATGACCTAGCTTCCTTTTAGTCCCATTACGGCAATTTGATTCGTGGCGGCACCTCTCGTCATAATTACCTCCGCCAAGGAGGTTATGTTTTTGTCGGGTTTGTTTGTCTATCTGTCTGTCACCAAGATAACTCAAAAAGTTTTGGACGGGTTTTGACAAAATTAGAGGGATTGTTAGGTATGTTAGGAGGAACAGATGATTACTTTTTGGTGAAAATCTGCTTTTCAGTTTCTTTGTTTGTCTGCCTGCCTCATTTTTCTCAATACCTTAACTCAAAAAGTTATAGATGGATTTTTTATGAAATTAACATGAGTTGTTAGGTATATCACAAAGAGTAAATGACCAAATTCTTGTGATGATTTGTCTGTTTGTTCTCATGCGTTTTTTGTTGCTGTGTTTGATTTTATGTGTGTCTGCGCAATAACTAGAAAAGTTTTGAGTGAATCTTATGAAACTTACAGGAATTGTTAGTAATGTTAAAAGGCGTAAATGATTTAATTTTGATGCAGATCGGCTGATTTGTTTATATGTTTGACTTATATATGTTTGTCATATTGTTTGTGAGGAGCATAACTCAAGCAGTTATGAAAGGATCTTTAAAAAATTCTAGAAACTGTTAATACTATTAAAAGGAACAAATGATTAGATTTTGAAGTTGATACAAAAGAAATCATGGTTTCGGAGTCAAGTTGAATTTTTTGTAACCGGTGACTTACTTGGCGGAGGCATGCGCTCTTAGAGTGCTCTAGTATAATCACTGGAACAAGTTATTTAGTATTTTGATTTTGAATCAAACAAAAGTAGTTTATTTATACACATTAATATAAATAAGATTCTGCTGTCCTTGAAAGTATGTGTCGTTTAAGCTAGAAAAACGTTTGGCCATATGTTTGGCCATGGGATATCCCGAAGTGGCCATTTTGGCCATTTTTTCCTATAAAATGTGGCCATCAGCCGACTGATTTATCTGGCAACCCTGAAGCAAACCAATTGAACCAGTGCGAGTTTGAAGCCAGTAGAGTCAACAGGCGGTCAACAGCGGGTGATTTCGTGAACCTTTTTTTCTACAACCTGTTCAGAATGAATGACAGTGCGACATGAAATACCTACTTATATTTTTCACGATCCGGACACACAGCCCGAGAGCCGGGAATGGAACCTTCCGTTATCACGATCGAGACTCAGAAAAGCCAGAATGAGAAAAAAAAAAATCAAAACAACGCCGGTTTCTTTTTTTAAGCCGGGGAACGCACGTGGGAAAATTATGCCTCAAGGTTATACAGTAAACCAACGTTTTTACAGAAAATATTTTTAAATTTTTCGAGTCAAACATGAACATCGAAGTTGCATCGCGACAAAGAGTTTTAATTGCCAAACAGCGATTTTAATTAACGAGTTTTGACAAGTGAAAACATATCCCTTGCTCCAAAGCCGCCTTATTCACCAGATTTGAGTCAGTGATTTTTTCCTCTCCCAAGCTTGAAGCTTCACTCCAAAGGACGCCACTTTGGGATTGGAACATATCGCAAAGTCTTCTGACTCTTCTCCGCGGATGGAAGAGACAATGAGTTCCAGCGCATACACTACAGAAAAGAATAGGCAACCAGCCCCAGCGCTGGGTGGCGTCCCGCAACTACTTTGCGGGTGACAATGAGGAATTGTAATTTCATTTGAACAAAACAGCTATAGAAAATCAGACTTGATTATTCAATGTGTATTCCTCGTATATAACTGGAATTGAAATCCATTTGCGTTTTCTAGCAAGAAGCGACTATCACCAAAGTATCTCGCATGGTCAGATGCCTGGTCTCAGAGACTCTTGCTAATTTTAATTCGTAACGGCATATTTCAATGCCTGGCGTATAAATACATTGTTTATTCAATGATATACAAAAAGTTTTGATCCTGTTTGGCCCGCAGCGTCTGGCAAAAATTATCCATTGGGGGTTAACCTCACAGAAAATGTATGGGGACAAAATTGTGCTGGCACGTGATCAAAATTGTCATGCATGACATCACAGTTTCTCCCAGCCATTCACGCTTCAGCAGGTTCCTTACCACAAGAATGTTAGTTCATCTGGTTGTAATGTCACGGGTAGGTTTCTTATGGTCAAATGGGAGCACACTCGTCTCTCTATTCACCATATTGATTAAAAACTCCTTGTCCGATCATATATTTCCAACGATTCAACCGAGGGCTTCGACCTACCATCTGCGTCTCAACCCAGAGACTTTACCACTAAAGACGTACCTATCAATGCAATGTATGGGGAAGTTGCTCAGAAGAAACACCACCGCAGTTTCGCCAGACAAAGTCATCCTTTGCTGGAAAGCAAATGACGTACAGAACTTTACTACATTGGTGCAATTTTTATATAATGCTTACAGGTGATGACATAATTCCTAGGAAAAAATCTGTAGGGATGCACTGAGTGCACTTGCAACTGAGAGCACGTTTACTACACGCTCTCTATTAACGTGTGATACAATGTACAACTACTCTACTGACTAGTATCTGTTTTCCGCCAGCTTCTACATTACACCTATGCCCTTTTTGCGCAATTGGTAGAGAAGTTACAGTAACGAATACACGCTCTCTATTAAGTCACGCTCGTAATGTTATAAGTGTAGATGAAGGCTAGCTGATGTTAACCACTCGAAAGCAACATCTGCGATATACCTATATAATAAGGTGACAACACAAAATATGGAATTTTAGAATTACAGGGCAAAAAGCAATGCACTCATGAGAGCTGCGTAATTGTGACGGTTGACAATACATACAGTTGCATCCTGTCGAATGTCACTGATGGGGAGTCTCGTATGACGAATCGGATACTTGTGTCATCCGACATCCACTGAAAAGCTTATGTAGAGAAATTTACCACCAAATGTTACAAATTTGCAGCAATGAACTAAAGAAGAAATAAAGGTAAACTGAGCATTTGATGTAAAGGCGCTAGTTATTTAACACGAGCGCTTCATCTGCACTGCGCAGAACCGGTGCTCGGCCTTGTCTACACCGCCCCACCCGTCATGTGCACCACCTAGTAAAAGTAGTGTAGATGTAACTGCATGGCTTTGTCGATAGAACCTTTTTACGGCAAAAATGTGTTGGCAGATCACGGCATACAACTGAGAACTCCAGTGCATTGCTTGATCCATTTCTGCAGCGGCAGTTTGTCGAGAGGCAATAAACATGAAGCACTAATTTTGTGAGACAATGTTGCGCACCACAGCCACAAGCCTGCGAATGAGGACACCAACCAAACCATGCAGTTCAGCCTCACTGCGACGGTGTGTGACCTTCAGCTACCATATATATACTGCCAATACCCAAGTAAATAAATCGAAGAACTGCCGTACCTTCTTCACTCGCTAGAAATATTCACGTGTGAGATAAGATGCCGAGTTGTGGAGCACGATATGACTGCTAAAACATTGTTTGTCACACGATGTGTGACTAGATCGTTGCAGACGAATGAAGACGATGTTATTTACCTATTTCAGCAACTACGCGCGATATTTTGCTTCCCCGAAACAGAAACACCATGATTTTTTTTTAGCAGTACCAACAGATGACGCAAAGAGAATCAATTAACTTTATTATAATAAATCATGAGGTGACAATAAAGGCGAAAACGGCAAATTTTGATGGTGGTAAGCAAGTCTTTCCTACGTCCCAGTCAACTCTTTGTACCTAGCCTATACATAGTTTCATTTGTAAAATTCACTTTCTGCTGTTATGCAAGTCACGGACCGTTGTCTTCCCTCGTTGCGTAATCAGCTGCTGAGCGTTTCTGTTGAAATTGGCGCCATATTTTTCAGGGCCACGCCGCTATATCTGCAGCACTCTCAAGGTCGATCTATATTGATCCTCTGCCACAGCGGCTTCGTCCAGCCATGCAAGCATCGCTGGCAACTTTCCTGCCTGTAAATAAACGATGTCTGCTGCACTGGAACTACGTTATGCACTGGATCTTAATTTCCACACTAAAATCTTGTCCGAAGGAACAATAGCACGAAACACAGACACCCAAACTCAGCGACTACCTCACGCAGACTGTGCTTGAAACTCGCAGACGGTGCCAAGTTGCCAACCCAGTGACTGATTCTGCAGAGAATGGCAACGGTGCCGTCAGCCTGCAGACGGGTGTGCGTGGCGCGCTACTCTGCTTGCTGGTCATGTGCCACACGGTCTCAAGCAATTGGGTACGGTACCCGTCTCTACAAGAGGCGTCTTTTTGTGGCCACGCTTGCGATCAGAATCACCGTAATCATGATCATCGTGAACACTGAAAAGCACAAGAACGGTCAACGATTTTGTAAACAAACCAGAGACGCCACGTCAATGTTCGAAAAAATATATTTTTTAGTGTATTTTTAAGGAAAATGGTAGGGAATTGATTTATTATGAGCCTTTATTGATTTTGAAGCCAATGCATAACTGAACTAGCAGTATTTACTGAATTTTGAACATACACAGGCATAAAACTAAGGAAACTACAATTCTGGAAGTCAATATTACAAACAATCATCATAACATCATTCAATTTATCCCTAAATATAAGAAAACATCGCGACCTTGCATTTCAAATTTTGAATTTTTACTTGTCCAACAGCTGGAATCACTCTTTGATCACGCATGATTAGCCTGCGGAGGAAATCACGCTGCAATCAATCCTCACCACTGATCACGCTTGATTGCTATCAGAATCACGTCAAAATGCGGTCACAAAAACGTGCGAATCATGCGCGATCAAG
The DNA here is from genome assembly GCA_001587735.2 of Parhyale hawaiensis. Taxonomy (NCBI): domain Eukaryota; kingdom Metazoa; phylum Arthropoda; class Malacostraca; order Amphipoda; family Hyalidae; genus Parhyale; species Parhyale hawaiensis. Next base: position 48,566,099 of record LQNS02278170.1, read on the forward strand.
GAGAATCTTCCGCGCGGGGGTCACAAAAAGACGCCTAAGGTAATCTAAAGAACTGTCTCTCGAAAATGGTTCGATCCCGTTCACTCCATGGCCAAATTACGAGGCCCAGTGCGATGTTTTTGGTATACCTACTTGGCATTTTTCATTTTTCGATATGTCTTGACAGAAAAGTTAAATTCAATTACTCAGAGGCGGTAAATTTCGATAGATAAGACGGAAATATGCAGAGCAGGCACTAAAAATTTCAAGTTGCGTCTTATAAATTGTCCAGAGACCGTACCGATCGGACCAACTTGGTGACGTACTGACCCATCTTCACACGCAGTACAGAGACTTCTCTGATTTACTGTTACCTTTTTCTTTCTGAACGTTTTATTTCTTCTCCCGTGGAAGTGAGGGTAATACAATGTTCCCTCGAAATGGAGAAAAGTTTTCACTTAAATTCGAAGTTTATATGAACACTTTGGTCGCGACATGAAATAAGTATATGTAGGGCCTATTGTTTTGCTGAGCGTGACAGTTTTCCTCAGACCGATTCCGCCAACTTCATGTAGTTTTGAATAACTACGACAGCAAAATCATGCAATAACCTCTACACCCATTTGATCTTGGGGGTCCATAGCCTTTGGCACCAGAGTCGAGGTCTTGAATTTGCCACATAATATTTGTAGAAAATAAGGTTAAGGCTAACTTTACTGCCGGTCGGTGAAACAAGTCGGAGCACTGCATTCTTGATCTTATTTAGACCTTGATGTTAATGGATCTTGACGATGATGGTATAAAAAAGCTGAGAGCATGGCCGCATTGTTTTGATAAAAGTAGGCTCTGTCACATAATTCTCGCGGTTTGAGACTAGCATTCACGTTATATTAGTTTTGTATACATACCGTACCTTTAATGACGCTGGCATATTGCTAATCGTCTGCTCGTATTTTTCAAATTCCTGTATCACTAATGATTTATACAAGCATAAACCCATCAGTTTTCAACCATGAAAATGAGATTTATTTAGAACTAAAGCACTCTGAGAGTGCATACCTCCGCCAAGGAAAGCACGCTAACGAAAATTTTGAATTGGTTCTGAAACTATGAATTATTTTTTATCAGCACCAAAACCTGGTAATTTGTTCGGCTTGGCAGTAACTCATGAGTTATGTTCTGGAAAACATTTTGACAAACATTAGTCAAACACACAAACGGACGAGCCGATCATCAGCAAAATTTGGCTATTTGTTTCCTTCAACATATCCACCAATTCTTACAAATTGCGTGAAGATCCGATCATACCTGTTTAAGTTATACTTCTCACAAACATATTAACAAACTAGGCAAATACACAAACAAAGGAACCGATCATCACATTTTAACATTTCTAACAATTCCTTTAAATTTCATAAAGATCCGTTCAAAACTTTTTATAAAACTTTTGATAAACTTTTTTATAAAATTAAATACAGAGACAAACGACCCAACAGATCGCCCAAAAAAAAAAAATTATTTACTTTTCGTGATATACTTAGCAACTCTTGTGAATTTAAAAAAAAATTCGTACATAACTTTTTGAGTTATGGCATTAAGAAGAAAGAGGCCGATGAACAAACAAATAAACGTGTAGACGGATCTTCACCAAAAGATAATCAACTGTTCCTCTAACACACCTAAATATCCTTAAAGTTTCGCACAGATCTGTCCATAACTTTTTTGAGTTATCTTGGTGACAAACAGGCATATAGACAGACAAGCATACAAACTTAGCGAATATGCTACCTCCTTGGCGGAGGTAATTATTAATTTTCGCCACATCGAACTTTATTAGCATATATACGTAAAGTATTAGAAAGAGTGGCACACAAAACAGGAACTTTTGAAGGATTTAAACTAATTTTAAAAACTTGAACTTCCAGAAAAAATTCAGCCGCAGACATTAAAAATTAACTTTATAAAATAACCAAACAGCCATCATTGCCTATGGTAAATTGCCGTCATAAAGGGTCAATTATATATTTACTGCATATATTGAGGACTGGGCTTGGCTACGCTAATCTTTACTGGGATCTTAGACCGTTGCCGTTTCTCAGTTTCGGGCTATACAGTTCCGCCAAGCCACTCCATGCACTGTTTTAACTTGTATCCAACATGGCAAATATAATATCTGAGCTCCACCTTCAGCTCCGCAGTCAGTTTCATAGTGTTCTAATTTATGTCGAACATGAACTCATGCGGAAAAAATTTAATAGTCTATTAACTCGATTAGGAGTCGTGAAATTCTAGAATGTAAATAAGATGTACACGAATAATTTATGTTGCCATTGCGCAATATTTTCGAAGGCAGCTGACATGAACACTATTAGATTAGATTAGATAGGCGGCAGTAGACGAACCAATAGGCCCATTCCCAAAGAGACACCGGGACATACGCCCCGGCACTCTATGAGCTATTGCTATTGAAAATAAACTGACAGTCCCAGTAACTTGAGTATAAATAAATGAGACATATTAAAACGTAATTCAAAATGCAGATGGGCCAGCATACTCATATGCAGATATAATATGAAAGCGGCTAAGTTAAAAATGAACTGACGGATAAATATAAGACAGCAGGTGTTATAAAGGCTGTTGCACACGCGAAACGAAACACTGCAACGTTTCTCCCTACTCTACATTACAGTGCAGCTGACACGGACTCTACTCACACCGGTTGAGAGAACGTATCGATTGCACAGTTTCGAATATTTCTCTTTATATCTGGTGAGTTTAAATTCGCAGCGACGTGTATGTTAAAGCGTTGTTCATACGTCTTACTCTGCAGTCGCGGCTAGAGAAACTATTGTTCACAGACCGTGAAAGGTTTCGGTACTTTTACGTTCGCGTGCAGTGGGCCTTACACGACATAGTGATTGATAACTATTTTATGGAAATGAAGAGAAAACAGTAAGGCACAGTGGTTCCTAAAGTTTAATTTTGTACGGATCCCCTGCGAAATCACCCTGAAATACACAACCCCCTCCCCCTTCTCGCCATTAAAATTGCATCATCGTAGTATATAACGTACTGAATGAGTATTGGAGATGTCGATGGCTTCCAGGCATTTTTTTTTTCAGTTAATACAGAACGGCCGAAGTACAACAACATACGCCAAACCATAGACCACTCTATACATACATAGACCACACCATACATTGACTGGACACTGGCTCCTAAGGCAGATTTCGGTCCTACAATTGGGCCCGCAGCATGACTGCCCGGTGCCGCAGACGCATTTTTATATGTTCTCCCATTACCCTTGCATACTTTGTTTAGCCCACTTGACTTCATGCTTTTGCATTCAGTAATGACAGGCAAACCTGTACATACTTATGAAACTTCTATACGCAACAAATCAACAAATCTATTAAAGCTTGAAGTGTAATTGCGTAGAGCAGCTGTTTATGACATCTTTTGATATTTGCAGTGAATTTATTTCGCCATAGTTAGTAGAATAAACAGTCTTATTTTGTGGAACAGAAGCTTCTCAAATTCGTGGTATGCTCGATTTGTAATTAAATGCCAAGTAAACAGCTGATGAAAATATTAATGAAATTTATTAGGTAGCTATACAGGCTAAGCGATAAAATCACAACAGACTGCAGAGCTGAAAGGTGAGTTGGAATTGCTTGCAGCCATAAAGTGATGGAGCCCGGCCAGCTGCGAAGTGATGAAGCACTGGCCGCCAGCAAGTGATTTAGTAGCATCGGAAGTTGTGAAGTGATCTAGCATTTGAAGCAGTGTAGTGATATATCATAGGCAGCAGTGGAGTGATATACTATTGGCGGCCGTGAAGTGATCTGAATGATGAAGAACTGGCCGCCATGCAGTGATGTAGTATTGACAGCAGTGAATGATTCAGCATTGGCAGCCGTGAAGGACATTGCATTGGCAACCATGAAGTGATGTAGCTTTGACAGCTGTTCAGTGATATATCATTGGCTGCCCCGAAGTGATGTAATGTAGGTCACTGTGAAGTGATTTAACTCCGGCAACCATGATGCGTTTCAACTTAGGCAACCAAAAAGTGATGAAAGATTTATTTATTTCTCATATATTTCTCCTCGATCAGGCGGGAGGTGTTCTTGGATTATTCTATAACAGCTTATATTAAAAACTCCGCGTAACATAGGAAACCATTAGTGATATGACGTAGGCAAACCACAAAGTGGTGTAATATACAAAGGCAGTTAGATGATGATATTAACAATCACGATGTGCAGTTTTAGATGGTTCCACTAATGTAGGGTTATATCAGCCATAAATTGTTATGGTCAAATATTTATGGGCTGTCTTGGTATCTTTATCTTATAGTTAGACATGTAATTATTGTTCATTGGTAAGTACCAATGTAGTATTACTGTGGTTTTAATTCATTTTTTAACATTACTGGGTTTTCTTAACCTCCCTTTTGTTGCGGCTATTCGGATGAGGGCTACCGAAAGCTGTACATACATCATTATTTCTGAGGTTATTGCTTCAAATCCGCCATTTGAAAAGAATTCAATTGAATGTGATATTAAAGTACATAACGTGTAGTATATATGAGCCAATTTTTTTCTGTAAAATTTTAATATTCCTAGAAATAATTATGAATTTTAAATTTTTCTTTGTGTCCGAAGGTATGATGTATATCGACCACTGAAGATATGTGATTGTGAATTTAGATTCCCTGCTCTGCAAAGCATTCGTTTTGGTACGACAAAGAAATCAATCAATCTTTGTCTGAGGTCTCTGTGATTATCAGAACTCATTTTATTAACACCTACGTAAATCGGCCTCCAGCCCCAGTTGCGATAGGACCGATTTCAGTTTCCAGTCAATGCAGGGTGTGGTCTATGGCCAAACATATAATTGCTCATGTCGCAGTCACGTGACATCCCAGCTCAGCCCAATATTCGCATACAGCGAGTTTTCACCTTTAACACTCTTAAATTAATTTTCACTGGCCCTAAATGACTATTTGCATTGAATGATGGCTAGCAATTGCTGTTCTCGAGTTTTTGTAAAAAAAATCTAAGAATTTGAGATAGAGCAAATACATTTAGGGGTGACTGTACGATAGTAAAATTTTTCAATGCCAATAAATAGATGTAAAAGAATATTATAAGCTACTTAAACTTATACTTTTCCTACAATAACCTTAAAATATATACAGTGCCTAGACATAAGTATTTGCACAACTCTATTTTTGATGTATTTTTAAAAATTCAGAGTCTGCTTTATGATAATTAATACAGGAAGTTTATCTAACATATATATAATAGAATATTTAAACAGAACAGTCAAATGTGCACTTATAACAAGAAAATTTAACGCAAGCAAAAGTAATGAGGGACAAAAGTATTTGGCCAAAAAAAAAAATATGACATTAGCAATTGGTAGCGTGACCGTTATTGGCAATAACAGCATGGAGACGATTGTCATAGCTGGAAATTAACTTAGATTTTGGTGTTGATACAAAGAAAATAATGATTTAGAGCCAATTTGAATTTTTCGTTACCGTTGCCTTTCTTGGCGGAGATGGGCGCTCTCATAGTTCTCTAGTTTGAACTTATTTAGTATGTTTTGTCGGGTTTTGGAGCTACATTTATTTAAAATCACTAAGGGGGGGGGGCGGGGCTCGAAGGAAAAAGTACATCCCTAAGGGGTACGTGGGAGTAAAAAAGTTAAGAACCACTCAGCTAGACAGTCGTCTACCTTTCCCCGGCACTGCATTCATAAAGATAACCCCACAATTGAACACCATCCACTGCCCTGCAGAAATTCACTGAGTATTTTGATTCCTGGGCCCTTTTTTCCTGAGTTTTTCCTGTTTTCTCTGAGTGACTTTATCCCCGAGTTTCCTTGTTCTCCCTGTTTTCCAGACTGCTAGACACCCTGAATTAGTAGCTGAACCGTCCCATACCTTAGAAGAGGTGCAAAAACAGCAGAGCATGACTGAATTAAATTACATGGTTTCCCGTAGCGTATCCATGATACCGACCGATGAGCTTTCAGTACATCTACGTTTTCTCTTAAAGCTTGGCTTGAAGCAAGGAGCTACACGGATACCCTCTCGTAGATTCTGAGGCCGGTTAATGAGACTGGTCTATAGTTTGCTGGATCTGTACTATTTCCGGCTTTTGGGATTGGGAGAGCGCATGCTCTCTCTGAGAGAGTAATCACATGGCTTGTCACGAGACTGGACTTGGCGTTTGGAGTCCTTGAAGTGGATGAACTACTCTCAAGCAGTGGGACGAAGGCAGTGGTCAGCACTTATAATTAAGGAAGATGCAGATAGGCAGTTCTTCAATATCGTGTCTGAAAATTTATATCCCAGTGCTCACCCTGTTACTTTCATTATAAATTAGTATACAGGATACAAATTTCCTTTACATACTTCCATCCGATAGAATTTCGTCGATGGTTAATGGCTATAAAAATTTGAGCTCAGGATTCCTTCCTATACTGGCTGCGTGAGGCAATGCCGCTCTCCGATTGGCTATGCCAGTCAGCCAGTTCAAAGGAAAAGTTTACTCGAAACGATCTCGTAGGGTAAATAGAGAGGGTGTACTCCTCTATTAGAACCCTTGGCTTGAAGAGAAAATTCTTTGTGAATAGATGACAGGAAGCAGCAAAAAATGTGTCCCCTGCCCTGTGAGAAATCATAGCTTCGTCTCTGCTTTATGGATTAGCTACGTACTGAATTTTAGCGTCGTGAACTGAGAACAAACATACAGTATGTTTCGATGTTGATAAGTTAAAGTATTGGACACTCTGGATTTATATTTTCAAGGAGTATTAAGAATATCTTCTGAGTTATGAGATTTACTGCCAAAGGTTTCGAACAACTAAACGTTGATCATCGTCAGAGGAACGATGGCTCTAACGTTTCTAATTTTCGTTCCCCTGACGATGATCAACGTATAGTTGTGAGAAAACTTGCACAGTAAAACTCGTACCTCAGAAGACATTCTTAGTACTCCTTGAAAATATGTTTCGATGTATGGAAAGTGCTAAACATCAGATGCCAGAACCGCGCTAGGAGATGATGAAAATATCTCCATAGTTTTACTGTCAAAGTTGTTTCAAGACTCCGAGGTTTCAAGCAAAAAATGTATCCAGATACAAAGGGATGAGGATTTCACTTCTGCAACCTGGTCATCTATCTCCGTGAAAAAACTACTTTTATTTATACAAAATGTACAACCTAGCCTATTTTTCGCCTATCTATTTCGTAAAAACGTGGCACTATACTTATAAATAAATGCATAACTATATTGCCTCGTGGCGTAAGACCATCACCCGCGATGGGAGCAAATTTCATCACCATCATTTTTGATGGCCGGCTAATCCTAGTTCTTTGGCGTGATCACATCGAGGGCAGCCCACCAGACTCCCTGCAAAAAATCATGAGCATAGCTCAACTCCTACTACCGTTTTTGGGTGGAGAGCAAATTTCAACGGCGTCATTTATGGCCAGCTAATCCTAGTTTTTTGGCATGGGTCACATCTAGGTCAACCCACCAAACTCCCTACAAAAAATTATGAAGATTGCTCAACTTCTTCGTCCACTTTTTGGGTGGACAGACAAACAAATATATATATATATTTATATATTACTTAAATCTTCAACGATAACATTGTCACCTCTCTCACTTCGCTCGAGGGTGATAAACACACGACGTTCGTTCTTAGTATTAGATTAGATTTTTGTCGATTATTGCGTTGTGCGTTGTGTCACTGCGGCAAAGTGTTAGTGTTATAGATTAGAAGGGGTTAAAACTAATAGCTAGTTCTGGAATACCTCAGACATGGGCCGGGCTTTCGTCACGTCTCTTGCGTGGTGGCTTTGCTTCTTTCCGCCTCGGTAGTCATGCTAGCGCTACTTGCCTCTGTTCTTCTGCTTATTTCCTGTATTGCGGCTCCTAAGAGTAGTTCCGTGCGGAAGCGCTTCTGTGTATGAATTCCGTGTTGTCTAAACATACTACATGTTCCTTCCCTCCTCATCTGCGTTATCACCTTGGTCAGAGAAGGGAACTTTGAACTTTTCATTAGTTTAGTGTACAAGATGGGAATTTGTGATATTCCAGTCTCATATGAAATAATGTGTGAGGCGCCTTGCGGAGAGTCGCAAGCCTGGCAACCCCATAGGCAACTGCCAATGCGGTTAGCTGGGCTTCTTTTTACCGTCTTTCCTTATAAGATTTTTCATCTTTTTCGTGGCTAGGATCTTCTCTACTTTTTTAATTCCTGCTGATGGTTTTCTTTTTTTATTTTTACCTTGCAAGGTGCTCCTGTGCAAGTACTAGACTACTGATAGTTAGATTCGCTCATCCTGTGTTGTGGGACCCTGTATTACAATACCTTTACCATTAGCTATGCCTTCAGGACGTCTGTCTTTCGTGCCTACCTTCCTTCCTTCTCATCTCATCCTCCTACTGATCTTCTTCCTTTTGTTCTTCCTCCCTTCTTCCTCTCGTTAGTCCCCTGAGGGTTGATCCTGAGTGGGAACACCATCGTGCTTCGGCTCCACGTTTCTATCGACGTAATTTTCGTCCCTTTCTTTCTTCCTGTGTGATGTCGCCTTTGTTGTGGAAATGGAGACTTGGGCTTCTGAATATAATAATACCGATTGTTTTCCTTTGTATTCTCTTTCAGAAGTCTTGTCGAAGGAACTTCGGTGCAAGGGAAGGCGACTGCTAATTGAGATATATAGGCCTATGGCTCTGAAATTAATTGATGTACTGTACTACATTTGTATTTTTTCTTTTGCAAACTGGTTTAATTTTGCCCACTCACTGGACCCCTTAGTTTTACTCTTAACGGCCCCCTTGGTTGTACCCTTAACTCGACCCTTTAGTCGTACCCTTAACGGCACCCTTATCTCTAATCTTAGCCATGCCCTTAACTCGCCACTTATTTGTGCTCTTGACTGCACCTTTAATTATTTTCCATGATTGTGCCCTTCACTGAGACCTTAACGCTATCTATGTCAAGAACTTGGATCATCGACTCTGGTGTTAACGTGCAACAACTGAAGACAACTGAAGCTGTCATTAGAACTATTTGTGATTATGGAAAACACCTTCATGAACTTATCGATGCCTAGTTTTTTTTTTTGTAATAAAACCATTAGTTTTTCTACTTCGGCTGGCGATTTTTACCCTGCTGGTCCAGTGATGTAGTAGTAAATCGCAATTAGACAAGAACTTCTTCTACAACGTGTCAATTTTATTCAGATGTCGCACAAGCAGGGGCGTGCAGAGGTTTCGGGATGGCCAAGCCAGTCTCTTAATTTCACGGCCCCAAGAAAAAAAAAATAAATCATTAAACTAGAGCACTCTGAGAGCGCATACCTACGCTAAGCAAGGCAAAGGTAACGAAATATTCAAATTGGTGCTGAGACTATGATTTCTTTTTATCAACACCAAAATTTAATTATTTGTGCCATTTAACACTATTAACAGTTTCAGTAATTTTCTTGAAAATCCGTTAATGCTTTTTTGAGTTATCCTGCTAACAAACATTTTGCCAAACATTAGTGAAACTCAGAAACAGATCAACCAATCATCACCAAAATTTAATCATCGTGTCTTTTAACATTTCTAACAACTACTGTGAATTTCGTGAAGATGCATAACTTTTCAAGTTATTGTGCTAATTGCATAAAATTAAAAACAGAGACAAACTAACGAACGAACCAAGAGATCATTTAAAAAAGTTGGTCATTTACTCTTCGTGATATACCTAACAACTCATGAAAATTTCATGCAAATGTCCATAACATTTTGAGTTATGGCATTCGGAAAACTGAGGCAGACAGACAGACGGACACACAAACAATTAGACAAACAAACAGATCACAAAAATTTGGTTATTCACTTATCGTGTGATACCTAACAACTCATGTAAATTCTATAAAAATCCGTCCATCATTTTTTAAGTTATGGCATTGAGAAAAAGGAGGCAGGCAAACAAACGGATGGACAGATCTTTACCAATAGTTAATCATCTGTTCCTCCTAACATACCTAATAATCCCTGTAAATTTCGTCAAAATCCGTTAATAACTTTGTGAGTTGTCTTGGTTACAGACAGGCAAAATAACAGACAGATAGGCAAATCCGACAAAAACATAACCTTTTTGGCGGAGGTAACCAAGTAAACTTTTTCGCAGGCAAATATTTTAAATACTTACACACATATAAAACATAATCCGCAATTTATTTATATATTTAGTATGTTGCAACGTGCTCCTATGGACACAAGTTCCCAGTATTTTCTGCAAATACCAAAGTATTGGTCGTGTTATACTCACCACCTGAACTAAGCTGCTCGACAAAATTCACTCACATTGCAGTATACTTGAAAGTAAGTACAGTGTAATCATTACAGGTGACTTTAACTTTCCATTCCTAAAATGGCTACATCCAGACGTGCCCGATGAAACGGGTAGTTTTATCTTTAA
>LQNS02278170.1:48733959-48745978 GCA_001587735.2 Parhyale hawaiensis
TTCTTCATTCTTTTGTTTTCTCCACCCACTGGGTTGGTTGCGTGGGGGTTTGTTAACCTCATGGAGTTTCTCCGTTCCTACGTCGCCAGCCTGGTGTGATTTAATAATAATAATAATAATAATGAGGTCGCATACACTAAAAATGCGAGATCCTCGCAATGACTGGATTAATTCTTCAATGTGGGGTATGGGAAAACGTAACGGTACTGTCACGTCATTCAATTTTCTAAAGTCCACACAAAGGCGAAGCTGTTCAGCCTTTGGCCTAAAAGTAGGGTCCTTTTTTCGATGTTTTTCTGACTTCAACACTAAGATCACTGGGAACGACCACGGACTGGTTCTTTTTGTAATAACACCGTCGCGTTCCATTTTCTCCACTATTTGATCAAGTGGCTCATGGTATTTGTATGGTACTCTGTACTGCTTCTGATAAATTGGAGTCGTGCCAGGCTTCAAGGTAATGTCGTGAACATATATGTTAGTCTTTCCAAGTGGTTCACCATCTAATGCAACCACGTCTCTGTAATTATTCAACAAACTAACTAGTTCAGTTTTGGTACACTTGTCTGCATTTTCTGCATCGACTTGGTTAGCCTTTATAGGCGGGAATTGCTATATTGCTTTTATATCACTTGTTTCAGCAATTCTTTCGTCTGTTACTTCTTGATTTTCTTGCATAGATACATCAAACTCGAACAGACTCCGAGTGTGGTGGACACACTCCAACGGCATCGCTTGCGTCAGCGCAGTTCTTTTGGGAACGCATCTATCTGCTGGAATCGTGTTAAGACACATTATATTTGTCTTGCCGTTTTCAATCTTCACTACTGCTGCAGCTATAAGTATTGTTCCATCACATACTGCATTCTTTTCTAACACGTATTCCCCATCGGGAATTTTTGTTTCAACACTAGTAATGGTCTGTTCATAAGGTCCTAAGATTATTTCATCACTAGCGTGTAATGACAAGACTTCGTCATCTGCGTCTTCGTCATCTTCTGCAGGTAACTCTTCACTTTGTTCGTACATATCAGGATGAATTATTTCCAACTCCTGATCTTCTGCAGGTAAATCTTCATTTTGTTCTTCTTCGGCAGTTTCATTAGTTTCTTCTATAGAGTCAGCATTTAATCTCGGCTCTATCCTTTCTGTTTCTTTTCGGAAAATTACTGTATTTTTGTCAAAGTCTACAACTGCCTTAGCTTTTCTCAGAAAATCAACGCCAAACAAAGTTATGCTTGGGTAAGACGCTTGCTCCACTACTACTGCGTCTGTCTTGAATGCGGGTTTACCTGGGATTCTGATGGTAAGTTCAGTTTCCCCTAATACATTCATACTTTGCCCGCTCACATTGCAAAGCCGTAACTTAGTGGGCTTTATCTTAAACTTATCTACATCTTTTATACGCATGAGACTTCTGCTACTTCCACTATCGAGAAAAGCAGTCTCCTGCTGACCATCAATCAGCACATCAATCTTAGGGACATTTCCATTACTCAAATTTCGGTCGACCAAGTCAACAACCCTTGCGCATGAGTTATCGACGGATACACCTCTCACCTTACAGTACTGCCAACCGGCTAGTCACTGGGTGCTTCGATTATTAAATTGGTTACCGTATCCTCTACCTCCGTGGTTCCCACGACCGCGTCCTCGGCCGCCACTGTAACTGCCGCCCCTATCATTTCTCTGCCGGCTATTACAAAATCGTGCTGTGTGGTTTTTGCTTCCACACGTCCAGCACCGCCGGTCTCTCGTTTGGGAACCACCCGTCGACCCGTTCCTTCTACCGCACGGAGAGGGACCGTCTCTTTCACGCGAGACACTCCGGTGGCTACTCGAGTAACTGCCAGACCGGTTATTCCTATACGAGTCTGAATCATAACCAGATCGTGAAGTCGATCTACGCCTCTCATTGGGCATAGGCCTCTGTCCGAATGATGGCCTCATAATTGGCTTGGGTGACGTATGAGGGTAGGTTCTATTTGTTGGGCGTCCCGCTGAAATATCATTACCCTCAGACGCTGCGGTATCCACGAACCTCACTCCCTCACTTCGTGTATTCTTCCGACGATACAAATCTTCTCCCTTTTCTGCTATACTTCTAGCTGTGAGCTGAGCCATTTGTGACCGTATCGTGAGCACATTACGATTTTCGTCCGCTTTCTGTAAGAGTTCGTTGTGCATCTTAATCTTGAACAAGTTCGAGATATGCAATGCACAAGCGAAGTCATACACTACGTGTCTGTTCGACCTAGTGTCTAGGTGTTCATTATAATTTGGTCTTGTGAAGAAAGTATTGACCAGTTTCATAATATTATTGTATATCTTGGTCATGTTCATCGCGGTGGCGTACGGTTTTAACGTAAGTTCCATTTCAAACATTTCTCGTGCCGCAGAATATAATGAATTCTCGCTAGGACTATAATAGAAGAATTTAATTTCGCGAACTAGGTCTTCATACGTCATGTCACTATACTCGGGCCTCTGAAAGACCGATATTGTGAGATGGGCGTCGCCATACTTGCGATTTACGTGTGCAAACAATTTCGCTTTCTTTTCCCTGTCAGAAGTAATTCCTTCTACTTGAAAATACCGGTCAAGCGCTTCAAGCCATGCTTTTCAAGATATTTCAGAGTCTCCGACTCCCGGAGGATCGGTACTCTTGCGCTGCCCATGGAAGCGCGGGACGGTATCAATGGGCTGACCTATATAGTGAATGTTATTCGTCATATCAAGTCCATATGCAGCATTATTAATTCCTAAACCTGTCACATTCGCAGCGCGGGCTGCATTCCCTGCAGCGCCGGCAGCAGCACCAGTGGCAGCACCAACGCTTGCTGCTGGGGTCACGTGTAATCGATAAGGCGGTTCAGTGCGCGTCAGACCAGCGAGCGGAGTGGCGCGTGCCGCTCCCGCTGCGCCGCTGACTGAAGTCTGAACGTTTGCACCTGTACTTACACCAGAGGCACCGGCGGCGCCTGTGGCGGTTGCCGCCACGTCTTGTGCCATTTGTGCCAGCCCCCTAGGAGCTGGTCCAGGTGTATTTTCTATATTATTCATTCTAAAAACAACTTCTCGCTCTGGAGAATCTTCTGCGGACCTAGAATCAGCGTGAGTTACTAAAGAATCACCGCTAGATGCACTGTTATCGCTCACGTCAGGGATCGGAACGTTCTCTACTATTTGTTCCCTATAGGTAGCACTAATATCAGGTAAATTGAACGGTCGTGGATGTTGAGACGGTATTACTGGAGTAGATGTTGAAGGGTTTTTTGGCTCAGCTCTATTTACAGGGTTTACCGGATCGGTAACGCGTCTATTTAATGAGAGTTCTTCGGTTTCTGGAAATCTTACCGGCGGTCTTCTCTCTCTTGCCGGTCTCGGTGAGGTATTGGTTCGTGGCCTAGGTATAGGATCTTGCCTAGGCGTTACTCTATTGGCACGTTCGGCCCAAGTCAAGTCGTTAATATTTTCCTCTGCCTGGTTGGAAGACATCAAGCCTTCAGCATTTGAAAAAATATTAACGGGGATTCTATTGCGATGTGATTAGCAAATTGACGGCGGAACCTCAAAACTACGTCCTCTACCAGGGCCCTTAGTCTCCGGACACCTGAGTTCTACTGACTTGTGGATACGTCTCAAAAACTGCTCGTATAGGACTTCGCCTTGTCAAACACTGACTGTACACAATTGGCAGATTTACCTCCTTGCGAGCTGTCACTCTCCTGATATCACAACACAGCACAATATGTCACTTACGCAGACAAAACAGTGCTAAAAAAATGTCGAATAAATCTCTTTACCGGGATTGCTTGGTCAATTTTAGTGCAAATGCAGGGTTAATATGCATAGGGTCACCGATCAGAACAACAACAGAACCAACAGCAACAAGAGACAATTCTAACACAATGTCTTGATACTTACTCGTACTATGCAGGATTCAGGGTAATCCAACCACTACACTTGACAATATCTCCAACACAACTGATTACGGGACTGCAGTGTCCTACTTAAATAGTATCTGCGGACAGCAATATCGCGTGTTATGCTTCAGTGCCGGTGGGCACTCTATCCTGTCTTGGCAGGCTCAACTCGTGCGCAATGCAAGGTTGAGTGCAGTGGCTGCGGGGTCAGCAACTCGCTTCAGGGCGTATGTGCGTGCGCGAGTACGTACGGGCGTACTGCAGTCCTTCAATGCCAAGTTCAGCAACGTCACTGCCACACCTCCACGTTTCCTGTACTATCTACTTTCACTGCCGCTGTGCCTCAGCAACTATTGCACCTTAGGATTGCGTTTACGATTGCGTTACTTTCAGTCTCGTTTCAAGAATTTTTCGATCACTATCTTAAGTTAAATTTGCACAGTTAAGGGTATTACGTTATGATGATACGTATATCTTTATGAATTAGTTATTATTATTTTATTCACGCTTCTGCGCCTTGCGTACGCAATTGCGGATTTACTCAGGCTTTATTTTTAATGAAATTTCAAGGATTCCGGGTTGCACGGTCCCACCTCGGAAGCCATTTCTTGTAAACGCTTCTGCTTTGTCAGTATATATTTTCTTGCTATTATTATCTTCTATTCCTGAGGCTCCAATATATTTATCTGTATTTATATGTTGTATACCTGAGGGTCCAATTTATCAACAGATTTTAGCCTTACGAAGCCGTGCACAGAGGATATTTATGTCAAGCGCCTTTTCTTTAACTATGGTTCGTTGCGCAACCGGAATATTTGTTGATAAGGATTAAATAACGACAAGGAGTGGTTTTTATACCTTAACTATTCAATAAAAGGTGCAAGGGAATATTGTTACAAATTTAGAATCAAAGTATTACAAAAGAACATCAAGAATATTAAAGTGCTAATCGCATACTGATAACGTTTGAGACTGATTGTGAATTTTAAATGTTAATCGCAAACCAATAACTCTTGAGACAAGTTGATACAGAATTTCTATAAATCATAAACAATCCAAACTTGGTACAAAGTTATACACTGAGGCAGCTTACAAAGTGCAATAAAATACTACGAACAAAACACCTCCGTTTTGACCACGTCAAAAACGGGTAATCAGATTATAACTAGCGAGACACTCTCAGAACTAGTAATCCTAGTACGACAACAAAAACCGAATACTTCTAATATATCTGAAAAGTTCACTAAACAAGGGAAATATCAACTTAATGTTGATATTTCTTATTCCAAGCTCACTAACTGGTAAAGGGTAGATTCGACCT
Source organism: Parhyale hawaiensis (assembly GCA_001587735.2). Classification (NCBI taxonomy): domain Eukaryota; kingdom Metazoa; phylum Arthropoda; class Malacostraca; order Amphipoda; family Hyalidae; genus Parhyale; species Parhyale hawaiensis. Next base: position 48,739,207 of record LQNS02278170.1, read on the forward strand.
AAAAACAGGTAAGTAGCATCTAGAATACGTTACCGACAGGAGGACAGTTAGGCTTTGATAACTGCTAGTAACTTGTGCACTGAGTCAGGACTAATCACAAATCCGGAGACTCTATTGAAACTTGCTCTATTTATATCATCTCGATCCGCACTATGTTCGTACGCGTACGTACTTTGCATGCTGCGGTCTTCCCGGCGCACGGTGCCGCGGCCAATCAGATTAATCGTCGCATCAGCTTGATATCGCTTGACCAATAGGGAGTGCTTGCGGGTGGCGCCGTCTATGCTTGATATCACGCGAATTCTCGGAATTACGTCTGGCAAGCATAGATCGGAAATGCCAGGTACGTTCTGATACCAAAGCTTGGCTGAGGTGCTATCAGAAGAACATTGCATTCTGCGACCAGTTAATATAATTATATTCAATTTATTCTCAGAAGCGAGGGCTCAAAATTCAATTTGCAATTACTGAACTATGGTCAAATCATTTAGCAATTATCTACTAGATTGGCTAGGTTTTTCTTATAGGACAAATTGATGCTCATTTTTATTCGCTCGCTATGCAGGTAATAATATATCTAGCAAAGGGAGATCGGCAATAATCGATTTCCTGTCCGTGATAGTGAGGGCAGCTCTGACCTACTTGTCTGCATAGGGTACGCTTTGCGCTGCAGCTCTTTGTACTGTCTTACACGTGTATTGGTTTTTCTGTCGTATTACAATAGGACTTGAAAATACAGTATAGATTTGAAGTGAGAAGTCATAGTTAAAGATAAGACACGAGCTTTATTACTATAGTAAAGAACAGAGCGTGAAGATAGTATCATCCAACGAAAATGAAATAAATGTAAAAACTCTTTCCTACGTATTTTCCTACTACCGGAATCAAAATACGTACTGCTAGAAAATTTCATTACTCGCTCAGAGGATGCGAGTACATGTGTGTCACTAAGATAACTCAAAAAGTTAAGAACAGATTTGGATGAAATTTACAGGGATTGTTAGGTATGTTAGGAGGAACAGATGATTAACTTTTGGTGAAAATATGTTTGTTTGTCTGCCTCATTTTTCTCAATGCCATAACTTAAAAAGTTTTAGATCTATTTTGATTATATTAACATGAGTTATTGGGTATATAATTTTATTGGAACTTTTAGTTTTATTGGAAAGAGTAAATGACCAAATTTTGGTAATGCTCTGTTTGTTCGTTCGTTTGTCACTGTTTTTAATTATATACTTGTTAGCACAATAACTAAAAAACATGAATGGATCTTAATGATATTCGTAGGGATTGTTAGTAATGTTAAAAGACATGAATGATTAAATTTTGGTGCAGACCGGTTGGTTCGTTTGTATGTTTGACTCGTTTTTGTCAGAACGTTTATTAGCAGTATAACTCAAAAAGTTATGAACTGATGTTCAAGAACATTGCACAAGCTCTTTTTAATATCAAAAGGCACATATGATTAGATTTGGAGTTTGTACAAAGAACCGTTGCCTCGCTTGGCGGAGGTATGCGCTCTCAGAGTGCTCTAGTTTCTTAGTGCTACTGGACATTTGACAATACAACTTGCGTTTCATTATTGGACGATCACGCCTGCCGGTGTGAAGCCTATTTTGCGGCAAAGCCTATACTGGGAACCTGAACAATCAAGAGCTTGATTGCAACATTATTGTCATTCTTGAGGGCTGAATCCTCTAGTCATGTAATAAAACGCTTCGTATATTTATTTATTTCATGTCCGCTGTTGAGAAGGTAGATAGGCAAAAGATATGCCAGGCTGCAGATTTTTTAATTAAGTTACGTTTTTATAGAGAACGATGACCAGGTGGCAGAAGATGGTGAAAGTGGGATCATTTTCCCTTGGCATGAACGTACTTCTCGCTTGAAACGCTTATTGAAATCGGAACATTATATTAGCAGCTTCAGGAGTCCTATTGTGTAACTTTTTTTCTCTCTGGTTACAGCGTATAAATTCAGCAGCTGATCAACGGAGCACTCACGACTGACAGACAGTAGACGATGCAATTATTTCTTTTAGCTCACTGCCTTTCTGAGAGAGCAGATTTCGCTTTAGAGGACAAAATTTCTGTCCTTCACTGAAGCAGATATTTGAGTGTGAATGACAGTATCGTGGATACAGTACATCCATATTGCATATAAGCTGACTGGAGTTGCACTGAAGTTTATTGCAGTGTTTTACTCAAGATTTTTTTTAAGACGCACTTATAATTAAGAAAGAGGATAGGGAACGTAAAACAGGAATGAGACTACTACAATCTCAAAAACGAAGACGTGCTATCAATCGAGAGATATGAAGCGCCTATGCGATACAGTGACAAGAAAGACTAAGAAAAAAAATTACAGAAGTAAAAAAGACCTGCTAATAAGCGTGAACGGGAAAATGTGGAGTCGGCAAGTCAGAGAGGAGAACAAACATATCGATTATTGTGCGAATTTTTCACGCACGGGCAGGTGCTGGGTTTGTTTCCCACATGGGAACCATTCAAAAAACGTATCTGGGCCCCATTTGGGCGTCACTACATGGACTCCAATGGGGCTTCTCACCTGGGCCCCACGTGGCCCCCAGCTCCATTGTTGCTCGGGGCATGCTGTTAATAAACGTTGCACGCAGCTAATAACGTCGCACGCTGCTAATAAACGCTGAACGCTGCTAATAAACGCTAAACGCTGCTAATAAACGCGGCAAGAAGTAAAGCTCTTTCTAGACAAGTAGCAGCTTTTACATAACACAAAATGGCGTCGGAACAAAAGACAGAGACAGACAACAGTGTGGTGGCGCCTAAATACAGTACATGCCGAAGTATATAATATTATGGCGCACCGTGCGGTGTATAAGATCTAACGCCACGGCAGCTGTTCAGTGCCCTTAGCGCCACTGCTGCCCATGAAAGAGGCCCATGAGCTCAATGCCTTACTGCAACAGAGAAGCGCCTCACAATAAATTGCACCGTAAGTTGCAGGTGTCGGTCATAGTACTAACGCAGTATAATCTTCGGCCCTCTGTATTGCAGTACTGGGGCCTGCAAATAGCCACTATTACTTCTATTTCTTGGCGCATCAAGCCTAATCGGGCGCTATACTGACTTGTTACTGATTCATGTAGAATTGATCCATGAAGACAAATTTATGGTGAATAATATAAAGCAAAAATTCCGCTTCCTGCAAATATTGATATCTGAATGGAAACTTCAAGCTTACGCGCATTCGCATGAACACACTCATACGAAGGCGAGACACGTCGCAGCTCCTGACAGGAGATAACTATACAGACGCAAGGATCATTCGCAGTGTAGTTGTAATCTGTGGAGAACTTAAGGTTTGAAAATATCAAGCAATTTACCGTATGTTCTTGCTTGGCAAGCTTCTGAATGTTGGGTCGTGTCTGACAGGAGATAACTATACAGACGCAAGTATCATTCGCAGTGTAGTTGTAATCTGTGGAGAACTTAAGGTTTGAAAATATCAAGTAATTTACCGCATGTTCTTGCTTGGCAAGCTTCTGAATGTTGGGTCGTGTCTCTGCCAACAGAACCGTGCGTGTGTACACGAGAATAGTTAATAAACTGTGGTCATGTTAGTGTGCCGTGCTAATGCGCTCTTTTCTATTGTTCAAGTGGACACAAAGTAATGCATGCAAACGCTCTAAGGTATGAATGTAGGACATAAAACTAAGGTGTGAACCGACCTTTAAAGTTTAATCGGAAAAGATTTGTTTCCATCCATGTTGGCGAATCGAACACACCAAAGATGGCGGCCATCATTTTCAGCTATTGAGATGCGAGGTCTTTGTTAGTAGAACTTGACGCAATGCAGAAGCAGCATTGTATCAGTAAATCAGGTACTGGCAGACACAAGCCAATAGTTCGAGTAATAATATGAATCCAGTTCATTAACACACATGAAATTTACAAGTATTGAGCATTATGATTTGCTCACTGGGGTACGAGTACAGCTAGAGAAAATGTGAATAATATATGGTCATGTAACATAACCATTCGGGGCAAATGGCGATAAGGTCATTTTGAAGGAAAAAAATTAATTCGGCCTCAGGAAAAGTTAGAATCATTATGGATAAGAAATAAGTGCATAAACTCTTAAAGCATTTACATGCAATCATTTCAGTGTTTGTATACTTTTCTAAGTAAAAAATTAATTTGTCAGACCGAAATCATTTCTTACCACAAAATGACTCATCATATGAGAACATTAATGAGAAAATTATGTGTGCATATAACCTGCAATAAGAAGTGATGAAATAGAAAGTGTATGCTTCAGTTTTTCAAGGTATAAATCAATCAAATTTATCAAGTTCATTCCCTCGCAGATGCTGAATCTCCCATCACTGGTGACCGATATCCTATTTACACTCGAACACATATTTCACTTGACTTTTCTAAGAACGAATCGAATTTTTTTATCTATTTCCCCTCAACCCGAATAACTTTATTACACCAAATGATTTATTTTTCCTCGACACGAATAACTCTTTTTCCCTAGAAGATTTATTTCTCCTCGATCCGAATAAGTCTATTTCCTAATCTGATTTATTTCCCATCGACCCGCATAACTATATTTCAACGAATGATTTATTTCCGCTTAACCCCAATTACTCTATTTCCCCAAACAATTTATTTCCCCTCGACCCGAGTAACTCTCATTCCCTAAATTATAGAATGCCTCTTGAAGAAGCGCATAATGATCACCTGAGGATGTACCAGCTCATTTCCGACATTCAGCACGGCTTCCGAAATAGAAGAAGCTGTTTAACAAACCTACTGGGCTTTTCGAAAGTTACGGAAATTAGAAAAGCGTGTGGACCTTCTGTATCTAAAATTCCCAAAGGCTTTTGACAAAGTCCCCGTCAACTGTTAATGAAAAAAATGGAAGCCCATGTTATCCAGGGAGACTATTTACGCTGGATCTGGGCATTACTCACGGGTTGGCAGCAGCGAGTGAAGCTTGAAGGAGAGACGAGCGACTGGAGGCAGATATCATCTTGCGTTCCCCATGGTAGCGTGCTTGGCGCACTTCTGTTCATAATTCACATCAATGATGTTGATTTTAATTAATGTCCGAAGTAAAATCAGTGAATTTGGGGTTGATACTAATCTATGCCATCTTGACAGGAAAAGAGCTGAGCTCCAAAAAGAACAAAGGAGACCAGTACATATACCTAACTAACCACTAGCAGACTCTTAGTTACTGCTATTTAACCTTTTATAAACAGATAAGCCGCTGACAACAAATAGTCGAAACGGGAAAGCCCGTGTGAATTATTAATTAGTAAAATATGCATCATATCAAGGGCTCATACACTTAATTTTTACTCCACATTCAATCACACTATCTAAAACCGTACGAGGCAACGCAGAAGCACCCAAGAGAGAGTGATGGGTAAGGAAATACGGTAGTTTAATAGCGTAAAATTTCAGCAGAAGAAGGTTCCGCACTAGACTAGAAGGTAAGAACCCCCAATAATTCGGAAAAAAGAATACAAAATCACAAGAAAAGTGCTGCAGTCGCAGACGGAAAACTCCAGCGATGAAACGCAATGCGGGACATGCCGAAGCAGAAACCCGACAGAAGAGTGCAGCGGCGCCCAGCGGAGATGCGATCCCCGGCGCCAGCGCACGCAAGGGCAGCACCACCAACATCGCGTCACCACGGGCACAAAGCCCAGCTAACTGGCCTAATCCCACATACCTAAGGTATCTTTCAATATTAACGCTGCAAATATGGAAGCTTCAGTCCCTACAATTGTTAATGTAAACAATGGTGGGACCCAATAATTATAGAAAATATACGAGTGATTAAAAATGACAAGAGAAAACTGTGCATACAGGAAGCAATAGAGTAGAATTCTGTCGACACGAACCAACTGCCAAGTAAGAAAATTAAGAATAACGTCGGTAGTCGAGAAACTTACGGAAGAAATAACGGAAGAAATAACAGAGGAAACAAGAGAAGAAATGAGTAATGATCCAGAAAAGAAGATGAATAGACAGCCTAACTAACAAAATGGATGCGACTTCCAAAGCCACAGGGGCTAGGGGACGAGTATCTTCAACACAGGATTGGAAAACCTAACCAACCTAGACACCAGTAAGGGCTACGCGCGTGAAACTGTGCAACTGCAATCACACGGGCACTCAGGTAATACAACAATGGGTAAAGTGATACAAATATAATTATGATCCACGGTGAGAAGATTTAAAAAGGACAATCGCCCCGTTGTCTTCGCCAAAGTAGCATAACAGTTAAGGGAATAACCAAAAATTAAAAGACACTCAAAATAGTATAGTAGTCACAGCAGAAAAAATTACGTGCATTTAGCAGATATGGGAACACCACAACGTAGCACAGCCCCAGCAACCATCGGTAAGCCTTAGGCTAATTGCTCCCAAGAAATACGAAAATCCGAGAGCCCAGGTAAGCCTGGTTCCTACAAAGCATCAAAAGAGGGGAGGGAAGCCGACGCTTCAGGGTTCCGGCGCCCCACTCGAGTACGACCGAGGGCCGATCTGTTCCAAAACTCGGCGCTCGGCCGTTTCAACAAAGCATTCATTGTTCAACAGGAAAAAATAATCAAAAGGGGAAACACTGCATATGGCATGGATGGATCAGCTCTACACACAGTCACAGTACGGGCACCATCACTTTATACATATATATATATATATATATATATATATATATATATATATATATATATATATATATATATATATATATATATATATATATATAT
>LQNS02278170.1:48762669-48784957 GCA_001587735.2 Parhyale hawaiensis
ATAGATAGATAGATATTATATCATATTCATCTTCAATATCATGCATATGCAATGATGTATTTCTCTACATTAGGGTGTTTCTTTACATTAGTGGTAATCCGTGGCTTCCTCAGGCTCTGTTTTTTGCCTCACCGCCCTTTCCCAGCCATTTTTTACCTCACCGCACGCTACCGCCCCTTTTAGCTTCAACGCCCCCCGACCGCCCCCTCAGAACTCGCCAACGCCCCCAGGGGGGCGATATCGCCCACTTTGGGAACCACTGTTTCTTACTCGAGAGAGATCAGGCCCAGTTCTTATAGGCGACATTTGCATGGCTTGTCTCGCAGCTGAGGTATCAATTTCGTTGCTCAGTGTTAGATTCTTTCCATGTTTTCGATATCTTTGCACAGATGTGGCAACCAGAATTGATCGGCAAATTTTAAGTGTGGGCGCACTAGCGCCTTGTGCAAGCGAACGATGATGTCCTTGGATTTGTATTGAAAATTCCTGGTGATGAATCCCAGTACTCTGCTTGCCATTTTCACACTCATATCAACTCGCTGACTGTGTTGTAGTTTGTTTGTAATAGTTATTCCCAAGTCACGTTGTTGGGTGACAGCTGCCAATTCTGTCCTGTTCATTTTTTATAGGGTTCAGGGGATCTCCGGCCCTACGTGCATTACTGAACATTTGTCGACAGTAAAGTTCAGCTGCCACGTTGTGCTCCTCTCCACGCGATGCGATGGTCAAGTTCTTGTTGGAGCCCAGCTCTTTTCCTGGAAAGATGGCGTAGCTTAGTATCAAAAACCCCAAATTTACTGATTTTACTTCGGACATTAATTAAAATCGACATCATTGATGTAAATTATGAGCAGAAGTGGGCCAAGCACGCTAACTTGGGGAACGCCAGATGATACCTGCCTCCAGTCGCTCGTCTCTCCTTCAAGCTTCACTCGCTGCTGCCGACCCGTGAGCCATGCCCAGATCCAGCATAAATAGTCTCCCTGGATAACATGGGCTTCCAATTTTTTCATGAACAGTTGATGGGGGACTTTGTCAGAAGCCTTTGGGAATTTTAGATACAGGAGGTCCACACGCTTTTCTAATTTCCGTAACTTTCGAAAAGAAGTCCAGTAGGTTTGTTAAGCAGCTTCTTCTATTTAGGAAGCCGTGCTGAATGTCGGAAATGAGCTGGTACATCCTCAGGTGATCATTATGCGCTTCTTCAAGAGGCATTCTATAATTTAGGGAATGAGGGTTTCTTGGGTCGAGGGGAAATAAACTGTTTGGGGAAATAGAGTAATTGGGGTCAAGGGAAAATGAATCATTCGGGGAAATATAGTTATGCGGGTCGAGGAGAAATAAATCATTTTAGAAAATTAGACTTATTCGGATCGAGGAGAAATAAATCTTCTAGGGTAAATAGAATTATTCGTGTCGAGGAAAAATAAATCATTTGGGGTAATAAAATTATTCAGGTTGAGGGGAAGTAGATTAAAAAATTCGATTAATTCTTAGAAAAGTCAAGTGAAATATGTGCTCGAGTATACATAGGATGTCGGTCACCAGTGATGGGAGATTTAGCATCTACGAGGGAATGGCAGATCGGTTTGTTCGTTTGTATGTTTGACTCATGCTTGTCTTAACGTTTGTTAGCAGTATAACTCAAAAAGTTATGAATGGATCTTCAAGAAAATTGCACAAGCTATTTAATAATATTAAATTTATCGCGTGTCAGGTTAGGGAAGCAGAAGCAGTTTGTTATTTCTCAGAGTGTGCGCTGCCATAATTCCATTCCAGACTGGTTAACGCAGCCAATAACTGAAAATGAATTCAAACATAAATATAAAGATTATGCATTAGGGCAATATTAGAAGTTCAAGTTGTAAATTATACATTACTCAATAAATCAAACCCTAAGGATACCGGTTGCCTTCACATGGCATCCATTGATCATTTCCGTTCAGAGTAGAGTCCAAATTCCTAAGGGCCGACCAATCTCTCGACCTTCAGTGTCGGCAATACCTCATCTCCGCCCTTCGTCCCGAGCATCCAGCCCACTCTGTCGTCACTGCACGGGCCGGTCGTCGACGCATCCTCCAGAATATGTCAATTAGATTCTAGTCTGACGTCAACCACTTGCTAACAGATAATATCATGCCATATGAAGAGCATCGTGCAGCTATCTCCTTCCTCTATCGGTCTGCCGTGCGAGCTTCACTATACCGTCTCTCTGTAAGCAGGGTTTTGGCACCCTTCCACCGGAGATCTCGCATGAGGAGGCCGCTCTTCTACGAGCTGCCCTCTCTACACCATCCCAACTACGTACAGGCTTTTGCTCTGCCCTGATGTCTTACCGCCATTGGGTCGGACAAGCAGACTCAGACTCCTGCCCCGAATGCCACAATAGCCCTCACACTGTGAATCACCTATTCGAATGTCCTGCCCATCCCACCCCGCTTCTTCCCACATCTCTATGGGACAATCCTTTATCTGCGCTTCACTTCCTGTGCTCTCTTCCTTCCGTTTCATACTTTCTGCCACTTGCTCGACCCCCTCCCGAGCCTCCCCCTGCATAACTACAACAACGAGCAAGGCCATCCCTCCTCTCCAATCGCAGGAATTTCTCACGGTGGAGCTCGGACACAAAAGCCCAGCTAGGCTCCTTCTCCATCTAAGCTCGTTGCCACGAAGTCATGACGTACACTGGCACTTGCAAAAAGACTGGAGTGGACTAGCAATGGGATTAACCCACTAGAGCGCCATGCCCATTGAGATGGGCGTAAACTACGGTGTTCTAATCAAGTCATTACGTAAACAACTATGGCTCGAATGACGATTTCTTTGTTTTAGATGGAAGAAAACTAGTTCTTCTTTAAGGGGTGACATGCAGATATTGTCTTTAGTACCTGCTTTGGCTCCGTATGGGGTGGTTTTATATGTCGTGTTCGTTCTTTTTTGATCAACATGTCAGAAAAGTGGTACGTTCTTTGTCATAAAAAATTTATTACAGTGAATTGTGAGAAACGTCTCGGGTGCTTTATTTGTAATTCATTCAGCAAGTTAATGTTGAATTTTGGTTAATATTCAACAATATTTAAAACAAAACAATTGGTTGTAAAAGTTAGCACCCATTTGAATGGGCACTGCGCTTTAGTGGGTATACAGAACACTATACAGTGAAACTTTTATTCCCCTGTCATGAAAACTATTGATGGATTCAAACATTATTTCAAATAGTTCAAATGCAATTTTTTTACAGTGCAACAATTATATTGGAAGCTATTCCTTTCATGACACATAAATAGTGCAACCATGAACTGAATACTTGGAACATGCTACCACACATTTAGCTATGCATTGGAGAAGTGTTGAATTGTAACAAGCACTGTAGATGAAGGGCTACATCGCATTTGGTACTTATAGGTCTCACTTTTTACATGCACCACATTTACGGTACGGCGGACCCATGACAATGTCATGATGCTCGCCATCATATCGAGCCCATTGGTCATATGTCGGAGGACATACTTGGACGGCGCTTATACTGGCTTGAGTACATCATTCACACCTAGGAGAAAATCCAACTGCGTCTGAGGTTTCAGTTCGTGATACAGTATCCAGCCATTGCATACTGTGTCATCGAAAACGGATAATATCAAACTTTTTTCTTCATTCAAAACGGATTATACCTTTTTTCTTCATTCAAAACGGATAATTCCAAACTTTTTCCGAATGCCACCCGATATTTTCCAAGAAACTGATCAAACATATCCACTCCTCCCATTCCATGATAGTAACTTTGAATGATTTTTGGTTGCTGAACTGTAACGGTTCTGATGTGTTCTCGTGAAAGATTTTGCGCATGAAATTCAAACTCTACGAAAGAAAAGATTGCGGTCGAGAAGCTATGAACATTGGGGAATCAGTTGTTACATCGCTTGCTCTGAATTTCGTCCCTGAAGGTTCTTTGATAACTTCTTCACTACCTAGCCCTTGCTGGAAAAATTCGCAAAGGAATTATAATTATAATAAACCCCACTGGCACAAATCGGAAAGATCGTATTTGGAATTCAGATCTACCTTCAAAAGCGAAGAATGTGCTGTATCGGAGATGTTTATTGACAAACAGAAAAAAAATGGAAATTGTTCAGCGGCATAAGTTATGTAGTGGTGGTTTCAAACCATGTTGGAGGAGAACTCATGTCATTATGAATATGCAATTTTCGGTAACAAAAACATAACAAAGCAGTCTCAGTCAGCAACCAAAAATCATTTAAAGTTACAATCATGGAAAGGGAGGAATGGATATGTTTCATCAGTTTCGTGGAAAATATCGGGTGGCATTTAGGAAAAGTTTGGTATTATCTGTTGGAAATGAGGAAAAAAAATTTATGTAATCAATGTTGAATGCGACAGTGTGCAATAGTTGGATACTGTTACCACGAACTGAAACCTCAGACGCAGCTGGATTTTTTTTTAATGTAGTGCATGATCTACTCAAGCCAGCAAAGGCGCCGTGCATTATGACATTGTCATAGGTCCGACGCACCGTAGATGTGGTGCATGAGAAAAATATAAACCTACAATATGTGTACCAAGTGCGATGTAGGACATGTACCGTGCTGGTTACGATACCACACCTTTTCAAAGCATAGCTAAATATGCGGTAGCATGTTTTCAAAATTTAGTACAAGGTTGCCTTGATTATGTGTCATAAAATGCACAATTTTTAGAAATATTGTTGTATTGTGAAGAAACTTACGTTTAAGCTACTTGAAAATGTGTTTGCATCCATTTCTAGTCCCTATCTAGTTCCAATAATAGGTGAATGAAAGTTTGACTTTATAGTGTTCTGTATACCCCCTAAAGCGCAGTGCCCATTTAAGTGGGCGGCCTGTAATTCCGCTGAAAATGAAAATTCGTCAAATTTATGGCTATCACTATGAAACTAGACCATTATGGAGGCAGCATGCGAAAATTGGACGCATTTGTCCAAAAATTTGACTTCCGGCGTTTTCCTGGGTTAAAAAAATGGCACCATGAAGAAACCACAAGATTGACAAAAACAGCACTGTAAACATCTAGCATTTATTATTATTATTAAAACTTCACGCCTGAGCTCCCACGGACGGGTAATACAACCCAAATGAAGCATCTTGCAACACCGGGAAGCCCAAAACGCTGCTAAAGGAAAATCCAGCAAAAAAACATTCACAGCTGACTTAAACGCCTGCAAGCTAATACGACCAAAGGCCGATGCCGGCAACAAATTCCAAACCTTAGCCGACCAGGGCACGAAGCACCGACAGAACTGATTAGTTCGACATCTGACAGCATCCAAAGTGAAGGAGTGCGCNCAATTTCCCCCCTCCCCCCCCCCCCCTCCTCGGTCTCCCTCCCCTCCCGCCTCTCCGTTTCGACTCCTACACTCTATTCTCTGACTCCAATGCTGATATTCCAATGGGTGATATTTATGCCTACAACTCCGATTGGTTCTCTGCCACCCAGGATTTGCGGGCTGCTGCCCGGGATACGGAGATCAGTGACTGTGACTCTATCATCAATGGAGCTTTTTACTTCCTCAATGGCAACTCTCCAACTAGGGTCTCTCGTGATGGTCCGGGCTCCTCTCCGGGCCTGACCGTTAACTCGGCACACCTAGCTCTCGACTACACCTGGTCCATCACAACCACCCTCTTCTTTGACCACCTACCTATCTTAATCGCTGCTAAATCCTGTAATTCTTCATCTCCCGGTCCTAGACGCCCTCTCATAAATTTCATGAGGGCCAACTGGGAAGAATTCACATGCGAGAGTGAGAAACTCATCGCTTCTCTCCCAATCCCTTCCTCTTGTAGCGGCGGGCTGAAGGCTCATAGTCGTGCCTTTACATCAGCTGCCAAGCATCACATACCAGCCGGCCATCATAGGTCGGCTCACGCTGGAAGCCAAAGACGCTATCACCCGCCGTGACCACCTCCGTGACACTACCCTTCAAGACCCTGTCCTTCCTCAGTTGCAGTATGAAGCTGATCGCCTCATCTGCATCCCAGCCCGGAGGCCTAGAAACAGACCATCCAGGATTGTGACCCCAAGAACAATCCCAACAAATTTTGGTTCCTCATCCGCTCCTTATCAGGCAAGCGGTCTTCCGTTTCTCCCAATTAGCCGATTTCCTTTGGAAATCACACGTTTACCCGCAACGGCAACATTGCCAGGGGCTTTTACAAGCAATTTACTGCCGCCTATCCTCCTGTCCGAGCCACTTAACCCAGACGCGACCTCCGAAAGCATAATCTCATTGATCATAGCTTCACCCCTTTCACTTCCTCTCAGGTTCGAGAGGCCATTGATGCTTCTGGGACCTCTACAGCTATAGGCCCTGACCAATTATCTATCTTACATATCAAGCATCTTGGCCCTCGAGCTCTCCTCTATCTGACCAGACCTTACAATCTCTTCCTTGCTCACGCCGGCATCCCTGTTCCTTGGAAATTAGCAAACATAATTGCCATTCTAAAACCATTCAAACCTGCGGACAGAGGGACCACCTATCGCCCAATATCGCTCCTGTGCCCTGCTGCCAAGGTCTTGAAGCGCCTTCTGCTGCCTTTCATAAATGAGGCATTCCAACCCTCTCCTCACCAACATGGCTTCTGACCCATACATTCCATAACATCTGCCCTGCTACCCCTTCTCTTCGAAGCATCCAATGGCATGAACAAGCCTAAGCCCCACGACCGCCCGGTGGCTTTGCTGATTGATTTCAGTAAAGCCTTCGACACTTGTCCCACTGCAGGCCTCCTCCTCTCCTCGGTCTCTAACACCACGCTCCATCATAATATTGTCAGATGGCCCGGCTTACCTCAGCGGTCGCGCAGCATGCTGCCTCCATAACGGTTTTCGTTCTCAATTCCGTGCTGTCAAGGCGGGGTTCCTCAGGGTTATGTTATCTCGCCTTCCCTTTTCACTCTCTACGTCTCTAATTTACCCACACCTCCAGACCTTTCAAAACCCCGCTCTCCGTTCTGCGACCGGTTGCCTTTACATGGCATCCATTGATCATCTCCAAATTCCTAAGGGTCGACCAATCTCTCGACCTTCAGTGCCGCCAATACCTCATCTCCGCCCTTCGAGGTCCCAGCACACACTGTCGTCACTGCACGGGCCGGTCGTCGACGCATCCTCCAAAATCTGTCAAGTTGATTCCACTCTGACGTCTACCACTTGCTAACAGATAATATCATGCCATCTGAAGAGTATCGTGCAGCAATCTCTTTCCTCTATCGGTCTGCCGTGCGAGCTTCACTAGACCGTCTCTCTGTAAGCAGGGTTTTGGGCACCGTTCCACAAGAGATCTCGCCTGAGGAGACCGCTCTTCTGCGGGCTGCCCGCTCTACACTATCGCAACTACGTTCAGGCTTTTGCTCTGCCCTGATGTCTTACCGCCAAAGGGTCGGACAAGCAGACTCAGACTCCTGCCCCGAATGCCACAATAGCCCTCATGCTGTGAACCACGTATTCGAATGTCCTGCCCATCCCACCCAGCTTCTTCCCACCTCTATATGGGACAATCCTTTCTCTACACTTCACTTCCTGTGTTCTCTTCCTTCCTTTTTATACTTTCCGCCACTTGCTCGACCCCCTCCGGAGCCTCCCCCAGTCTAACTACAACAACAAGCAAGGCCATCCCTCCTCCCTAATCGCAGGAATTTCTCACAACGGAGCTCAGACTCAAAAGCCCAGCTATGCTCCCTCCCCATCTAAGCTCGTTGCCACGAAGTCATGACGTACACTGACCCTTGCAAAAAGACTGGAGTGGACTAGCAATGGGATTAAAAAAATGGCACCATGAAAAACCCCAAGATTGACAAAAAACAGCAGCACTGTAAATATCTAGCATTTAATAAAAATATACACTTTATTACCTACCCAAATTTTTGTCATTAAAAGAACTAAAAGAAAACCCAGGGACTTGGGGGAAATGACCTAAGCTTTGGCAGCGATCGTAAGGTGCTCTTTGGGATCAGAAGCAAGGCCTCCTCGAAACACTATTTTTCTAAGGGGTTTTGCCAGGAGCCGCTGGGCTAAATTTTCTGCCGCTTCGTTGCATAGAAAACTCCGACACTGCGCGGTTTCTGGCCGCCACTTACACTACAGAAAATGAAAGGCAAACTGGGGCCAGATAATCCTGGCCTCTCGGCATTTAATTGGAAGCGATTCTGAGGGAAAAGATCTTTTCCAATCTGAGTTCAGGTTTTGATTTGTTCAAACGATTAATATTGAGAACTCATTCTTATACTTGATTTTTTGAATTATTTCACTCAACTTTTTGGTGGGGCCCGGTTCCTCTGGCCCCAATGCACGAGCCGCCATTGGATAAACTTGTTCTAGACGAATTGAGTTAGATGAATTTGTTTAGTCAAACTGAGTTAGACAAACTATCCTAGATTCGTCCAGTGTAGTCTAAGCCCATAGAATGGAAGGGTCTGAATAATTCACACGATCAGCTGGCAAACTGAGAAGGCTAGGATAGCTGAAAGGTCTGGTATTCATTTGAATATAAAAGAAGGCGCAATTTTAGGAGAGATGAGATACTTTGGCGGGCACGAGGTATCCAAATGCCGCTTTGCATCAAGGAGTTCAGAGTGCCAGCAACACCAATGTGCTGAGTCTTGCATTTGCAAGATGAGCAACTTCGTGAGAGAATGGTCTTTGTGACAGATGGCGGGGCTTCTAGTGTCATAGCTGTGAGACTGACATTTTTAAGCCCTTCCTATAGATATCAGAATTCCAGCTTCAGCAATGAAAAAGTTGAGCTGGCGAACCAAAAGAGGACAAGTTGGTTAGTATTTGCTCGCAGGAACTCAACTTCTTTCGAGTAATGAGCTTGTTGTATTTGGGAAAAAGGAGTTTGAAGGCTTCAGTTTTAAGTTCTTCTTCTCCGTATTTGGGGTAAGTTTCTGCAACGTCTTCAAACATTGACTGCTCGCAGAGCCTTCATAGCAATGCCAAGCAATAAGGAGTAAGAAGAGAAGCTTTCCATTTGTATCAGTGGAGGCTGGACAGTATTGGAGCCCACAATTCTGCCCTCTTTGATGTATTTTGTGGACACAACCCATTTGTCCTTTTGGCCAATTTTCTTCTGGCTCGAAGATCCATGAGGGCCCATGCAGCCATCTTTCTTTTTGTTAGAGAAATTCTTTGGTTTTCATTACCCTGGTTAGGATATTAGCCACATTGTGTTCAATGGGGACAAAGTGATATCCAGTGGAATCTGCAATTTTGGAAATCAGACTCAAACAAATCTTCTTGAGTCTGTTGTTCACAAAGGTGTTGCTTTTAGTTGCCTGTTTAGACTACAGCCACGACAAAGAAATCTGCGAGTCTGTGCAGAGATAAATTTTGTGAACTTTGATGCGAGAGAAGTTTTAATTTCTCTGCGCGTTCAAGGTGAATTTAAGAGCAAGATATGCTGTAAGTAATTCATGAAAACGCAGACTTTTTTGCAGTGGAGCTACCTTATTTTTTAGTGAATAACAAGGTGAACTTCCCATCTGTAAATTTCGTAAAGATCCGGCTAAAAATTTTGAGTTATCTTGATGACAGACAATGATACAAACTGATTTCCAGACAAAGAGACAGACAAACACGACAAAACATGACCTCCTTGGCGGGGGCATAAATATCATCCTTGCATTCTGAAACGCTTGGCTAATATTATTCCCTAAAAAATGTACTCGTATTGTTTGTTGACTATATCATATTTATGCTTATGCATCCTACATGTATGCAACGGCTGCACAAAATCTACAACTGAAAGTGAAGAAGTGTACTGACGGCTCTTCATTTACATGCATGAGATGATAATTTCCTCTCTTGGGCGACTATCGTCGCATGGATGACCTCAAACCGTACAGCTGTCAACTCAGCGAAATTAGTAAGGTCGAAGTTCAATACTTGACAGTAAAGGACTTCAGTAAGAGAGTCTTTCGTTCTATGCAAAAATGCTCAACAATCTTGGCTGCAACATGATTAGCATCTACGCCAGTGGAATTATTTTGCGGTGCCATGGTAATTTTAGCTGCACCTGTATCTTATACTGGCAATGTAAAAAAAACTAAGCTCCACAAGTCGGTATATCCCAGGGACAATAAAATTCGACGCGAGCAGCTATCTATATATATTTCTCAGGTGACATATAATAAATTTCTATATAATCACTATGTGCAGTAAATAGTAAACGGGTGTCGTATATAATCATATGTTTATGCGAGAGACAAGCAACTTTAAACCTTTTGAAACGCGAAAAAGATCAAAGATAAGGAAAAGCGGTAACAAAGGAGTATTACAGCACACATAATATTGCATTGTAACGTTACAGTAACAGAGCCTATACGCTGAGGGCGCAGTCTATTGGCTGACGAAATTAAAAGCCTTCGAGACTTGATTCGACTTATCCGAAATGTCAGACGGGTGTGGTAGCTGCAGTCCACTGAATCGAGGTTCGGTCTTCGACCCTTAATTGCTTACCCTAAAGACTTGAGAAACTCAATCTTGCTCCTTAAGATGGAATTTGCGACTGTATCATCCGCAATCGCAGTGACGGCATCAGGACATTTGCATGGAAGTTGGGGGACTGGAACAAATTGTGGAGGGGCTGACGTTTCTATGGGATACATGTGCGTTGGTTGGATGGTACCAACATCGGAGACGGGGTATTGAAGGGGGCTTGGCTCATTATTGGAGGCTCAAGCCTTCAAGCCCCACCTTGGCGCTCTCACTGCTCAATCGAATTGATTTGAATGCCTGCATCACGATTCAAAGTGGCGAAGCCAAAGCTCGTGGCTCAAGGCCTACATGCGACTTTTGACTACGCTATCATAATAGAGCCAACTCACCTAATCGAATTACGTTGCCGTGACCGTAGTACTACGATTTCGAGCATTTGATCATGACACGAAAATTTATTAAAAAAAATAGTTTTCCGAATTTAATCTCGCTCAGAATAAAGAGGTTAAATCGGAACTTTATTACTGATGCTTTCTGAGGTATAATAATTAGAGGGGCAGATTGTCAGCAATGTTTACAATAGTTTAAGAAAGTGTAGGTTCAAGTCGTGTCAGCGGCAACATAATCGAGTTGGCGCTACGCTAATATGCCGTCGAAAGTCGCACGTGGGTACCCGGCCGGTTCAGCATGACTCAGTTTTTGCAGTCGTAAGGCGCCGTCGATTTGCCACCTTGATTTGTGATCCAGTTTGAGATTATCCCCGCTCCAGCGTGTTCGATGTGCCCGATCGCGGGAGGTTTGAGCAGTTTAAGCAAAATCCAAATTTGCAGAATGTAGCTTTTTTATATGGTTAGAAAGAAGATTAACAATTGTTAAACTGATTCTGAACTACTGCCACGCATCTTTGTATATTGTTGACCAAACTAACGCGTTAAGAAATAAATGTCACATCGCCTAAGGCAAATCAAACCAAGCTGAGGATAGTCTCACACCGTTTTCCGATTGACGTCGCAAATCGAAGATTCAAGTACTTCATGTAAGTAACAGGGTACGTTACGTATAGATGTTGTATGTGCACAAAGCGTTTCGTACGCAGGCTGCAGCGAGCATCTGTCGCGCTCAGCGAACCAACATTTCCGAATATGATATAGCTAACGATTACTTTAAATTAATAGGATTTCAGTGATTTGACAACATATAATCAGAACTTTTATAGCTTACTGGAAATAATTTTAATTTAAGCCAAACTATCGAGATCGTTCATTAGCAGTAGCATCCATCATTCTTGTTTAAACTCAGGGAAGAAAGCCTGATAAATAGAGTCCAAAAAACCTATTTGATGGGCTACTCGAAAGCTGGGCTCGCGGTGCCACGTTCAGTGCTTCAAATTGGATGGCCGTTTTTTGTGCGCCCTCAAATGCCCGAGGGCGTTCGATTGGTCGGCGATTTTAAGATTTTGGGGCTCGACTGGTCAGGAGCATCAGACAAGTTCGCTGGCGTCCACCCGCTGCATCGCGTACCAGCATTAACCTATAAAAATTCAATTTCGTTCCTTAAAATGGACTTTTCTCCCTATCACCGCAATCGGGCCGCTTTTTACACCTACAACACGATTTAAATAAAATGGCGAAGCAAAAGCTCATGCCCGAAGTTCCAGACACGTTAAGTTTTGATAGATTCCAGTCCCCGACCAATCGAACGAGCTTTCATATACAGTATATATGGTAGATGGTTGTACAAAGATGTTTAAAGAATATAATATGGTAGAACATATGCTAGAGCATAACTATGGTAGCTTATCAACGGATTTCCGTACGTACCATCATGAGAGAATTCCTCCCATTATATGGGGCAGAATATGTATGGATTGCCATGGATTTTATTAATATGTCTAGAATTCTAAACATTATCGTCATGCAGACTCGTCATGTTGTGACCGCAGATGGCTGCTAACCAGTCAGAATGCTGGTTAGGGCGAGTTCACACGTCCCTCATCGTAACGCGGTCTATCACGAATAGGAATAGGAGCATCATGTGCATCCAATTTTTTTTTCTGTCGCTGTCCACTCGTAGAGGAGACCTTCATTCAAATGAATGACATCGCGCGCTCAGTTCTGATCTTGTTTCTTTACATTTCGCTTAAATTTTGTTTGCCTTGGTTTGAAGTCACATTCATATCCAATCATCTTAAAGATTTATTTCGATACGAACAGCCTGTTTTCAAAATTTTTATAGCTAGATGAACCGATATAAGTGATATAAGGCACTCAACAATTCGCTTCGATGCCGTATGAAAGCTGGCGTCATTGTTCTTAAAACATTTCTGGTTATTTAGTTTTCTTGTGTTTAACGGGAATACCGTGATTCTGNCAAGTTCGCTGGCGTCCACCCGCTGCATCGCGTACCAGCATTAACCTATAAAAATTCAATTTCGTTCCTTAAAATGGACTTTTCTCCCTATCACCGCAATCGGGCCGCTTTTTACACCTACATCACGATTTAAATAAAATGGCGAAGCAAAAGCTCATGCCCGAAGTTCCAGACACGTTAAGTTTTGATGGATTCCAGTGCCCGACCAATCGAACGAGCTTTCATATATATATTTTAGCGGGTTCTGGTGTGAGACACGAGATACACGCAACACCTACCCATATTCATTACATGGAGACGCCAACTCTCTGCTCATTCACAGGCAGTAGTGCCTTGGAGGGTTGAAAATATATCTCTGTAAAATAAAACTTGGAGCAAGAGATAAAACAGTAAGATTGCACTTGGAGAACGAGACAAATTAGTGATATTAGAGTTGGAGAGCGAGACAAATTATTAAAGTTAGACTTGGAGCAACAACCAAGACCAGCGATTATCCAATACAGAGAGACACTTACACTTTGTTCGTACCCTACTTTAGTGTACGAGTATTTGGAGGGCTGAGAATACTTCTCTGTAAGATTAGACTTGAAGCAAGAGACAAACACCAGCAAGTATCCATTTGGATGGCTTTTCTTTAGTTTTGAGAGACAGCGTCCAGATGAAGGTAGGACCTCGCTGCCTGGTGCGGTACAGGGGACACATGTACTGGTTGCGGTTCTCAGCCTTGTCCTGGGTGACGGCCTGTAAAGTGGAATATGTGGCGGTGGTACGAACGATGCTGCAAATGTTGACAAGTTAATAGAGTTAAGGTATCAGTGATTGGGAAAGCTCTATTGTGATGAGCTAATCTGATTAGCTTTCTCTTGCTAGGACTATCAGGCAGGAGCAATGACTATCGAAAGTAATCGGTTTGAGTTTACAGAAGCTCAGTCCAAAAGTAGCGAAATCAGCGCTCACGTCTGAAGTTCCGAACAGTGTATAGCCAGCAAGATTAGCTTATTTATTCCATTGCAACTGTCCCTGTCACTGATACCGTTTTTTCGTTGTTTAGATAGTGGAGAAAATAAAAACGAACTTTAGACTGAAATTTAAGAAAAACGATGAATCCGCTTAGATGCCTCGTGGCGTAAAACCACCACCCGCAAGGAGGAGTGGCTGAAAGTGCTAAGGTAGTAGTTTTGACAATTTTCAAATCTAGGATAACCCACCTGGCAGCCCGGAAGAGATTGTGATGATAGCTGAAATCTTTCTGCTAATTTCTGAGGGTAAAGACATAGGTACAAGCATATATATATATATATATGGACACATGTAGAAAGAAAACATCATCATCTCTTTCACTTCGTCGGTGTGTGATAACAATAATTCAAAACCGAATCGACTTGATCTTGTTATGGAGCGAACACAACCATAACAGGAAGTTCTCGGGTGCTGTCCAAGAAAGTGTCTACATGTTTGGTATTCAGCGTGAAGTCCAGAACCCGGCTGATCTGGAGCACTGCTTTAAAAGAGTTCATCACTTATCTTCAGAATATTACCTTATTAGCGATAGTTCAGCAAACAAGTCAACACCTACAAACAGTTCACTGAAATTTGATTGGCAGAAACAATTTGCTTCAGAGAAGAACACTAAATGCTACAAACAAAACTTTTTAAGTTGAAGCTTTTTACATCGAACGACGTAACTGAAACGTCTTCTATTCTGGTTAGCAAGAAAATTTGCGTAAGTTGATTAATAGGCATGACAGTGCTGCTGAAATTTCAAGATGAATACAGCGAATAAATGCCAGTTTGGCTTCGAGTTAAAGCACAGTATATATGTTAATTACACCGGTTCAGAGGCGTGTGTCTGCTGGCTGTGTGACTGCTGTACCGTCAGCGCTTTGCTTGCTGTCCCCATTAGGGAACATCGTAAATACTGACAAATGTCAAAAAGAATTTTAAAAATCTATTTTGTACACTAATGGGGTAAAGCTACAGCCAAAAGGTACAAATCAGTAGTGTTCTTTTCACATGATCGAAGCAATACCAGTTAAGTGTGACGTTACATTCAGCCTAAGAAGTCGGCCTTGTCGTATTAATAAGGTGATTAAGAAAAGAAGCGCATTTCGCTTCGATGTCGGACTTAGCTCCCTTTTAGCTAAGTGAGAAAAGCACTATGCTTTTCTGCATGTGTATTAAGAGTGCATTGTGTCACACGCGCATATTGAGTCAATGTTTTACACTCTCATCTAATTCGACATAGAATTTGTTGCCGTGATCCGTGTTCGACAGTGTTGATGTGCAGGCGTTGAAGTCAGCCGCTATTTTTGTGAATAACTCGTCTCAGAAGCGCTCTGAGGGCCCTGCACTGAGAAAAATTTCGATGCACGTAGGTGTTTCACGGCGTAGTTTGGTGTGTCATCGCAGCAGACAGGAAAACATATTTCAGTCAGAAAAGCATATTTCCGCAAAAACAAAGTGAACTAAAGCTTCGTAGTGTTGCTACACGTGCGAAGCGAGACGCGGTAACGTACTAACACGCAGATCGCTATTGTAATTCGAAATTTCGTCTCTTCAGGTCCATCAATTTTACCTGTTTTTAATACATCTTGGTGCATCATCGCTTTTATCACAAAACCGAAACACATAAGTGGTTCAACGTGACCAAGTGCATCATAGGAACCTCTATGCATCATCTTGATGCACTTTCTCTTTCTGGTGCACTTCCGTGTTTCGGTTTTGGGACAAAAAAGCATGTAATTTTGATGAACTTAAGTGCATCAAATTTTCTCTCAGTGTCGGGTTGCTTATGCTCTATCTGGGCTTATTACCTGTCCAAGGACGCCTAGAAGTTAAGTTTCAGTATTATTACTGAACTGGAGACCCTGACCCCACCGACCTTGATAAGCAGCACCGGCATTTGAGGATGGAGCTCCTTGAGTCTCGAATCCACCAGCACTGACTGCGCCAGGTCCCAGGAGGCACCCTCCAGGAACAGCCCATGGATGTGGGATCCCTCGCGAGGAGTACTGCAACAATGGTGATATTATTATAAACTGCAGCAGTGATTTCCTAGCTTCGGTTATCTACGCACCTCCAGTGAAAATTACTTCAAACACACGGACCCCTGCCATTAATATGACATCAACTTAGTATATTATGAACTCATGGACACCCGTATATTTCTGCAGAATCATGAAATCACGCGTAATGTCATTCGGTTTAAAAGCAGAACTAGGCCATGTTCGATTGGGCGCAGACATGAAGCTTGTCCGAAACTCCAGTCAGAATGTCGCACTCTCTGTACCGGCCGCATACAGTAAGCTGTAAGCTAAATGTGTAATGTGCGTACTAGGTTTTATGTCAGACCGGTAACGCGTAAAAATAAGGCTATGTTGGACTTTATATCAGGTGCATAAAACATCAAGTGTTAAGAAAAGATATAAATATATATAAGAACTGTTCGTTGAATCGGGCTCGTGTCTGCCGAGAATCATTCTCCGATCGTCATGTTCGGTACTCTGTAGACAGTCACGAGATACATCGGAAGAAACCCACCTTGCGAAACGGATTGTCGGAAAATTTCAATGTGTCATCGCCATGTACAAATTAGTTTCAGTATATCTAAATCTGCAGATCGCAATTTGTGCGACTGTGGTCAATTTAAGCGGGTAAAACGAGTTTACTTAACGCGTCTTTTTGTGTCCCCCGTGAGGATCATACCGCTTGATTGGTGCGTTTTTGTAACGCACAATTTAACGTGATTATGATGGTGATCAACAGTCATTAGTGGCGAAAACTGATCGTACAGTGATTGCTTCTGAGGGATGATCATGCGTGATCAAAGAGTGATTCCAGCCGTTTATTTACAAGATGAAAATTTTAAATTTGAAAATGCAACTTCGGGATCAATCCTCATATTTATGGATAAATTTAACAATATTATTGTGGCTCATCGTAATAATGACTTTTAAAATCGTAGTTTCGTTTGTTTCATGTATGTGCAGTATTAAAAACGCATAAAAAATTACGAGTTCAGTTGTGCATCATTAACTTAAAGAGTATATGAGAAGTCCTCAGAAACCCACTCCCCTACATTTTCCGGGTAAACATGATGGATCTCCATTTTTGGATGCAAACGTTTCCAAAAGTCATTGACTGTTCTTGTGCTTTTCAGTGACCACGGTGATCATGGTCACAGAGATTCTGATCACGAATGTGGCCACAGAAGACACCTTAATTAAAAGGCATAGGTACCACACCAGCTGATCGTTGGCCAGCGGCTGGGCCCTAACCTCGTTCATCAAAAATGACTTCGTTATATTTGCCTCTACCGCGGGTGATGGTCTTACGCCAAGAGGCGTTCTACTTTAAGACCTGCAAGCAGTAGCAGCTTATGGGTCCGCATTCCGGTTCCAAACCCACAGCAAATATTTTAGCCCGATCGGATAATATTTAGGGGAGTAATACGTCACCCTCCGGAAGCGTAAGGGTCTTACTAACGAACTAAAGAAGGAAAAAAGGGAGGCAGGAAGGAAGGAAGGAACATAGGGAGGAATAAAAGGTAATTATATTAGCTGTATTAGCATTATTGGGATGTTTCATACGTTGCTTGCTTATATGTGCTAGTAAGCGTAGCCATGTCGCTGGCATTGTAACTCGTGGGGACAGTGCATTTTGGTTTTGCTTTGTGCTTGTTGAAAATGGCCAGACTGCGCCAGTGTCACGTGAGGTTGTACAGTAAGTTTAGCTAGCTTCAGTCTACGTTCCTGTCATATTTCATAGACTGTGCAGTGTTATAGCTGTACATTGGCTGTGTGGAAGCGACCTGCCTCTATGTATAAAATTATTAGTTAAAGAAGCATCTCATAAGTAAATTTCCCCTTTGAAGTTAACAGGCTGGTGTAATGTAAGAATTCACTTTTTATACATGCTTCAGACTATAGTTTCAGTGCTAAGTCAGCTCTATCAAAACAGGACATGCTTTGCCAGTGTGAAGTGCGCCCTCAACAGAGCACAAATCCTATTGTGGATTGTCTGGCCATGAAGGTAATATTACTGTGGTATGTACAGAAAATGCCGAATCGACGGGTATAATTAATCCCACTACTCTGCTCGGTAAGTTATGATGCAGGAACATGTGACTGATTATTAATTAGGCTGCCCTTGGTACCTCATCCGTATTATAGTCTTGCCTCGGCTAGGTTGGTGCACTGTTGTAAAAGTGAGTCACATAGAGTAGTAATGAACACATTATTGACGTGTAAAGATGAGCTAATACTGAGATTGCCGGGCAAAGGCTCGTATGCGTAACTTAAGTAGTTGGTAAACGGCACAATTCTTAAGATTCGATTGGAGTGGAGTGTCTACGTGTTTGGATGCAGATTTTCGGTTTAGTGCGTCTGTCGTACGTTCTTTGTCGGAAGAGAAGAAGAAATATGAATAGAGAAAAAGCTCACTGAAGAGTGTGGGTGACCTCAATCTCTTGACACACAAGATTTGGCTTAGCTACTTTCAGTCGTGTTACAAGGGTTAAGAGTAATACGATTGCGTTGTGCTGGCTGAAAACTTCATTTCACGGAGCAAAATTGAGATTATGCAAGGCTCAAGGTTTAAGGGTCGATACTTGAAGCTCAAATCACTGGGTGGAACTCAGCGCACCCGAATACTTTACTAAATAAGTGTAGAGCAAAAATTAGGGTAATTTTTTTACCAAGTCTCATACATTGAAGTCGACCAGCTGTTTGATGTTTCTACATATATCGAAATCAACATGCAGCTTGTGAGACAGAGCCAGACAGAAAATGAGAGCCGTCTGTACTTTCCGTCCAAAAGACAAGCTGTGATTAATCTTGCTGATTACACAAATAAACTAATATTCATTACTCGCGAGTTTCGCTCTCTACCGCCTCTCCAACATGTATATTACGCGTGACCATTCTCATATCTAAAATTAAAACGACTTACGAACTATACTTACATTCCCAAATAGATATTGCATTTGGTCTTGCTGTTGCTAACTAATGATATCTCTCACGAAGTGGACTTTCTGTCCGAAACAGATATTGCCATTGATTCATATAATTACAAAATCACTCATAAAGTGGACCTCGTGTCTTGATTAAATATTGCGATTGAGCCATCTAATAACGATATCACTTACGAACACTCCTCTTTGGTTTTCTTGGTGACCTCACACTGGAGGCACATCTGGTCCAGCGGGAGCTCGCAGCGCCGGGCGGTGCTCTGCATCACCGCCGTCAGGAACGACTGAGGGTTGAAGAAGCCGGCCAGCCACACCGACGCCGGCAGCTGCTCCGAGTCCAAATTATACAAGAATAACAGCACAGGCTGAATAGAGTAGCTTAAGTATCAGCGGGAGATACTGAACGTTTGCTCCGGTAGCGAAACATATGCAACGGCTTCAACGGCAATACGTTCGCGCTTGCTTGGCGGTTGGAACACAATCATTATTATGATTATTAAATTGAAGAAGTTATGACTCTGTCTTTTTTACAACAGCGATCTAACGGAGGAAGAAGTTAGAAAACATGCAGTATGTCGATAGAAATATGGAATGAACGCGCAAAGGTGTTACCACACGCGATGAACGCGCATGGGAACAGCAAGTCGAGAAAGAAGAGGAAGAACAGAAAACGAATTGATGATAAGCAGGAGCATGGAAAAAGAATGATGTAAAGTCGCAAGACAACCAAGCATGGTGGTAGTAACAACAAAAAATAACGACTAATAAAGAAGCTAATATAAATAATTCTATCTATAGAAAACAAAGAGAGACAAGTTTTTATTTCTCACGTGGACAAAACAATGAGTGACATCACAGCTCCTCACAGCCAATCGCTCTTCGGCACCACGTGAAGGTCGACGCTTCTGATTGGCTAGTGTGTAACGGGCAATCACGTGGCTGTACTTCGATCACGTGGGATCACATGCGTCTCATTCTATTCATCGCTGATTCTATCGATTCAATAGTGCATCAACTTCCCATAAATGAAGGCGGGTGCACAGTATAGGCTTTTGACAAGGATAAGAAGACTACATAAGGTTAACTGAAGAGGCGGGGCCAAGTTGCAGTGCACCATGGGTAATGAAGCGTGTGACGTCACAAAATTCAAGTACGTAACACGCAGCTATTTTACATTGTTTCTCCATTTCATTTGGGCCTTCAGAATGTCCTACATGTCCTACAATCTTTATAGTTGCACAAAAATACGTATCAAAGCATCTACGAACTTTTTAGCTTACTAAAGGATAAAATGTTATCATTATTATTTCGGAGAGCCTCTGTAAAATGATGCTCTTTGCTGTGCCGTCGTGTACGCGTCGTTAACAGATCCTCCGCTCCTAAGTGTGAAAACTACCGCATCATTGGAAAAATTTTGGATTTAACATTCGCCAGTTTCAACAACTTCGTACCAAAAGACAGTTTAGAAGTGGAAAATACGGTTAGGTAATTTGTTTCCAAGTAAGTTAACACGAGTCGGATGCGCCACTTATACTGTTGTACCCAGGAAGCAAAGAGTGTAACGGGAGGACTCACGAGAAATTAGCACCAACAAGTGACGTCTTCATCGACGAATCTATGGCTGAACATCCTCGGAGTATTTTAACTAATTTAACCAGAAAAATCGTCCTAAATTGCGAAATTCATCTCTAGCGTATAAATGGATTAAGATAATATATACTAATTTAACAATTATCTCTAGAAAATTGAAGGGCAGAAAGGGAGAGTGGGCTACTCGCAAAATGCGGGAAATCGGGTGGTGTGACCGGAGAAATGGGCTACTGTCCATTAGCCTATTTTCAAGGGCAACAAGTTTGCATGCNCTAGTTATGCTGTCCACAAGAGTCGCCGTTTGCTCATGCCGAAACATGGCTACTGGACAGTAGCCCACTAATTAAAAACGCGCCCAAAAATGCAAGTAGCCCACTTTCCCTTTCTGCCCTTCAATTGCAATGCATGCTGGTGGAAACTGTCACAGCACTAGCGCCGAAGTTGTTCCTTTGGCGACCTGATTTAACTACTTTATCTTGATTGAAGCCTTATTTACACTTCATATTCAGTTCACAGAGCTCTTCACAGAACATATTTATTCCTTGCCAACAAATATAATCACCATTATAGCCAATTCTGTAGGCGAGAGAAACCACAGCAACAGTTAGCGTATTGCTCATACTTTCTGTACTTGGCGACCACATTTTACGGTATTTTCCAGCTCAATTAGCTGGCCAGTCTTGACCGGGAGATTGAATGGAATAAATAATAAAAAAAATACGGTGATATGTTCAAGAAAACAACATACGAAGGCCTGAGGTCCCACACTCAAATACTGCGACTCGTCGATGTGATGTAAATTTGCTACGTGCGGTCACGGCTAAGTTTTATTTTAGTCCTATTGAGTCCTCCCGTTGCATTATTTGCTTCCTAGTTGTAACGTACGCAGCGTATAAGTAGCCTAGCTAATGTTTTTTTTCTAATTTTACCGAGCAATTGTAAGGCTTCTGGCTATTATTCATAGACTTTTGCTTTCATATTACTTCACCGGAAGGAAAGTTATTTGTTTCTCTGATGCTTTAATATTTTCCAAACGAATCTTGCGTAAAACGTTCTTCTATCCCAGTCTTTAATCATACGCACATGAACCACTTTTGTTGCAGCGGTGTGAAATTATAGAGGATAGCAGGTCTCTGGTAGAAGATAAGAATGAATTGAAAACATGAAGGTTTTCAGTCATATGATTCCATCTTCAGAATGCCATATTACTCTCGATAAAACTCACTTGATTGATTGCATTTTTAAGACGACAAACTTGACTCTAAAAGTGGTTCTGACACATGCGGGTATTGCCGGTTCAATTTATGTGCTCTTTCAACAGCTTTCTAACCAACGTTTTCAAAAAATTTTATCCTTCAGAAAGCTAAAAAAGTTTATAGATGCTTTGATACATGTTTCTGTGCAACATGTAGGACACTCTGGAGGCCCAAATGAACTGATGGAGAAACAATGTAAACTAGCTGCGTATTGCGGTACTTGACGTTTGTGACACAAGCCTCATTGCCCATGGTGCACTGCAGCTCGGCTGCGCCCTCTGGGTTAAGTTTATGTACTCTCACCATCCTTGGGCTTCTGGTGCCACCAGAGCCTGTTAATGGTCCGCACGCTCTGTTTCTTCTGTCTAAACAAAAGACGAGCGCAAAGCTTTTCAAGATCTTATACATTGTAGTTCTAACCCTTTACTGAGAAACGTATTCGTAGACAAAGCATGATGGAAAAGTCCCACCTGACGGTCGTTAGTCAGGTAAAAGTAGTAGTAGTAGTAGAAGTTTTTACTAGCGCTTCAGTGGCACACTGCCTATATCGCGCCGAACTATTCCTGTGTTTAACCACAGGCTCGTGCGCCGACTAGGGCGCGTTTTAAAT
>LQNS02278170.1:48785231-48802056 GCA_001587735.2 Parhyale hawaiensis
CTCAGCAGGAACTGCGGCCAGATGCTACATCCCCTGCGGAGAAGGCACTCGGGACCCTTGGGTGCGTGATGCCCAAACATATTGCGGCAGGGAAAGGGCCCGCCTCAATATGCCCCTGAGGGCTAGTCAGGTAAAAGGCTGAAACAATTCACGTACGCAGTATTAAAACTTCACTAGTAACACTTGCTGAAAGCTGGTTGACACAACGGCCAACATGCAGCATTAGCAATATTTTGATAGACATACAGTTGTGTTTATAAGAACATAGCGAAACTTTCGAACACTTGGTACAATTTATGGGGGCCAAAAAACAGACTATGGTTCAAACTATGCTTTATAGAAGATTTTTTGTACTAGCAGTTGCAGGATTATCGAACCCAGAATAAGTAACTGGTAGTGGTGTATGGGGCAGAATCAAAAACTTCAAGTATATATCTCGGGAGTAAAACTACAAATTCAAAGAATGTGAACATTTCTAGCTATCCAAATCATGTTTCTAACGAAGACAAGTATCGGTATAATGAAAACTATGAATAAACTAGGTGCATCCTTAGAAATTAAGGCTATTGCTGTAACATGCACGATTAAGTGTACAATAATTGTGATATCAGAAAGAATA
Organism: Parhyale hawaiensis; assembly: GCA_001587735.2. Lineage (NCBI taxonomy): Eukaryota > Metazoa > Arthropoda > Malacostraca > Amphipoda > Hyalidae > Parhyale > Parhyale hawaiensis. The sequence continues at coordinate 48,785,851 of LQNS02278170.1, forward strand.
AAAACTATATACAGTAATATAAACTCCTTGAGCAAACGTTCAACTGCTGCTGGAGTAAGTTCAACGGAATGCACAAAAAGTATGCATTCGTAAGCGAATACTACGGACGTGAAGAGACAAAGACACCTCACGTAAGACAAAGGTTAGCATTCGAAGTGATGTTAATAAGTATTTAGTTAAGAGACGGTTGAAGACACACGCTGTATTTGTCGTCTGCAGTTCACAGTTCCGATGATGACGAACGTTGTACGAAGAAGGGAAATGTAAGAATGCAGGCTTCGCCCTCTCGCGCGGTACCAAAACTGTACTCGAACATACAGCTGTAGGCTAATGCCGGGGCTACACTACGCAATCGCATGCTTAACCTGATCAGCAGACGTGCAGCTTGCACGTCATTCATAGTGCCGAATCTTTTCTACCGACTTGTACCATTATACATCAGGATGACGCGTGAGCTGCACATCTCGGAGGCAAGTATGGGGAGAGGCGACTTAAAAGGGATCTACTCTTCCATGTCCAGCGGCCCACTTTCTGTTGCACCATGTGGCTGGTTCGCTGGTATGCTGGCTGGGTGGCCAGGACAGAAATTTTCGTTCCGTCATGAAGGCTAATTGTTCGGCTAGCAGGTTCCGTCAACAAGCTCGTCCTTGAATAAGTGGATTACGTATTGCAGGCCACTTAACTACGTCTGCCAAATCTACAGTGGCTACGAGAGCTGAGCTCATGAGGAAGCCACTGTGAAAAAGCTACATCGAACTTTTTGGTCCCACTGTCGAAGACTTACGTCGTTTTCCTCAATACTTCCTCTGAACTGCATATCCTCTGAAGTTAAGCGTGAGACTATTTAGTGAGGACCCCTCATAATAAGTGCAGACTCAAATAGTCGCATGAGAATGGAAGTGGGACTTCAAGGATCCACGACTTGGTTTTCTTTTACCCTCTCTCCGCACTGCCTCTACGACCATCCAGAACAGTACCTGAGTCAAATTTTCACAGAATGGGTACGCACGTATAAAAATTTGTTATCATGTGCTGTGATTTGCTGGCACTAACTAATCGTTGTGCATTAGAAATTTGTGTAATATTATTGCGCTTCGAGAAGACATCGACTGATTAGCATTAATAAAAGAACTCAATCCAGTACTGGGTTGCTGACCATTAAAACCCACAACAAATTATTATGGTTATTATTATTATTTCAAATACTGAAGAAAACGAAGAGAAGCACAATTAGAAATTTGGTTACCCACGATGCGTTTCGCCGTACCTCAGCTCATTAGGTGGGAGGGTCAAAGATGGTCGAATCTGAAGATGTTAAGATTTTCCGAAAAATTTATTATTATATTCCTAGTTTTACCACCGTATCCACGCCATACGACGTGATCCAAGCAGTGGGACTCAGTTTATTTATGACACATCAGTATATATATATATATGAATGTTTTATCTCGGTGTTCCGACCGGAAAGTCTCAGCTAGTTCACCGAGTACGCTACTACTGGCGGGAAAAATGCACAAAGCATCTATGAAACAACGCACCACACAGGAACAGATAGGAGTCCCATGGGATAATTCGTTTACCACCATTCGGCGGCCCACCTCGCGGAACAGAAGGAGAAGTACATATAGAGAACCTACTTACCCTAACAAACTAACTTTCGCAGCAGGAACTGCGGCCAGCTGCAACATCTCATGCGGAGAAGGCACTCGGGGCAGCCATTGGGTTCGTGAGGCCCACATATATTGTGACAGAAAAAGGGCCTATCAGAATATACTCCTGAAAGCACCCACAACAAATAGGCGAGTAACATCCCTATCGGAATTTTAAACACAATCAACCAGTGTAAATACGGGGCGGATTCGCATAATAGCAGAGATGAATCGCCTATGAATTTCTGCTTTAGAATGACCCCATATGAATAGCCGCCTACAAAATAGTCTGGAGAACTGGAGAGCTAGAAATAGAAAATTGCTGCCCAGCTCTGCCACGGACCCGCTCAGGGACATGAAGACACAGGCGGCGGCACTGGCGGTCCTATCAAAACATCATTAAACCGACATACAAAAAATAAGACTACACATCAAAATAATATCGTGAGATACACAGACCAAAACATTACTGATTTACATTTACTGTAGACAGTAATATACTTTTATTTAGTAACTAACACATTATACACAAATAAGAAAAGACATTAATTTAATTTAAAATAAGTAGTTTATCTGCAACAGTATCAATTTGCAGTTGAAATATTTAGGAGGATTTATTTACTAGGCAAACTGCTGTTTAGAGTCCTATAGGGTAGTTCATCAAGATTCACAACGTTCAAGAGTGGCATAAATATTTCAGATTCATCGTACACCGCTCTAAAGCGTTTTTGCCCTGTGGAATTTAAGTTTTGTGCCACCTCACGTACTGTATTTAGAATAACCAGATATCCGCAGCTGTGGGTACTATCGTGACAAACGGCAGGCGAGAAGTAACAGAAATGTTGCAGCAACTGCGAGACTAGTAGGTACTGGTTCAAGTTTCCTGCATTATGTGTGGATAATTCTTAAGTTATCAAGTTCAAACCGGCAACATTTTTTCAGCTGCTTTGTAACAACAAGAATGCCGTACTGTAGTATATGTCCAGTGAAATCCATTGTGGAATATGCAAAATGTTTGAAAAGTGTAAGAGCCAAATAGCGGCACGCGTTGCCACTACTGTAGTTGCCTTTTATGTCCAAGGACGGCAGCAGCGCCACAAACACGCCATATGGTGCCTTTATTTGAAACAGTTATTACCTCCGCCAAGAATGTTATGTTTTTGTCCGAGTTTGCCTATCTACTACAAAGATAGCTCAAAACGTAATAGACGGATCTTTATTAACTTTACAGGAAGATTAGGTATGTTAAGGGGAAGAGACGATTAATTTTTGGTGCAGATCTGTTCAACCGTTTATTTATTTGTCTGTTTGTTTTTTCTTGCCAACATAACGTAGAAAGTTATTGATTGATTTTCATGAAGTCAAGAAACGTTAGAAACGTTACGAGGGTCACTTGACCCAAGTTTGCTGATGATCAAACGAATGTCCAGATTCAGGATCAGCTTGAATTTTCGATAGCATTGCATTGCCTGGCAGAGGTATATGAACTCTCAGAGTGCATCTCTTGTTGTCTATGACGTCAAATGAGGAATTACTTTCATTGCACTGTTGCTGATGGCTCGATTAAGTATGATTTAAGCCTGTAAACCCCAGCCTCCTGTATAGAGTGGATCCAAAACAATGGTATTCATACGATAAGCCGAGTCTTACTTTGCCATAGTGTTAATCCTGTTTAACCAGGCTGTTATTGTGCTAAACTGTTTGTATGCATGTCATCTTCTAGTCACGGGGGAGAACAGGCTATTGCCGCGATGAAACCACGGTAAAAATAAGCTGAATGTACGAGGATTGTTCCAAAAGTAATGACTCCTATTTTTAACAAAAAAAGTTGAGGAGATACGAAGGCGATTGGCACCATTAAAACGACTGACATTTTGTGCTCCAGAACTTATTTTTCTATTTAGCCACCACCATTCTCAAAGCAGTTTGGCCAGCGGTAAACGAGAGCCTTGATGCCTCAGTCGTAAAAGTCAGCGCCTGCCGAAGCGGGCCATTTTTTTACGGCTGCGATTACGGCGTTGTAGTTGTTGTAAAGAGGCTGCCCGCGTAATGCGTCTTTCACAGGTCCGAACATGTAGTGGATGTCTGACGGTGACGGGTCGGGACTCTTCGGTGGGTGACACAGCACCATCCAGCTGAAATTTGTCACATCTCCCCTCCGTGGTCTACAAGCTTGTGTGTGTCCTGGCGTTGTCGCGTTGCAAACGGAATGTTTCCCCTATGAATCACAACATCGTTTCCAGCACACCGACACCCACATCAAACTCGACACGTCTGGAGCGCACTTTATCACTTAGATCTCTGTAGCCACACTAAAATCGACGAAACCATTTGCTAACTGTGCTGATATCAACTACATCGGCTTCGTAAACGTTCACCAGGTGCCGGTGAATACTGATTGGTTCAATTTTTTCTGCATGGAATAATTCAATACCGCATCATCTCTGCTTCTGACGCACGTCCATGACAAGGATTGCTTTCTTAGAGCGTCCCACCGTTAATATCTGCAACAGAGAAATGAAACTTTCATGTCATGATTGCATAAGTCCAGTTTTCATAACAATGCAATTTGCAATCCCTTCGAGCGGAATAAAAAATATAAGGCATTACTTTTGGAACGACCCTCGCATTTACTAGAATCCAGTCTAAGTAAACATTAATAGATTATCAACTCTAAAATGTTGATAGAATTTATACCACTATATTTACATGTCTTATAGCTAGTATTTTGAATTCATTTGAAACTAAAGCACTCAGAAAGCGCATACCTCCGCCAAGCGAGGCAATGGTAGCAAAAAATACAAATTGGCTTTGAAACCATTATTTTCTTTGTATAAACTCCAAAATGTAATAATTTGTGCCTTTCGATAGTAATAACAGCTTTTGCAATTTTCTTGAAAATCCGTTCATAACTTTTTGAGTTAAACTGCTAACAAACGTTATGACAAACATGAGTCAAACATACAGACGAACAAACCGATCTGCACCAAAATTTATTCACTTATGTCTTTTAACATAACTAATAAACCCTATAAATTTCATAAAGATCCATTCTTTATTTTTTGAGTTATTGCGCTAACAAGCATAAAATTAAAAACAGTGACAAACGAGCGAAAGAACAAACGGATCATTACCAAAATCTGATTATTTACTCTTTGTTATATACCTAACAACTCATGTTAATTTCATAAAAATCCATCCATAACTTTTTGAGTTATGACATTGAGAAAAATGATTACAGAAACAAACAAACAAACAAACGGATGGACANTTCACCAAAAGTTAATCATCTGTTCCTCCTAACATACCTAACAATCCCTGTAAATTTCGTCCTAATTGATTCATAACCTTTTGAGTTATCTTGGTGACAGACAGACAAAGAGACAGACAGACAAACACGACGAAAACATAACCTCCTATGCTGAGGTAATAATGCGATGAGTAATTTTGATGAACCACCCTGTGGAACTTGCAATATGGTCTTTTAAAATTCTTCGTACATTTCAACCTTCACCCTATCTTACACAGGCTTTACTGTTTCGCTACAAGGCTTCTTCTACATTCCTGTAGGAGACAACACAGTCCTTATAACGAGGTATATGGCATAGCTTGTGTAATATAGAGTCAATATATTGTACAGCGCTCAATGTGTTTTCAAAAGTAGGGCACGGAGACCTCCAACCAGCTAATGTCACCATGCAGGGAGCTCGGACGGTTGTTCCATTTAGGGTACACACACAAAAATACTGGATTACTAAGGCTCATTGCATTGCTTCGGTTAATTGCCAAGGATTACCTCTAAATCTTTGATTTTTCTACCGAATTATTCCATTATTAGTTATTATTATGGATCAGAAATCTTAATAAGTACTGATGTTCCATATGATGAGCCTATAGGCATAATCGATTAGGAAACTTCCATCGAGATAATCTTGTCTCGCTATCTTTAACTTGTCCGGAATTTTAATCAAAAGCACTGGTTTTCTTCCACTGTGAATCGAATGACACGCGTCAATCCTAAATTGTTTAAGCCTTGAGTAGATGGAGGACTTAGTCGTGAGACCACCTCAAGAGCAATTAGTTTAAAATGGGCATTCGGGATTAGTTCCTGAAACGGAATCTAAAGAAGGTAGGCTAATTTTCATGGTTTAATTTATGGATAAGCCAATTTTAATGAGATTAACTAATATCTATGGAAGCGTTCAAAACGATTATGCTTTTTTGTAGTTTTTGAGAGTAACTGCTGCTCAGCTTCGGACATTAACTGGGCCGTGCGTTGTATGTGGCGCACACCATACACCTGGGCAGTGGGCGTGGCTGAAGACCTTAGTGGCACTCATGACTTATTCCGTCGCTTTGTTTGCATGTAATACAGCCAGGCAATTACAAACATAAGTAGAACAAGAAGCTACAATTTACTATCAATACTGTCATTCATTAATGCAAGAATATGCAGTAACATTTTGATAATTCAAATGCAAATGACTAAGAGATACAATAGCGTAGCATGAAGGAAATATAGACTCAGCTCATACATGATTTGGCATTTTGGCTGTGATAATTAGAAATTTTTTTGAATCAACTACTTTATTTTAGAGTTTCAGAGTCTAAGAGTGAGTAAGTGATAGCGATGGTAAAAATAATTATAATAATACGAGAAAGCCAACTGCAATCCAGTAGTTTTGCGCATATCCATGATGATCATTAAAGAGAAAATTAACAAAGGTGCAGTTTAAATCTGAGACTTTACTCAATGGGTTAATACATAAGTTTAGAACACGGACATACACATAACACACGAAAGTACAGTACCCGCTGTTGCACCGCGTTCGGTAAGAGGGAAAATGGGAACAAGGTAAATAAATATTAGATACGGTCAAAGATCTGTGAGGAAATATATTGCCACACTAAAATATTAAGGAGGTATTTGCCCTCCTAAACGTTACACTAAATAGACGACATTAGCTTTGAAAATGTAGAGTACAATAGTGTATCCTTTTCTGATTTTTTTCTGACATCATGTACCTGGTGTACCAAAGGCTACAGAGCAGAATAGAGTAATATTCAAACAGAAATATTGCAATAAGACAACTACAATTGCTAGAGTAGAGTCGTACTTCCGTGGCAGAAACTGAGTCAGTTTTATGGAAAAATGAATTTGAATGAATAAAGAAAGTCTACCAATCATCCTTACCAGTTGCACTTTTTCTGATGAAACGCTGAGGCTGCTGCTATGGGAGATAATCCATATGTCCCTATCTGCATAGTTATCAACCAGCCTGCATTATTACATTCCTATTCAACTTCTAGGTTTTGCATTATCGACCTTTGGCGTATCGCTGTAACTACCTCTTGTATCTTTTTCTTTTGCTATGCATTCGATCTTTTTCTCCATCTACTTTTTTATTATAATCCTCTCCATATGTCATGTATTCTGATATTTCTCTGTATCTTCGTGCTAATCTTTCTACCTACTTTTGGATATTTCGCCCTATGTACTCCATTAATCTTTCTCTTTAACCATAGTTGACCGTCATCCCTGCCTATTTTTTTTTAGATTTTTTAACATTTACAGTTCAAAGTATATATATATATATATATGCCTTTACTGGAGCTATCTAACATTTGGATCTTTGCCTCTAACTATCAATAGACCAAAGCTGGGACTCTCCTCGTCACCACTTCAACTCTAAGGAGCGCAGCAACGCCACCGAGACTTCATTCGAATATTTAAGTACTTTATATGTGTAGTCATAGACAACACCATACTTGTATGGTGTGGTCTACGGTGTAGTAAACATCTACTTTCACTGAATATCTAATACTCTCAGCTAGTTTCAAACAAAATAAAGTAAGATCCTGGCTCTTCTAGGCACGTCTGTGGCAATGATATTTCTACCGACGGCATGGATGGCTGTCTGTTCTTAGCTTGGAGAAATATCAATCTTGTGCTACGTTCACATCCTTATTCTCCTCCAGAAGGAATACCTATAATTAGACACACCAGCTCCGTAGACCCAGTTTGAGTTTATTTTGTTCTTTTACACTGAGTGACTCAGAATTTGAGATGTTTTCTAGTGTCCTCATAGTTTTCAGTCCTCACCTTTAGATTCCTTTATGTGCCTTTACTTTTCAACCTCGAGCACCATCTTCCGATTTATTATTTTGTAAGTACAAATTTTCATGTTTTCTCAGCATTCTGATCATTTTTATCCCTATGTTTAGATCTTTCTGTCGACATACCATTCAACTCCTTGCTCTATTTCCTAATAAATTAATTTTCAAGTAAAACTGAATTTTACTCACAGTGAAGTCGGAGACCCAGGACTCGAGCTCCTTAGCACGCAGCAGCAGGTCGGCGTACCAGGCGGTGAGGCCGTGGGTGGACGGATAGGCGCGCTTGGCCCAGGCTTCAGGCACCTGGTCCAGGAACAGGGCCTCTACCAGCTCCTCCATCGCTGCTGTCATTTTCAGCTCGCCCTGGCAACAAGAGAAATGAAACTTCGCCGAAGGCAGCGGACACGAACATTATGTACCAGACGGACACTTTTATCTTTTCTTACTAGTTTTGTCATTAATGCAGGCGAACGGCAAATATAAGTATGTTGTTAGATGTTTACGTCTGTTTGCCGTTAGGACGAGTTCACGCGTCCCTCATCGTAACGCGTCCAATCATGCAAATGAACACGACCTGTACCTCGACTTTTTCTGTCGCTGTCCACACGTATAAGCGACCTTCATTCAAATGAACAACGCCGCGCGTTCAGTTAAGATATCGTTTCTTTACATATTCGCTGGTATTTGGCGTCGGTTTGAAGTCACATTCATATCCCATGATCTTATAGCCTGAATTTGATAGGAACAGCCTATTTTCAAAATATTTATAGCCTGATAAACCGATAATAGTGAAATCAGCACTAAGCAATCCGCTTCGTACTCAAATCAAAGATGGCGTCAGTGTTCTTACAACATTTTCAGCTCAAGTAGTTTTCCCGTGTTAAACGAGAATACAGTGATTCTGATCGTTGAAATGGTGGTAAAAACCTTTTTTTTTCGAATTGTTCGTGATTTGAAAACACCTTAGACGATTAATTCAGTATTTATAGGTTCTGTTTACTGAACTTGAATGACGCGGCCCGTTCAGAAATGGGACGTGCTTCATCCTTCAGTCTCCCGCGTTTGCTGCAGATGCTTCCATCAAAACAAAGCGCCACGTCCATCAATTTGACAGAATGCATTACGTTAAGAACGTGTTATCACGGCTTTAGTCAAATATTCGATATTTTGAGAAGCTCTTCATTAACGACAATACCCGGAAAATCAAATTCGCCTGAAGAGTAACCAAGCTAAGAAAAGAAACAAATCCACCAAGTCTAATGCATAGTAAAGTCATTAGGCGGATGTCTAGATATTTCGCTGCAGAAACAAAGAGAAGACTCAACATATTACCAACTTCCACGGTAGCATTGGCAATCATGTGGACACCAAATTAGCACTTGTAAAAATGGCAAACGATTGTTCCTAGTCTGGACATTAATTCTAATTAACTCTAATATGCAAAGAAATAGAGTTATACAGAGATTTGTAACGGATGTACACTAAAAAGTGCAAACTATAAATGAGCTAAGTTGTATGGGGGAGGAAATGCTGCAATCTGAGGGAGGAAAAGCAAAATAACTGTTATAAAAAATACAGCTGTAAATAGATAAAGTGCGATATGAAAACGAAGTCGCAAGGAGAACTCACTTTGAAACCAAGATCCAGATTTTTGAGGGACGTCTTTATGGTGCCGGTGAGGAGGTTCATCCGCTCACACTCTTGGAAGGCCACAACAACGTAAGGCGTGCGCTCCTCCACTTTACTGGTGATCTCCACCATGTTGAACTGCTCAGGCAACTTCTCTAGTATCTCATCCAGGGTCTGTTTCACCTGGAGTACATATTGACGGCACAGGGTTTCACGTTACATACACATAGAGCAGACAGTCACCTTAAATATATATACAAAGCAGGAAGTACTGCTCGGTATATCGTTTGACTATAATACATACAGAGCAGGAAGTTACTTTGAATACTTACTTGTAGAAGTACTGAGTAGTTAGGGAGTAGTTAGGGAGCAGGACGTAGGCTAATAGCCAAAGGACATGCGTGTAAGATACTTTCTTCCATAAGAAATCCATCATATTGTTTCAGCAGTATATAATGAGTGTATTTGATACAGTCTTTAAGAAATGCTGGCAGCGTAAAATTATAGTTCAACGTTCCGGCGCCTCAGCCCTGTAAACTATCTGTTCGGTAAGATATATATAGTATTGATATTATGTTTACTATTTAATATAGGGACCTCAGATGAAAATCTCCATAGAAAGAGAGAGCAAATTTCTATGACAAAATAATCATTACGATGCTATATAATTATGTAGGTGCGCGCCATTGTCATTGTGCGCTGTAGCAGACACACCCAGGCCACAAACCTATAAGAGCGACCAAGCAGTATTGTCGCCAGCTCATAACTCAGGTGCCCGCGTGGTGAAGCATTAGCCAGTGTGTACCTGTCGTGACTCGTTACCACAATATAGATCTGCATCTACCCTCTTGTCTCATTTCCCCTGCTAATAGAATATCCGTGATATAGAGAACCCGAATACGGCACCTGCAATAACAATTAGCAGTCATCAGTTTTAGGTCTTTTGGGTGCAGAGGATTCAGTGGAATCTATTATTGTTTTGCATGGTTGGTTTCTACCATACTAATTTGTGTTCCTTAAAAAATGCATTTTCAAAATCACCATAGAGAGTTTAGCTTGTATTTGAAGCTCCTATGTCAATGAGGAAAGTTGGTATTGAGTTTCAGGAACATCAGCCTTTAAACTCGCTGTCAAAAGCCTCTAGTTTGAGTGGCAAATACATACGGTATAATCTAAGATATATAAGTATAATATTTTTTAGTGCCTAACACCTTAGTAAGCATCGTCAAGCGGCAGTGCATAACGCAATATAGAATTATTCCAGCATTGATCAATCGCAAGGATGATGAAAGTTACAAAATTGACGCACGTGGATGGCCCAAGCTGCAGTGCACCGTGGGTAATGAGCTTGTGACGTCATGAAATCGTAGTACGTTAATAAGTAGCTATATTATGTTGTTTCTTCATCATTTCATTTGGGCCTCCAGATTGTCCTACATCTCCTTCACAATCTTTATAGCTGCACAAAAATATGTATGAAAGCATCTACGAACTTTTTTTTCAGCCTTCTCAAGGTTAATATTTTATCATCATTATTTCGGACAAAGTGTAAAATGTGGACCTAAGCTGTGCCGTCGTGTACCCGTCGTTAACAGATCCTCCTATCATTATTGTAGAAACTACAGCCTCATTAGAAAAAAAGTATGGATTTAACATTCGCTATTGTAACAACATCGTTCCGTAAGACAGTTTAGGTGTGGATAATACAGTTAGGTAACTTTCTCTCAAGTTAGTTAACGCGAGTCGGACGCGACACTTGCTGTTATACTGCTGTAACGCGTGCAGCGTATAGCAACTGTTTTTTTTTTAATTTTACCGAACAATTGTATGGCATCTGCTTACTATGTATTGACTTTTGTTTTAATATAACTTTACTGGAAGGAAAGAAATTTGTTTCTCTGATACTTTAATGCTTTCTATACAAATCTTGGTAAAAAGTTCTATCATGCTCGGCGTTTAATCATACGTATCTGAACCATTTTTTGTTACAGCTTTTTGAAATGGTAGAGGATAGTAGTTCACTGGTAGAAGACAAAAATAAATCGAAAACATGAAGGTTTTCAACCATATGGTTCCATCTCCAGAATGCCATATTACTCTCGATAAAACTCACATGATTTATTGCATTTTAAAGACGGTAAACTTGACTCCAAAAGTGCTTCTGACACATGCGGGCATTTGCCGGGTTGAATTCAACTACTGTTTTACAAGCCTTTTCACAAACTTTCTTTCAAAGTTTTATCCTTCAGGAAGCTAAAACAGTTCGTTGATGCGTTGATACATATTTTGACGCAACTATCAAGATTGTAGGACATGTAAGACACTCTGGAGGCCCAGATGAAATGATGAAGAAACAATATAAAATAGCAACTCATTAATGTACTACGATTTCATGACGTCACAAGCTCATTACCCAGGGTGCACTGCAGCTTGAGCCCGCCGCGTGCGTCAACCTTGTACGTATCACCATCCTTGGATCAATCGTCTATCAAGTCACAATCAATTGATTAATTAATTCTCCTCAAAAACAAACGCCGGGCATAAATCACTCATTTATGGTGGTTTCTTGAATATTGGGTTGTTGTTATAGTTGAATAGGTAGAAAAGAATTTTTCAGGTTATCTGTTGATCATTATCAAAAGCTCCATAAAACTTGGCTACGTGAATTACGGTGATTCATTGCTTAACATCTCCTTGTATCTGTGGGAGACATAAGACAAGTTTCATAAAATCACACTTTCTTAGAGAAAAAAATTTCATTTTTTTTTGTTTCATTAGAGCTTGTGCATTTCACTTACTTGCCCGAGCCACCAAACGCTTCTTTACGTTCTAGAGTGTTGTCCGCATTTGCACTTCCAGGTTACACCAGGAAGTAAATTAAATGCTCTGGGTAAGCACCGTAGACTTTTGTTTTCAAAAAACCTGACTTTTAAAATAGGTTTTACCATGTCAAATGTGGTGCGAACGGGTGAGTATTTGAGAATAATTAAGACTGAACGGTTGAAATAAAGCTATATACATTACACTCTAAGTCAATAACTTATCTCATTAAATACATAGTTTGTAGGTATTGCAGTTTAACGGCATCCAAAAAAAGGATGTTTTTTGTTATATAGTGTATTTTGGAGTGCAGAATCCAAATCTGAAGGCCATTTTTTTCGGACGACCTTAGTTTTTAAGTTATAGGGAAAAAACCTACCACAATGGGGTAAAATACCCAACAATGGCACAGTGCAATGGACAACCGTTTAAACGTTTTTTTTAACCTAAACTAAGCTAACAGATGTTAAAAACCTATTTAAAAGGTTATTCATTATACTGTGCCCCCGTTGGGTTTTTTCTCCCATAGGAAAACAATGGGCTAGTTTTTTCCCTATAACTTACAAACTAGGGTCGTTAAAAAAACGGACTTCAAATTTGGATTATACAGGTAAAAATACACTACATAAGAAAAAACACACCCTTTTTTTGGATGCCGTTAAACTGCAATAATACAAATAGTTTAACCATGGTAGTTCTTGTGGCCGCCCTAACCTTATCACTCATTTATTTAATGGTTAAATTTTGTTTTCTCATAGAAATAACACTGTTTGGAACGTTGCATACGGTATACGCGCACCTAAAAAAGCACAAAAATATATAGAAAACTAAAAATAAGTATGAGGAAAAATATCCATGGACAGCAGGTAATGAATATCATTTGGAAAATTTAAGCCGAATTTGATTTTACAAGAAAATGGTCTAGAACGCGTAGCTGCGATTGTCACTGACAGACCGACGCCTTATATACTCATGTTGCTGGATATTATTTGTTCCCTTCGCCAAAATTAGTTTTATTATTTCTAGAGCAATTGAGCTACTTATAGTTTTTACATTTCCGCAGAATATTTTCTTCCCAAGGAGGTAGAGTGTTTACTGAATATTGTTGTTTCTGTCAGACTGTATGTCTACTAGAAACATAACTCAAAAATTCTTCAATGCTTCTTCACAAAATTTATAGCAGGAAGAGTCACGAGGAAAAGACGATTTAAGTTTGGTGATCCGTCAGTCTGCTGATTCTTCTACCTGTCTACCATTCGGTCATTTACCATTGCGTTACTTGGTGGAGGCCTCCACCCTCGGAGTGCAGCTCTAGTTGTTAATGAAGTGTTTATAGATTTAGTTGGATTGTTGTACCCTTACGAACGGAATAGATTCACGTATTTTCCTTCTTGTTTCCGTTCGCCAACGGCAGAAAAAGTCACATCACAAGTACATGCCTTACGTATTAGTCTAGGCTCTAAGGGGGCGTCTGTGTACATTTCTCTTTCACGGCTCTACCATATATTTTCCTATTCCATATGATGAGGACATTAAGTAAAAGCTGGGTCGAACTTTCGCACCTGGTACATTTTGAGAAGGGGGCATGGGGGGGGGGCAAAATTATCCATTGGGCACCGATTGTTCTGCAATTTTCACAGAGTGTGTTTGAAATAAATAAACACATTTTGCTTCTACAACTTTTTTTGATTTAAGCCTTAGTTTATGAGATAATGGAAAATAAATATAATACATATGTATTTTTTAGAAATTTTGAAAGAATAGAACTCAATGAGTTTCCATGCTAGAAAAAACTGACAGTTTCGTAATCCTTGAAACATTCCTAACAAAACTATAGAGCTGGATTTTCGATTTTTGCCCCCTGAATTTTTGTTCACAACTCAAAACCGAACACTTTGTTTTTTTTTTTCAGTATTTTAGTTGGCGACCGAACGAAATAGAAAATGGAGAACCCAGCTCTAGTTTCGTTAGGAAAGTTTCAAGGATTCCAACACTGTCATTATTTTATTCTAGCATGAAAACTCATTGAGTTCTATTATTTTCAAATTTTCAAAAATACTTATATACTTCTGTATATTTCCCATTCCCTCAGAAACGAAGGCCTCAATCAGAAAAGTTGCATGAGCGAAATTTTTTTTCAAAAATACATATACTGCGCAAATTTTAGAACAATCGGTTCACAGTCGATAATTCCCACCCCCCATAACCCCTTCTCAAAATCTACCATGATCGAAAGTTCTGCCTCATCATATGAAATAGGAAAATACATGGTAGAGCTGTAAAAGAGAATGTACACAGACACTCCTCAACCAGAGCCAGGATGATATGGGAAATCGGTGAAACTGTATTTTTTCTAGTTGGCTACACTAAGGTGGTACAGTAACAAGCACAATCTAACCTGCCGTATTGCCACCAGCTAACCCATACAACAAGGGGGGATATAATGGATAGAGTGTTGCAACGAATTTTTCTCAGTGGCGAACGAAGAGAGAACACCTCTGTCAGTAGCACCAGACCCGCGACAGCACCCAACTCTGGGGGCGTCTAAATGGTAGTTTAGACTGTTTCGAGGCGTAACCCTCATTGTAGACAGCTTTCGGTGTTTTATCTTTTTTTTTAGGCCTCGCCCACCTGGTACCTCAGGAGCCCAGCAGCAGCAGCACTCCTCATTTGGGCACGACGAGCACACTAATACATCAACCTCACCCTAGGCCATGGAACTGAAGAGGCTTTGGGTTTGTTTGATCCTCCAGAGGTGTTCTGTCTTCGCTCGCCACTGAGAAAATTCGTTGCATCACTCTATCCATTCTCAGTGGCTCGCTCCGACAGAACACCTCCGTCGGTAGCACCTTGCATGCCCACGGCGGAGCAGGGAGGGGTTTCATGGCCCCCTGAGTTGCTGGTGCGAAGAATCCTGATCTGAACTAATTTATTCTCTTTCTTTTTTGTTGATTTTTCCTTCAATCCAACTGTTTCAACATTGGCAGGATAGTGACTGTAACTCACCTCCAACTTTGGGGATACCTGGCAACCATCTCCAGTGAGTTGCCGTACCCTTGACCCTCTATCAAAGATAGAACATAAATAACTGACTATTTTGGATTGCCCGGAAGCGAATTTTTTTCCTGAACCTTTCAGCAAGTACAGTTTCAAGGCAGCCAATGGCGTGGCAGGTCACAGGCCACAGTAGGAGGGGCGAAGGGTGATGGTGAGTGATGGTGTTGCACTCGGATGCATACTCTAAAAAAACTACGTAAATTCACTATTTATGTGCCGTGAAATTTATTCTCATAAATAATAGGCATCCATAAGGGGTGGATGTACTTGAACTTCGTTCCGATGTTAGCAGCATGTGAAAATTGCTCGTGTGTTAGCAGTTTATATTGAGTCTCTGTGTATTTTACGTACATGTTACAGGGAGTAAATGTCACCAAGCATTGCACGCAATACCTAACCAATAAGTGAACTGAATCACTCATAAATGGATAGGTTTGTTTTAAGCTACATTAGACTAGGCCAGGTTCTATTAGTTCAATGGTGAGTAATGTTGAAGAGATGCGCGTATAACTATAAAAGTATACGTTTATTTCTGATATATTACATGCTGTAGGTTATGTTCTCATATCTGTATTCTCTAACTGGACATGACTCAGCAAAGGCTAACGCAATCCTTGCTGAACCCTAATTACCATGGCATAACCTACCCTATCTAACCTAAACATATCTGACTTAAATTAATCCTTTTCTGAAACGGCCGATTCATCTCACTTATTGCCGAAGTAGTACGCTGGGCTCGGCTTGTTCATTGTAACATACACACACATTGTACGTAGAAATTGGTCAGTTGATACGGGAAATTGGTGGCACATTACGCTTATGACGAATTAGGCTTAAAACAAATGTTAAGGCACTGTACTTTCAAATCAATCACAAAAAGCGTTCTATGTGTTCTCATACCCTTGACGATGCACTTACATTGTACTCACACTAT
>LQNS02278170.1:48808615-48828001 GCA_001587735.2 Parhyale hawaiensis
CAGCTCTCGCGGTTACAGCGGTTGCAGTTGCGGTTACAGCGGTTGCAGTTGCGGTTACAGCGGTTGCAGTTGCGGTTACAGTGGTTGCAGTTGCGGTTACTGCGGTTGTAGCGGTCGCAGCTGTCGTGGTTGTCCCTGTTGTGGTTGCAGCCATCGCGGTTACAGCAGTTGAAGCTGCGGTCACAGTGGTTGCAGTTGCACTTACAGCGGTTGCAGTTGCGATTACAGCGGTCGCTTTTGCAGCTGTCGCAGTTGCAACGGTCATGGTGGCAGCTGTCATAGTTACAGCGGTTACAGTTGCGTTTACAGCAGCTGTGGTTGCAGCTTTCATGGTTGCAGCAATTGCAGTTCGGTTACAGTGATAGCACTTGCGTTTACAGTGGTTGCAGTTGCGGTTACAGTAGATAGTTGCAGTTGCGGTTACAGTGGTTGCAGCGATCGCGGTTACAGCTGTTGCGGTTACAACGGTCACGGTTGCAGCAGTTGCGGTTACAGCAGTTGCTGCTGTGGTTACTGCAGTTGCAGTTACAGTGGTTGCAGTTGCGGTTACAAAGGTTGCTGCGGTCGCGGTTGCAACTGTCGGGGTTGCAGCGGTTGCAGTTTTTAAGTGTTTTATACAGGAATATATATATGTTGAAAACCGTGCGCAACTCCACCCGCCGACAGCGCGCAACTCCACCCGCCGAAAAAAAAAAAATCGCGCACGGCGTTTTGCACTAGGAAAAATGACTATGGGCGATAAGATATCAGAGATATCACAAAATGGGTGAAACTATCGAAATCTACAACGTTTTTCCAATAGGAAAGTTTGCAGGACTTTGAAGAAATCCTAAAACAGTGTTTAGGTACTGAAAATACCATGCTAACTTTGACGATCTGGACGAATATTAAGTTTTTCGTCTATCTGGCTGAAAATTGGTAGAAATACCATCAAAACTCTGCTCTTTATGATGGAATAACAAGAATTTGACTTTTCTTTCATTCGCACCATATAGGGGCGGTGCTCAACTCCACCCGCACATCGTAGGTGCGCAACTCCACCCGCCGATACGATACCAGGTGGGCAGGGCCTAAAAAAAAAGATAGAACACCGAAAGATGTCTACAATGTGGGTTACGCCTCGAAACAGTCTAAACTACCACTTAGACGCCCCCAGAGTTGGGCGCTATCACGGGTTTGGTGCTAGCGACAGAGGTGTTCTGTCGGAGCGAGCCACTGAGAAAAAGTTATAAAATGTTCAGGAAGCCAAAGTAAGTCATTTTCACCATGCTTAAAAAAATGAATGAGAGAGTCATAATTACCGTGAGAGAGTTGAGTAATACACATTATGGATGGTCAATATATTTCAATATACCCGTATAGATAAAATAGAAAGGTACCTACTCAATATTAACGTACTCTTAAATGCACTATTTTACTCGAAGATCTGCATAGAGAGGTAGACACTTACGGCCCTACTTGCAGCCCTGAGGTCTAGCCAAGAGCGTAAAGGGCTCCACACATTACACAAGCCGCCAACTCAAACTCAGTGAGTAAACCCCAACTCATGCCAATTTGCTTCGTGTATGGTTACGCCTATGCTCCAACTCAAGCCCAATTTCTAGGCATTAATTGGAATTAATAAAATTTTCCTGATATTTTGTGGACGGAGCTTACAGTTTGTACTGCCCAAGGAGGTTTAATATCTCTATTCAACCTCCTTGGTGCTGCTGATTGACGGGATCTTGCAGCCTAACTGAGGGATTGGGCTTGGGCCGTGCGTGGGGAAGCAGGCTTGCAAAAGTCGCAGCTCCAACCTTGCATGTGCTTGAGCTAGAGTTGGCGGCATGTGTAGTGAACCGGCCCCTTTATAGAGACCGTTGGTCAGGATGTACGGTGACCATGGGGCTTCTTTACTCCAGTGGCTTGGCCGCAGGCCTGTAGCTACCCGCTTCTCTCTACACACTTTCACTACGAATAGTTGCTACAGTCTACTCTGGTGATAATGCATGGAACACTTGAGCGGTAGTTCCCAAAATGAACGGTACCGCACCGCAAGCTCTCCTGAAACCTAAGGGGTATCAACCTGGGAAGTTTGGGATAAAGAGCACAAGAAAGTTACCTTGTCCTCCCTGGGGATTTCGACTCCCCCAGCAGCCACAAAGAAGACCAAGCCTATACTGTCGGGACCAAAGATATAGAGAATTCTACCTGCTTTTTCCTGGTGATCACGACACCTCCAGAAGCCCCAAGGAAGTCCAAGCCTAGAATGTCGGGAATCAAAATATTAGAGAATTTTACCTTATCTTCCCTGGTGATCACGACGCCCCCGGAAGCCCCCATATCCCTGGGCTGGAGCTCGAACACCGTCCGGAAGAGGTGTTCGGAGGTACGGGTAAGGAAGCCGACTTCTGCGTTAGGCGGCAGGCCGTAGAGGTGCGGGGACTCTGATGGCAGACTCGTCGTGACGTACTGCAGGTAGCCTGCATGATCCAGCGAGGGTGGACTTGGGAACCCTGGAGCCAGCATGAGCTCTCCCGAAAGCTGCCAATAGTGAAAACGGCGCGGTTAAGGCGAGTGCCACGTACGCCTTGTTCCCTGACGGTAGCGTGAGGACATCCTCAATATAATCGAAACGTGGAGCTTTACTGTTCACTTCACCGACCATAGCGTCACACGTTCCGGCTACCGTGAAAGAAAGGCTTATGTGTGAGGCTACCATTATGTTAAGGGCAACTTTGATTCTATTCTCGCAATGCGAGCGAAATAATCTAATCTTGATAGCAGTAACTGGGCCACAGTCTCAAGTGCAGGCTTCGATCGAAAACAGTGAATCGAAAGCACCCATGTCAGACGTTCCGGACATGTAAAAGAGAAGCAGATTAGATACATACAAGGAAAGGGTGTTTCCATTTCTACAGCAGCCATACCTGATCAGGTCGTATAAACTCCTCGAGATAGGTAATACAGAGCCGCCTGTCCCAGTCGTCGGTGATATGACCACCGTACATGATCTCGCCGAAGAGATAGCGTAGGTCCTCCCACGGTACTTTGCTGGTCGCCTCCAGGTAGTTGTATAGTACGTGCACGCTGATGGTTAAGTCGCCTGTAGGTATTGGGTAATTACTAATACTCTGGTAATTGGTCATCCACCTGTAGCTTTCGTGATCACTTCTACTCCTTTTACTCCTTCGACTGTGAGCTTGAAACAAATTAAAAAAAAAGTGTATTGAGTAGAGCGGAGGAAACTTTTTATGTTAGACTCATCCAGAACAAACTGGAGTATAGAACAAACTGCACGTAATAGTATCACAAACTGACCACCTCCAATCGATGGAGGGCTATAAATGCATCAATCAATCAATCTATTTATCTACTTGCATTGGAAGGTTAATTGCAAGCAAGAGCAGCCCTTCGTAAAAGATCAAGAACTGCTTCTGTGAAACAGACGAGGTAAGAGCACTTGTTACTTGTTTACGTTATTTGTAGTAAAGAAATGTGCAAGTAACTGAACTGGAAGTACATGGCAACTGCCAATACAATCTACGTATAAAGCCCGCTGCAGACGATAATCCTTTCTTTTGTGTTTTTACCGCACGGCGTTCGAATGTCTATGTAAAGAACAAAAAAGTGCACTACTTTCTGAGAGACCATTTGCACAAATTGTGAAAAGACACAAGAAACTAGACAAGCGACAGTTGCTCAGCCTGCGAAGATGACGGCTAACATTTTATCGAAACTTTTGGTAGCCCCGCAGCTGTGTTTGCATGGACGCAATGAAGTAAAAACACAAGACCAAGGACCAGCGTCTGCAGCGGGCTTAAGGGGAAAACAGCCCGCCAGATTGCTCTAATAAAGATTATCGTATATCATAGAGCACATTGTATGAAAAATATGGTTGAGCTGTAGGCTCTTGGCCAAAGGAAGTTCCATAAGGTGGCTATTGGCCAAAAGAAATAGAACATCCCAAATCACATTTCAAAATTTACTATTAGGTAGCCTATATACTCCCTTTCCTGGCAAAGAATGGAGTGTCGTCA
Source organism: Parhyale hawaiensis (assembly GCA_001587735.2). Taxonomy (NCBI): domain Eukaryota; kingdom Metazoa; phylum Arthropoda; class Malacostraca; order Amphipoda; family Hyalidae; genus Parhyale; species Parhyale hawaiensis. Next base: position 48,812,635 of record LQNS02278170.1, read on the forward strand.
AAGCTACAATTCAAGTTATATCAACCGAACATTACTCGCTCGCTTTCAAATAGTTTAGTCTGTAAATAACTGAGTTCACAAGCGTAGAAATTCTTATTAAAAGGACACAGAAAAAAATTTACCAGTATCCTATGCAGTGCACTGACCCGTATTGAAAGGGTAAGGTCTGTTCCAGCCTTGAGATCCAAACTTGCGCCGCTCAGCAACACACGCGTGAAAGTAACAAAGAGAGAAGAGCAGCGATTTGAACTCCGTCTCGCGTGAGCACATCTCGAGCGTATCTTGCGTGAAGTAGCCCAATGCCTTCAGCAGATTAGCCTGCATGCCGCGCGGAGGCTCGTTTGTAATCTTGATGGATGATTCCAAGATGCCCTGCATTACGTAATATGACTTATTAGAACATTGGTATGTACCTATTTGCAAAGAATCGTGGTAAGAATATTAGTACACTAGCTGTAACCTGAGGGATTCCACAGAACAAAAGCAATATTCTTCAATGATATCTAATAGCTGTGCTGTAAAAATTTTCCCCATTTATTACTGAAGGAACCCGTGGAATTTCTGCAAAACAAAGGCATTGTTCCTCAATTATGATGCCTTCGGATTCGTATCATGCATACGAAGGGTAAAAAATCTTTCCAAGTCAGGCAGTGAATCTTTTACCCACGAAGCAAAGAGTGTAACGGGAGGACCGAATAGGGCTAAAATAAAACTTAGCCGAGACCGCATGTAGCCAATTTACATCACATCGATGAGTGAAATTATTTGAGTGTGCGACCTCAGGCCTTCGTAGGTGGGTTCTTAATCCTTACCAACAAATATAAGCAGCGTTATATTTTGTACGGGAGAGAAACCACAGAAACAGTTATTGCATAAAACTTTCTGTACGTGATGACAACATTTTAGTGTTTTGTGTGTGGGTGCAGCTCAAGTAGCTCGCTAGTCAGGAGAGGAAATTTGAACGAATTAAGTCGAAAAATATGGTGATATATTTATATATATTCTGTGAAGAGCACTGTGAACTAATTATGAAGTGTAAATGAGGCTTCAGTTGAAAAGAAAAGATAAATCAGGTCTTCACACCGGCCCAATATTCACCGTTAGCGTTGTGAAAGCTTCCACCAGCCTCCACTGCAATTTTATAGAGATAATTGTTGATTGCTAAAGTAGTATATATATCCTCTCCATTTACTTATGCTCACAAGAGATAAAATTCGCAATTCACGACGATTTTTCTGGCAAAATTAGATAAAATGCTCATAGGCTGCTCAGCCATAGAATCGTGGATGTGATGCCATTGATTACATTACTTTGTGAAGCTAGTTCCTCACACAGTTCATTTACTACAGATAGTTATGTCAAGCAATAGAGTGGCAACACCTGCAGTTGTAGCAAAGTGACGTCACAGTGGTGACGTCACCAAAATGTATCAGCCAATAGCGTCACTCCTTTTGCAGCGGGGCATCCTGGGTAGTGCAAAGACAGAGGCATCTTGGGTACTTTCCAATATGGCGTCGTGTGTGCGAGAGGTAAAGTGTGTGTCGCGATTGTTTAATACATAAACGTTGGTAAAATTGTTCAGTTACAGTTCATTGTGCTTTTCATGTGTATATAACATTCTACTTTATAACTTGTTGTAATGCAAGGTTTTCTTGGTGAACAAAAATCGTCTAATTTTGTCTTTTTAAACTCATGCGAATCATTCTATTCTGCGCAAAGCATTCGCTTCAATTTAGGCAGACATTTTCAGATGATTTTCTCAGTTCTTTTTATGGCGCTGAAAATCAAGATGCAATACAACACATCAAATCAATGGTCTATTATTTTTCCTTTACTTATGTAATTAAGTATATGGCCAGTATTGTTAGCTCCAATTTGAGGTAATAAATGATAAACAATTGGCGGGAAAGCCTTTCTGGTACACTGCAGCACAGGGAGCCACGCGCCGCTCGCGTCCTCGTTTGTTTACACCATCAGAGTGACGTGGCAGTCGCCCATTGACTGCAATTGCCGCCAGTCACATCGGTCGCTGATTGGCTGAGATTGGGCGAAAGGGTATACCCTTAGGTCTGACGTAACTATCTGTAATAAATGAACTGTGGTTGCTCATGAGTCCTCCCTCTGCTACACTCTTCGCTTCCTTATTATTTTTATATTGAGTAGTTTAAGTCTCCGTCTCCACAGCAACGGCGATCTAACAGAGGAAGAAGCAAGGGACACATAGTGTGACGATAGATACGTGGAACCCATGCACGAGGGTGTACTCTTCGCTTCCTGCTTCTACCTAATGTCTACGAGCAATAGCAGCTTAAATTCGAACTTGACTCCTTTTCCTAATTATTCCTTCCCAAGTCGCATCCAGGATACCCTAGTTTCCCTCTATCTTATACTGATGAAAGTCACTGTCGTACTAACTGAACCAGGAAGCAAAGAGCGTAACGGGAGGACTCACGAGAAATTAGCAACAAAAAGTGACGTCATCATCGACGAATCTATGGCTGAGCCAAGGAGCTTCTAATGAGAGGAGCAAGCCCAAGCACTCTCTGGGCAAGTAAGCACGTGGCTTTGTCACGTGATCGAAGCTGGCGTTTGGAGTCCTCAAAGTGGCTGAAGTGGCAGTGGTCAGCACATATAATTGAGGAAGATACAGACAGGCAGTTCTTCAATATTTTTGCAAAGACATTCGTGTGTGAAGATTTATATCCCAGTGCTCACCCTGTTACTTTCATCATCAGATGGTATACAGGATACAAGTTTCCTTTACATACTTCCATCCGCTCGGAATTTCGTCGATGGTTAATGGCTATAAAAATGTGAGCTTAAGACTCCTCCCTATATAAGCTGCGTGAGGCAATGCCGCTCTCCGATTGGATAAGCCACTCAGCCAGTTTAAGGGAAAAGTTTACTCGCAACGCCCCCGTAGGATAAATAGAGAGGGGGCACTCCTCTCTATTAGAATTTCCTTGGGCTGAGCAGTTTAGGAGTACTTTAAGAAATTTAACCAGAAAACTCGTATTAAATTTTAAAATTCATCTCTAGCGAAGAAATAAATTAAGATAATACATTCTAATTTCGCAATTATCTATAGAAAATTGCAATGCATGCTGGTGGAAACATTCACAGCACTAGCGCCGAATTTGTTCCCTTTCGGTGAGATGATTTAACTTTTTTTTCTTGATTAAATCGTTAATTACACTTCATATTCAGTTCACAGTGCTCTTCACAGAACATATTTATTTCTTACCAACAAATATAAGCACCATTATAGCCAATTCTGTACGCGAGAGAAACCACAGTAACAGTGAGCCTATTGCTCGAACTTTCTGTACATGGCGACAACATTTTATAGCATTTTGCAGCTCAAGTAGCTGGCCAGTCATGAGCGGGAGATTGAATGAAATAAATCGAAAAAATACGGTTATATGTTCAAGAAAACAACGCTGATACGAAAGCCTGACGTCCCACACTCAAATACTTCGACTCGTCGATGTGATGTAAATTTGCATCGTGCGGTCACGGCTAAGCATTATTTTAGTCCTATTGAGTCCTCCCGTTGCATTCTTTGCATCCTGAAGTGAACCAAACTCAACCAGGCTCAACCAAATTGACTCAAACCAAACTAAACCATGCTAATCTTGGAGCCCAGTATGGCTGCGCGGAAAATGACCAAAAACTAGGCAATAAAATTCATTGAAATACGACACGCTACTAATCACCAATAAATTTTTTCAAAAAGGCCAAAACACACCTGAGGCAGGATATGATTCTCTGGTCGGTTGGCAGGTTCGGCGCTCATAAACACGCGGTAGTCGTCATGGGCAGTGTCGGCGTAGGCCTCCAGCTTCTTTTCCAGCCGAGGTAACCAGCTCTTCACTAGATGGATGTTCTGCACGAGTATTGGGAGTCCTCAAACGTACACTACATCATGTACTCGTAGCCAAGTAGAGAACAACTCGGATTGATGATGATGGTCATATGTTGTTGCACTATATATGAGCTAATTTTAAAAATTTACAGATCAATGCCATTATAAGCCAACTGTAGTGAATGATATTTCAGTCAGTCTCTCTAACCACTATATGTCATATTTAAAAAAAAAATTTTTTTGGTGCAATTTAATGGCCTAAAACAACTCACAAACTAAGGGTGTCTTCCTTTGAAAACGCACTATGTTGAGATCCTAGAAATCCTGACTTGTTTAATTAAAAATCAAGACGACGTTTTACACAGAGAATCAAAAAACGCGAAACCTGGATGTCTCTTATTTTATTCAGTAATTTCCATTATACCAATACAAAACAGACTCTATTTTAGATAGACATCATTTGGCTTTTCTATTAATGACCTAATTGGCAATATACTGCATACCGTACTCGGTTGCGCAAATGGGCTATAATTATATATCAATATGACTAAAAAAGAACTTGCTATAAGTATTGAAAATCAGGGTATGGGACACAGGGTTTGGATGCTTGGGTAAAGGAATTTCGCTTCTCCGCAGCTCGCCGCTGTGTCAAAGCCTGTAGTTGTGCATGGTTTGTTGTTGAAAAATCCACTATAATTAATAGAACTGAAATCATTGAGAGTCAACAGCTGACTCTGCTAATTATTTACCTCACCCAGTTACGGAGATCGAATGGGACGCTGGAAGCGCTCACTGCTTCCTCCTAAAAGCTTGGCATCTTCTTTATCATAAATCTCTTGGTAAACAATAATACAGCTACCAGAGCCCCGATACTTCACAAAAACTCACTTGCAAGATGACCCAATGACCCTCCTTAGAGGCGATCTTGAGAGCAGCCTCTGCTACCTTCTCTTGTCCTTGTCCCAGGGAGACGTTGTGCAGCCTTTTGTTATCGCAAGTGAAGCCCAGGCGCTGGCCCAGCTGTTCTACTTCCTGCATAGGGAAATAATCGCAAAATTACCTCGCTGGCCTACCACGGACAAGCAATAAAATTCAAATAGAGTAGTAGGCAATACTAGGACGCCTGAAATGCGGCTAAGAAGAATACATACAAAGCCGTTCACGTCTGCAGAGCTGCACCGCCTAAGATGCATCCCTACAACGAACTCCAGACCAACACAAATCTGAGTATGACACTGACTGAACAAAAGAGATTGGCACGTAACAGTTTTCGGTGTAAAAGGTGGACATCAGTAGCACCACGTGTGTTACTCGTGTCCCTTCCAAACACCTTGGACGTAGGAACAAAATATGCAGCAAATGTGCCTCATTGTTGAATACCTTGTCAGACGTACAAACTACGTTAACACTCTCCAAAGAGGAGGTATACACGAAATCATTCTGGGCACATAGTCTACGGGCTTAGCAAACAAGTCGGCCCAGGAGACTGAGGTGACTGGTGTCAGCCGATGTCCAGACAGGGAAACAATTCTCCAGTAAAGGTAACCAGAATGCACAGAAACATCTACACCCTCATTACTGTCAACAAACACAGCATTTATTGCACAGTAGAGCCCACTCCCAATCAGAAATGTATAGGCATTTATCGGCTGCCTAAGGGAAAATAGTGAAAGATATACGATAACATCGGATAAATGCCTATAAATTTCCGATTGGGAGCTCCTACTTCAAGCTCGAGAGACTAGGAGCTTAATACGCACCTCAAACGTAAGCTTCTCAACAAAGAGAACACCAAGGATCTTCAGAGAGCTAAGCTCCTAATTCACAGAGTCACCGTTGTTCAGCAATGGATGCTGCGGTAAAAGTGTCCGAGACCGACTAACAGTCATAGATTTAGTTTTTCTTGCATTCAGCTTCATACTCGAGGCAGAGCATTACCTTTATACTCTCCGACTTGCGACAGGTCTCATCTTAGCGACTTACTGGGTGGCAGTATCACGCATGCTAGGGCGCAAATCACAGCTATCAATGTGAAATCGACGGTATGGTTGATTGTAGTGTTTTTCTAGTGATGAGATGATGCCTTTATTACACACACGAACAGCAAACGCTACCAAAAAGAACGCCAGAAAGCAACTTGGTGAGTGTTGCACTCAGAAGCAAAATCACGAATATTTGCTTGTGACTGGCCAAGGGCTCCGGAACACGCCCTTTTTCTCACCATAAGCGAACTTGACACCGTACAGGATTTAGCCCAGGGGATCCTACTGCCCTTTACATCGGATACACTTTACAAGCGGGAGTGGGAATTCTTATTCAAATCGCAACAAATTTGTTCAGTCTGATCCTTTTATAAGCGTTTCAAATGGAGGAATAGGAATTAATCATTATGTTCTTTTTGAAAAAAATTTCAGATCATCAGCAGGCTGGCATCTCCCTCGGGGGTGGCGGTGGCTCACCTCTGCATGCCCACGCAACCGTCTGGTCGCGACAAGGAGGTGGGTGGCATTCACGGTGTCACTTTTGCTTATGGTGAGAAAAATGGCGTGCTCCGGCGCCCTTGGCTTGTCACAAGCATATTTTCTCACCTCCAGCTTACTTAACACCGTACAGGACCTATTATTGACGGCCCGAACGGGTAAAAATATGGATGTGGACGCGAACAGAGATCACATGTAAAGGCAGAGACTAGCTACAGCATATCAAGTCCCAGCCTGTTGAATACAATTCAGTTTTCACGACTTTAGGGTACCCGACTCTAGGCGGTATTTGTATATCAAGAGCTGTAGAGAGCACAATCCTTGGGGCCGAGAAGACCGGTCTCTACCCTAATGGGTGCAAAGGGGAAGTGAGTAGTGAGGGCAAGATATTCCAGCAGGGCCAAGCCTGGAGTTAGGAACTCTGAAAACGAGTTTCTGGGCCAAGAGGCCCGAGGCAAGAGTCACGGGGCTTCACGAAGTTAGGGCGTCCAATAGGAGCCTGGGATTGAATGAACTTGAAGCCTGAATGGGAAGCTGCATGGCCTGCACATAGTAGAAGAAAGTCTCCTAGCAGAGCTAGGGAAGATCGAAAAGCGATGGCTGAAGTAGATAGCCCGTATCATAAGCTGGGACACAAGTGGTGTGTTTACTCAGGGCTTGGTGCGTCCAATAGGCGACCAATATGAGCCTGGGATTGAATGAACTTGAAACCTGAATGGGAAGCTGCATGGCCTGCACATAGTAGAAAAACGTCTCCTAGCAGAGCTAGGGAAGACCGAAAAGCGATGGCTGAAGTAGATAGCCCGTATCATCAGCTGGGACACAAGTGGTGTGTTTACTCAGGGCTTGGTGCGTCCAATAGGCGTCCAATAGGAGCCTGGGATTGAATGAACTTGAAGCCTGAATGGGAAGCTGCATGGCCTGCACTTAGTAGATGAACGTCTCCTAGCAGAGCTAGGGAAGAGCGAAAAGCGATGGCTGAAGTAGATAGCCCGTATCATAAGCTGGGACACAAGTGGTGTGTATACTCAGGGCTTGGTGCCCTGGCCTTATTATGGTCATGAGACCCCGAGGTCAAGGGCGGACGGAGATGACCCACGGTTTACTTAGCTGGAGCTGAGTCGTGCCTCAGGGGCCGTGACCTGTAGAGGAACGGTTCCTGACGGAGATACCACAGGTTGAACATAGAGGGGATCGAGGCCTAGGGCTTTCATTCCCTGAAGGGCCAAGATGTAACTTTATCTCGTGTGAAGCACCCGGGAGCGTAATGAGAAGGACCGGGTAGAAGCTACCGCTGTGCAGCGTATGAGCATATTAGTTAGTTCGGCTCTGGGTATAAGAGCTAAAGTGTGGAGATGGCTAGATTATTATGAATCCCTTTGGGAGCCCCAGAACACGAGAGACCTTGATCTCGTATAGAGGTGACTGGCTCCGGGAGGCGTTGCAACAACCCTAGAGAGTAATAAGGCGAGCCGTAGTAACGGAGCGATGGAGGGACTCCCAAACCAGAGGGGAAATCAGAGATACCTGAGTGAAGTTTTTGAGCTCCAGAAGTAGAAAACAACTGCCTAAGTCCTGTTCCGAGAACAGGGCTGTAGACCATAAGAGCCTAGGCGAGTTTATATAGAGCTTAAAACGGGTGGCGGGACTGGTGTCCCTATAATGCCAGCCCTTAACTAAGCTATACGTATCTTCAAGGCACCGTACTAGGAAACGGTTATTGTCCTGAGTACGGACAAAGCAGTTAGGGCTACCATGTAGCGTATCTGTAAATAGAGCCGCTAGAATACGCGGGTACTGGAGGGGCTGGATTAGAGATCTAAGGCTCAGAAATGCTGGACACATTAGTGCGACGGAGACCGCACAGAGTAAGGACATAAGCTGTGGAACGGTGGGTCGCCGTCTGACGTGAGCCCAATCAGGGAGATACGTCTTCCGTGAAGAATTTGTCTCTTGAGGCCGATGGGATAGCTTTACTTTGGAAGCTGGAGACCATTCAGTCCACGCAGTTATGGACCTAGTAATGCAGCACCACGGTAGTCGTACTAAGAAGAATTGAGAATGACCCAGATAGTCGTGTTAGCTAAGGCGCTTCCAGCGGGAAAACCGCAGAGCAGTCGTGCGACCTCTAGCGCCGGGGTAACGGCAGAGGGTCACTCAGCGTTTTGGTCAACGTCGTTGTTGGCATAAGAAGTAGTCTTCTGCTGCCGTAAGATTGACTTACAAGAATGTGCTATTAGGTTGCGTTAGCGTGCGCTTTTCTAGCGGGAAAACCACTGAAGAGAGGTGCAAGCAGGTACCGTCAGGGGTCTTACCCCAGGTCTCTCGTAGTCTAGCACGAGACACCGCACAGTGCAGAACTCCCAGCAGAGCCAGGGTGAAACAAATTCAGGGCAAAGGTTGAGAAGGAGCAAATTCCCGGCTGCCTAGCCGGGCTGAACAAGTCCAGGGCAATGAACAGAAGATGCTGGTGGTTTGTGTTTTTTTATAAACACTCAGAGTCGCGTACAAACAAACGAGCAGAGTTCCAAGAGTAGTGGGTATGGGACAACTCGACAATAACATACAGAGGACGCTCATGGCAATGGACAGAGCCAATGCCCGGCACATACGAGTGTTCCCAGCATAGCCGCCGGGAGGAACAAGTCCAGGGCAACTGTAAGAGGGATAATCAGGCGCATTTGGGCGTCGTGCCAAGGACCTACCCACACCTAATTCATTTTTTTTTGCTGCTGCTGCTGTGAGCGAGGTACTCACGCGGACTTGAACGCCATGCCAAGGCCATTCCCACTCACAACGGGTAGCAGTCGAGTACACCCGGCCTGGACGACCTCCAAGGACTAAGTCCCCAGACTCGGCGGTACCAAGTCCAGCGCAACACCCACCCCCTGCAGGAGGTTATTTTCTTGAAATTTATTGAAAGTTTTTTCTGAAAGTTATTGAAAGTTTTTCCCTTTTTTCTTCTTCAAATTAATTGAAAGTTTTTTTTTGTCTTTTCTCTGCTGCTGCTGTTGTGAGCGAGGTACCAACGCGGACTTGTTCGCCAGGCCAAGACAATACAAACACTCGCAACAGGTAGTAGATGAGTACACCTGACCTGGAACGACCTCCAGAGACTAAGTCCCCAGCCAGCGGCACCGGGTCGAGCGCAACACCCACCCCCTGCAGGCAGAGTTTTTTTTTAAGATGATGAAAGTTTTTTTAAAGTTATTAAATTTTTTTGAAAGTTATTGAAAGTTATCGGATTTTTTTAGGGTTATTGAAAGTTTTTCCTTTCTGCTGCAGTGTTGTGAGCGAGGTACTAACGCGGACTTGGTTACCATGCCAAGGCCATACCCACATTCACAACAGGTAGTGAGTAAACCTGACCTGGAGCGACCTCCAGAGACTAAGTCCCCAGACTCAGCGGCACCAGGTCGAGCTCAACACCCACCCCTTGCAGGCAGAGTTTTTATTTTTTTTACATATATATCTTCCCCTGCTATCTCAGACCTCTAAGACGGTAACGGGAGACGACACCCAACATCAATGGGGTGTGTTTCATTGTACCATCCAGGTAGAAGTTTTTTCCTGAAAGTTATATTTCTCTTTCTGAAAGTTTTAGTTTATTTTATAAATTCAATGTATAATCTTTTAATTACATTAACAAAGGGCATAGGTAGGTACCAGACAAGCTGGCCGGATGTAAGGGTGTCGATGCTAAATGTGAAGTCGGAGGAGGCAGGCACCAGATTACTTGCCCCGCCGACTTCACAAGTGGGCAAGGAGAGGTGAGCCGACGTAAACCAGCTGACTGACGGGGTGGCTCACTGGCTGCCACGCCACCTGGCTGAGGGCTGAGCTGGCTCAGCTGGCCGCCGCTCGGCCTGGCGGAGCGCTGTTGCGTCTAGCGACGGCCTGGCGGAAGATCTATTTTTGTTTTTAAAAAAGAACATCATAATTAATCCCTATTCCTCCATTTGAAACGCTTATAAAAGGAATCGGACTGAGCAAATATGCTGCGATTAGAATAAGAATTCCCACTTGTAAAGTGGATCAGATGTAAAGAGCTGTAGGATCCTTTGGCCTAAGTTCTGTACGGTGTCAAGTAAGCTGCAGGTGAGAAAAATTGAGAAAATAAAATCGTACCTACTTCATCAAACGACTGTAATTTGCAAAATAGGCCCACATGGTTGGCCCTTTTGAAAGCTGCACTAAAGTCCAACGGAAGAATGCGCGCTTCAGAATGATGATGCAACACCGACTGTAAATGGTATGACACAGACCACAAAGCGTCACAACAACCTAACTTTTTCTCTTTGCAAACTGAACCGGTAGCAGCAGTCCAGCAGCATAATCGAAGCGACCTCCCTTACACGCCTCCAAAATTTTAAGCAACTTCCATATGATGGGTGTTAAAATCGGTAATTGGCTAACGCGAAACATGATATAGCCGATTTTTGTTTAAATGTTAATTTCTTACACATTACTTCATGCATGTCTTATTGAACTGGGGACGTCGCACGGAGGAGCTCGTATAATCCTACGTTTGGTAGAATGCTTCACAACACATTTCATATGTTGAAATGCAGTTTAATGAACAGTTTCTAAATATGATATATTAAATGTTTAATTTTCTTTACAATACAAAGCATCCATCAATGATTGAGATACAGTATTTGTTCTCTTCACGGCTGATGTCTGTGCCTACTGAATTACACAGACTAACCTTGCTGTGTATAGAGAACGCGGCCAGATACAACAAAATCTGCAGTGAGGCGCATAGGGTAACCCCCGGAAACATGGACACCGCATGTATTTTTGCAGCCTTTAGGCCGGTTTATAAGTTAGTCTTTTGCCTAACGATCATACTTCAACACATCCGAACGTTTCGCGTGGTTCTTGCAAACCCAACTGTGTGTGCACTGAATGATTTACTAAAATGTAAGCCGTCAAATCAGTTTTCTTAACTAGTGTCATTACTAAGCTAAATTTCGGATGTACCTGAAACTCAGAAAACGGTTCAGTTTCCAGCTGTTTAAGCGGTTACAACAACGCATTCGAACGCTGTGAAGTATGGGCAGAGAGCAAAAGCTTCACGAATGAACCGTCCTCTAGTCTCTAGTGCACATCCAAAGATCTGTTAGAGGTCTGCTCAGATAAAACCCTGCTCGCGACGAGTAGGTACCGTGAGAGGGTCGACACCCGGAGAGAGGATGAAGAATATCGGAGTCGCCGGACCTGACTCGTCGAAGCTCTGCGAGAGTTCGATGGCCTCCCCGTCCACGTACTGACGACCCATGCGCTCTTCGATGAACAGCCTGAGGGACGCCAACATTTTTAGAGCATTGCCAGACTTTCAGTGTGCATTAGTCGTATCTGTTGTAAATAGGTTTTGATAAAGGTAAGGGCATACATGAGCACTTAACTAAACTTCTTAACTCACGATACTGAATGAATTTGTGCAGGCATGTTTAGCTGATGAACATGGACATTGTTTAGGTAAAAGCTAAGATATTTAGCGACTCCATCATATCGTACACCAATTTAATCAGAAATAGTACAAGATGTGTTTAAAATTTGCTGGACTTATCCATTCAAACAGTGTGAGGCTTTTTGCAATGAAACTGAAAAATTTATCTATGTTGCGGACCAATATAATGGTAGTTTCAGCCCCCAGCTCCCGCGTCATTGATACGCCTTCAAGAAGCTAAAAGTAAGCAAAATAAAGATATTTTGGTAATCGCTTAGTATAGGTGGTAACACTCAACCAGGGAGCAAATATTACCGGAGCCGAAGTACCAGGTAAAGTGCAGAACATTCCTAAGAGTTACTATTGGTAACTGGTAAATTTGATCAAAGAAATGAACGTACGTAGTTTCCAGTGGTGGGTTAATGATACAGTGGCAAAACTAAGGTCACGGCTATGGTGATAATCTATTCTGCGCTGCTTATGACATGAGTGCCCTAAGCTGGGTGTGATGTGGTTCCATAAAGATATTGATAACAGTATATTTGAAAATCCTCACGCGGTCAGCCCCAACACACTGCACAGCATGCGTCATGCGGTCAGCCCCAACACACTCACTGCACAGCATGCGTCATGCGGTCAGCCCCAACACACTCACTGCACAGCATGCGTCATGCAGTCAGTCCCAACAAACTCACTGCACAGCATGCGTCATGCGGTCAGCCCCAACACACTCACTGCACAGCATGCGTCATGCGGTCAGCCCCAACACACTCACTGCACAGCATGCGTCATGCGGTCAGCCCCAACACACTCACTGCACAGCATGAGTCATGCGGTCAGGCCGCAGGGCCCGCATGATGCACAGCTGCTGCACATCAGTTCGGGTTTTCCACTCGGCAGGCAGCCGCTCCCGCTCGGGGGCTTCGCTCTCGCACCAGTTCCGCCAGCGCTTCGGGTTCTGCTCGATGTCCCGGTCCAAATTCCTGCGCAGCAGAGCAACAAATAGTCAGCCGACGTTTTAATGGCCTGTCACACGTCAGTCTTTTGCCCTACGCCCTCACCTCCCGGTGTTTGAACGAGCTGCTGCGTCGGTTTAAACAATAGAAAAGTGTACAGCTCTCCCAGTTCTAATTCACCTAAAATTTAAAGAGATGGACTAAACTTTACTTGCCACATTTGCTACAAGTACGCTAATTTGGCGGTTAACAGGTTAGCAAATAATTCAGTGGACGCGGAGTTGCACTTGGAAACATTCGGATGTGTTATGTAGGAACGCACTCAGATAATAATTGCGTCCGAAAACCATCGCACTTTCCCGTATACGAATGGAAAAGAGCGCTGCTCTCGTGCGACACGAGCACTTTACGGCAGGCCTTTACTGCCCAATTAAATATTTTCGGTGGAGCTACCGTGGCGTTTGGTGCACACATGGCCGCCGTAGGTCGCCTTTTTGAGCGGGGCATCCGTGAGGCTCGGGTGCTGCTCGGTCGCTATGCGCGTTTTGGGGGTGACACGGGTGACCTCGTTCCGAACATCAGTCACACATACTAGGCGCGCTTGCCCGACCGTGTTCCACGGATATTCCGCGCCACCGCGCAAGTATAGCAGTATTCTGCTATTTTGGCCAAGACGCGGAACATTCGTGGAACACGGTCGGGCAAGCGCGCCCAGTATGGGCGATTGATGTTCGGAACGAGGTCGCCCGTGCCACCCCCAAAACGCGCATAGCGACCGACCAGCACCCGAGTATCACGGATGCCCAGCTCAAAAAGGCGTCCAGGTGCGCACCATACGCCGCGCTAGTTCCACAGAAAATTTTTAATTGGGTGTGGGTACACGGGAGGGCTTGCTGCTTTTAGGTCAGGAATCTCTTCGAGATGCACAGAAGTCTGTCGCGTGCACTGGTCTTAAGAGCCACAGCCTACAAATTTATCGGCCTTATCGCTCATTACCCGCCGATACGCTTCGAAAGTTTTAATTCGTTACAGGCTTATCGTGGCAAATGCCTAGCAGTCGCTGTGACGCATTCTTTGTGGTGCGGTGACCTTGCAGGTTCACAGAAACTGTGCGTGCCTACCCGTTTCAGAATTAAACACTGTCAATGACTAGCAATTGATCTGAGGTTTCGTTCGACGTGTAATGATCTCGCAGTATCCGTCAGAGCAGGGTGTGTAGCCATCTGTATACGTTGGGAAAACTGGAGCTTGCCGATTTCCTACCGTAGTAAAGGCTGACAGTCATTCTGAAACTCGTCTACCATAGAATGATTTCGTAATAGCTGGCGTCAGTGGTGGCTCCAGGAAGTTTGCCGTGAGGTTAGAGTAAATGGTGATGAGCTTCACAATACCTACACAAATGTATATTGCATGGTAGCAATATTGGGGGAGGCTTAAGAGGGATTCGGGGCTGGGATGTTCAACACATCGTTACGTGAACGTGGCGCACAGCTGTTGCCGTAACACCGCTTACGTGCACCTTAGAAGTTGTAACCGAATGCTTAGAATATTTAGAGCATTCACTTAGCTGGAGTTAATCTTAAATATGCTCCTAACTTCAAGGTTGGTCGGAGCAGTCGTATATGCCACTAAGTTAACAGCTGTTTAACTAAAATAGCAATAAAAGAATTAATAAAGACAACAATATTGTATAATTTGAGCTTTTCGCTCCACTAGATTTGGATTCCTGATAATAGCAGTGTGTTCGGTGCACCTACAACCCTCAGCCTACAGGTATTTCACCAGACGACAGAATGAACTAATTCAATGCTTCAGGGTATTCATAGTTTATAACGCTGCACTCAATGCCTTTTTGCATTTATGAAAATGATCACCGTCAGGTATAAGCAAAAAAGAGACTTGAACAGTTATAAGCACAGACTGGGCAATTACCTACATTTACTAGCTATTTATATCAGTAATTCTCATCAATACACTTGCTGTGATAAATGCTAATGCTCAAGACAAACAGCTGTTACGTAAATGGCATATTACGCCCGGCTGCAGACGATAGTCTTTGGTCCTGTGTTTTCACTTGACAGCGTTCGAATATGTTGCTGTGCCTGCGCAAACAACAACATTTTCAGAGACAACTTTAACTAAAAAATGAAAAGACACAAGACGCTGCACTACTGATACTTGCCAAACCAACGCATATGACGGTAAACAATTTATCGAAACTATTGGTTGAGCCACAGTACAGTTGTGTTTGCAAGGACAGCACAGAGTATTCAAACGCGGTGAAGTGAAAACACAGTTATACCGTTTACAATGAGCACCGTATTTCAAACTCTAATATGTCATTCTTTAGCTCTAAATTTTTTCGATTGTTTATCATATATGAGATGAAAACTGCGAAACAAGAATACATATTATCCAGGGCCGGGATGTTCAAAACATCTCTACGTGAACGTGGCGCACAGCTGTTGCCTTAAGACTCAGGTTCAGAGTCGAGCGAACTCAGGAAACCCGCTTGCCTGCGAAGCTGCGAAAACTCGGCAGCAGGACGGTCATGGGTCCAGGGGTATCGCTTCACACTTGAGAAATTAGCACGTTGAGCCTCATGCGGTGCGGG
>LQNS02278170.1:48858982-48881976 GCA_001587735.2 Parhyale hawaiensis
TGCTGTCAGGACGCGCAGCTCGTACGTCTTCGAGCAGCAAAATTGCTGCTAGGAACAGACAAGTTGCGCCTACGTGGCGAAAGGTCGCTTGAGGTTTTCTATGGGCAACCAGTTGGTCGTACAGCCGCGTAAATCGAACTTGTATTTACAGTGTGATTCTGAGTGCTTTTTAAAACTGCCTTTTTTAGCCTATTTGGAGAGGGTTTGTTAGTTGCTTATAATACGAACTGAGATGAAATAAAAAATCTGTTTACATTTTGACGTTTTTGCTGATCGCTGCGAATTTCTGCCGTCAAATCGCAGCTCTGTGCGTTTTCGCGGGCGTCCATTTTGTTAGATATTTCCGCGCGATTTCGGCTGCAAACAAAGCAGGTTTATCCACAAAACGAATAAATTAGGCTTTCCACGAGGCTTTCTTGTTTCTTTGTAGATATTTTAAAAGCTTTTTAGCGCCTCTGATTTCTATTTCACTGCAAATTTGACGAGAAATATGAACTTCACCACAGTAGTGACACTTCTGGAGAATACTGAGTTGACGGTAAACATTTTATCCCCGTTTTGTCTTGTGGGCACAGTTGTGTTTATGTTTGTAGATAAAATAGACGTTCGCTCCCTTTGCACTACCTCTGGGGGAACAGAAAACTATGGAGTTACCTTTAATTATCAATGATTTTTGGAGTTGCTGGAGTACGTGAATTGCTGTAGCATGCTTTAAGTAGTATCTGCATTTACAGTGATTGTTTATTCCCAGTTGTATCGATACTAGAAGTAAAATAAGTTATTACTAGTGACAAAAACTGCAGCTTCTTTGGATCAAGGAGCTTGAGCAACAAAGTTCTGTGGAACATGTGCCTGGCAGTCTGGACCGGACTTAGTAGCTATGGTGGATGAGCAGCTTCCCGTCACTAGTGTGTCACCTACAGTCGTTCCGATACGCAATAAGGATTTCTAAGTGAGTTGCGCTAAGCAGGTACGAACGCCTAGTGTGGCCCCTGCATTACAGTCTAAGGTCGACTCGAAATACCATACAGTGTGGCTGGAAAGTGTTCTTACTGAATGAATGCTAATTTGTTTTTACGCGCACAGAATTATGTTCTAGTAGTCATAATAGTTTCGTTATTATTTTTTTACACATTAGTTTGATGTCAGTCGCTGCTTTGACACACGGGAAACTAAAATTGCGCGTAATAGTCTACGGAGAAGCATCCGAACGTTTAACTTACTCCGACTACACCAATGCTGGACAAGTCACTAAAAAAAAAAAACCTCCAGCTTCTCACTGAAAGCAAAACCAAAATTTAGCAGATTTGGATGTTGAAAATAAGGAATCATTGGTTCAACACCATCCATCTAGTCAATACTACTCCAGACATAGATTACGAACGATTGTGAGCACTGCACATTGAGACAACAATAAGGGGTCTTATCATCAGTAAATGAATGGCAGGAATAAAATTGCTGGAATGAGAAACTCAGCAGCCTACAGAGTGTGCCGAACAATAAACGCTGTAAAAAAGCAAAAAAATATAAAAATGACATAAATAGGCAAAATTCTCAGTAATTGTAGTCAAACAATTTGATGCTGTACTACTGCATCGAAATTGACAAAGGCAGTCATAAAAGGTGTATACTCTTAAAATAACTCGATGATATGGGTCTTAAGAAATATTGGCGTGTGACACAGTTGTCATCAGCTTAGTGAAACACGCAAGAGCACAAGGCGAGGGCGAGACAATACCTTGGCAGTCTCGGCCTCTACAATGCGGATGAGCTTGTCAGCCTCGTCATTCTTTTTCTGCAGCTCCACCTCCTGCGCCGCCAGCTTCGCCTTCAGGGCGTCCACCTGCATTCAGAACGTAATTGCTTTGATACCAATTGCAATTTTCTTATTACAGGTGAGAGGAAGCTATGCAGTAAAGTATATACAGTTAGCAGCTAGGAATTCCATATAAACCCGGTTAAGTTGTTGACGACAAGGATGTTGATCAAAAAACACAGCGAGTGATACGAACAAATGGGTAATGCTTGATGGTTTTCCTATCGTAGACATATGCTGTACCGTATCGCAACGTTTCCACACTTTTTTTATTATCATCCACACTATGCTGCAGTAACCTAATTTCTAACACCAATGAAAGAAACCTGTCTTAGTTCCATTTAAAAAAAAAATCAAAATGTGAGCAGAATTCCCTCCATATCAGAATAGCGCCTGTCTGACCTGACTGGAAGTGGTTTTGAGCTTCTCGAGACCGTTCTGCAGTCTTTCTATTTTGGCCTGAAGCTCCTGGTGCTTGGTAGAGAGCAGCCTGGAGTACAGGGAGATGAGCATAAGGAAGCTCTTAGGTGTGGTGTAGTTGTAGCGACGGTCGTTGTTAAGGTAGACTTTGCTGAGCTCGTTGACGGTGCTGTGGGCGTGAGCCATGAACTGGGCCGTGGACTCCCGCAGGTTCGCCTGAGTCAACACCAAGCTATACTTTGATAAATTAGTTCTTATACTCACAAGGCGTGTCACAAACAGTTAGTTTGGCGACATAACAGCCTGGTTTAAGCGTCAACAACGATTACCACCGGGTGATGTACGTTTAATTGGTAATGCATACGACGAAAAGAGCATAGCATGGCTAATTTTTCCACAGAAGGTCACTTATCTATTAAAAAGTTGCAAACCGACGCGTTTTGTAGCGAGTAGTTGTACATGGGATGACAGTGTTAGTGCCTTGTAACTGTTGGCCACAATTGGCTGTTTGAAGAGAAGAAAACGAAACCTATAGGAAATTATTATAAAACTATTAGAGAAAAGGCTATTTATCTATTACCAATATTCTCACCAGGGATACTGAATAAGATCCTAAAGTACTTCTTCTCTCTTAAAGTAAAAGAGTTATAAATGCATGCATTCATGTGCTCCCTTTGCTAGATTATTCTTAGCAATAAGTGGCACATGCATGCACAACGCGTCTCTAAATTCTCTATGTCCCTGAAGTCTTGCTGGACTGGATCAATGCAAGCTGCAATAATATAAGTTAGGGTCTGAATTACAGTGGTTCGGACCGTGCGCCCTACTGGCATGATACAGACTATTTAGTAAGAGAAGACCGCAAGTGAATTACAGTGAATAGTTAAACAAAGTGTTACGGGCGGAAATTTTTACAACTTATCACCTTTATTGTTGCAACAAAACCATGTTTTTTAGCACTATTGAAGTTCATAAATGCAATTACTATAAGTTCGAGTGCATTTGCTTGGAAAGCTCACTGCAACCCTCGAAAACGAAAACCCATATGTACATAGCATCATTAAAAACGAGGAATTCACCTATGGAGGATAAGCTAATAAGGAAACAGAAAAAAGGAAGAACCAGAATCAACCAATAAGTAGCAGCCTCACAGTAAAGTTTCTTTGTCCCAGCACACTAAATTAAAATGAGAGAAAACCAACAGGCAGCTCCTTAATTTCAGAGAGGAAGCGCCGCGACACCGACACCAGCGCCTCGTGCGGCCACTCGTGGAACCAGTCGATGGTGGTGCAGTTGATCAGGGCCGGGAACTGACGGGCTCGCACCCTGCACAGTATATACAGTCATACTGTGCTGCACAGTATACAGTCATACTGTGTTGCACAGTGTACATATAGTGATGAACAGTACGCACTACAGTCCATACAGAAATGTTCACTCATACCTTTAAGGCCGGTTCACACAATGGTTTTTGGACCTACGTTCGTACCTATGTACATCACACTGTCGAATGCTCCATTGTGACAGTCTAAACAACAGCAAAGTGGACACGTCTGTGAGTTTTAATTCACCGTATCTTTGCACAAACAGATATCCGATATATGCTTTGTAAACTGACTCGATGGCTAATATGGAGTTTATATTTTTTGTGGGCACAGCTGTGCTTGCAACGATGCTGAAAAACAGTTGAACGATTAATTATAAGAACATGTTCAGTTCACTATCGAGGGTGTGTGCCACATAACATCCAATCCTTGGTGCTGTACGGTACGCAATTATAGTGTTACTCAGTACGCACTCATTGTATTGCGCCCTAAATACTACACATAATCCTGCAACTATGTTACTTTGTATACATTCAGTATGCCGAACAGTAAACACTTTTTTTGATGCTGTCGAGGGTACACTTTTCAAACCCGTTGACCAGACTGTTTAGCACATTTTTAAACAGCCGTCCGATTACATTGTTGTAGCTGTTAAATAACGGTAAAGTACACAGTTTCTGAGTTACTCACGGCGCAAATTGAAAAAATATATATATAAAAAAAGCCGTTGTTCGTAACGATGTTTACTTTAGTCAGCGAAACCAGAGGGTTAACATGGTAACCATTATATTAGTAGCCACACAATTATGTTTGGAAGAGCACAATAAAATAGTTGACCAATTAATGAAGAGAACTCGTTCGAGAGACTTATGTAAACAGGATTTATCCATGCTTATTCAGCCTCTACTCCCTTAGTAAGTTTGGACTGTATCATCACTTNCGATTACGTCGCCAGTGACATGTTAATGCAACGAATTCCTTACACAATGGCGCAAGAGGGTTGCTTATATTGATTTTTTTACGACCGTATAGCGTTCCGATGCGACACATTTGAGCTAACAGATGAGTCAGTTCGGAGACAGAAATCCCGGTAGAGCATGTACTCTCAGCCGCACAAACTATGTGTAATGAGGAAAAATAGACACACCTTTTGTTGCCAATACAGTTGGAGTGGGATGTAGACATGGTCAAAAAACGCACCCCACCACACAACTCAGAAATAATGCACAAAATTATCTTGCTCGTTGAACTAATCAGAGCAGCACCTAGGTACAGTGGCTATGTTAACTCATGCTTAAACAATAATAATAAAACTAATACTATCACAATCGCACGGCAGTAGTTATTCTATTCAATTGAGACGAGTAATAATGATGTTCTAAAAGTAGCGTTAATGAAAACACAGCTCCATTTTTCACACAACCAACAAGCCCAGTCTCCTATGAGCTCAGGAAGCAAAGAGCGTAACGTGAGGAGTCATGAAAAATTAGCATCAAAAAGTGACGTCATCATCGACGAATCTATGGCTGAGCAGCCTAGGAGTATTTAACCTAATAAAACCACAAAACTAGTCTTAAATTGCAAACTCATCTCTAGCGTATAAATAAATTAAGATAATATTTACTAATTTACCAATTACTTATAGAAAATTGCAGTGCATGCTGATGGAAACTTTCACTGCACTAGCGCTGAATTTGTTCCCTTTCGGTGACCTGATTTACCTCCTTTTTCTTGATTGAAGCCTTATTTACACTTCTTGTTCAGCTCACAGGGCTCTTCACAGAACATATTTATTCCTTACCAACAAATATAAACACCATTATAGCCATTTCTGTATGCGAGAGAAACCACAGTAACAGTTAGCCTATTGCTCGAAGTTTCTGTACTTGGCGACAACATTTTTCGGTATTTTGCAGCTCAAATAGCTGGCCAGGCATGAGCGGGAGATTGGATGAAATAAATCGAAAAAATACGGTGGTATGTTAAAAAAAAACAATATACGAAAGCCAGAGGTCCCACACTCAAATACTTCGACTCGTCGATGTGATGTAAATTTGCTACGTGCGGTCACGGCTATGTTTTATTTCAGTGCTATTATGTCCTCCCGTTGCATTCTTTGCTTTCTGTATGAGCTCATAATTCGCTACTTGCATTTACACCTGATTCTGTTTTGCTTAGGTTGTAGTGCCTCGCTAGAAGGGCTCTTGCTCCTACAGAAAAAAAAACAAGTTAAGAAAAAATTCTGGTAGAGACGCAGCTCAGCCTTAGCAGTAAGGCAAAATTTAACATTGAGTATCCTAAAACCATTAGCCTACTTTAATATAGAAATATGGCCAGTAAAGGCAACTCAAACACTAAAGTTGTGTCCAGCACAGACTAAAGATAATAAGATTAAGACAAAAGACCTAAGCGTGGAGCCGACAGGGGAGAAGCAGAGGACAACTTTCAGGTTCCTCCTGACGCGGTCGATGAAGAAGCGCCAGCAGTTTTCCCGGTTGTCGGGGGCACCGGTGCTCTTCACCTGCAGGCGACACGACCAAAAATAATAGCTTGCATATGTTAACTTTATTGCTCTATTTGTCACCTAACCTTGCTTGCATTCAATACACTAAGACACTGTTTGATCTTTAGTTTTATTATGTGAGAAACAAGTTCTTGTTTTTTTCTATTAAACAATCACCATAAAGACCACACGATTTTTCTTGGTTTCATGGCATTTTACTCAGCTGTATTCACTGAATTTGTAGAATGCACCAGGATAATCTATGATAATCTAAGGCGCTTTCCAGCGTATGACGTTAAAAACTCTAAAGGAGTCTCACCTAAGAGAGAGTCAATGTTGCATATACTGCGAATATGATAATTTAAAGCTGTAGGATCCAGTCAGTATAGGTACAAAACCTTCGAACATACAGATCTATCTTCAAAGAACACGTGAGAATGATTAGCTCACTTGTTAGAAAATTAGCAATTGACAGCAATTGCGCAGATTGAAAGAACTAATTGACTGCAACAAGCAACAGTACCACTGCACTTATATTTATTTGTGTAATTTAGGTATGAATGACTTGAAATTAGTATTTGATTCAGTGTCGGCCTTTTAAGATATGCGTTTTTGCGCTAATAGTTTTATCTAGAGACTATTATGGCACGATGGTAGAGCTTCAATCGAATATCGTCTCTTTAACTGGAGATTCACAAGAAAATTATAGAGGTTTGTCAATGTCTTTGGAATGCATGGATGTCGGCATAAGTCAAATATTGTACATCAGCCCTACAGAGTGTGCATACACAAAATTTCACGTAACCAAGACAGCTTGTGCAGTTTCTATAATGAAATGTCCACCAGAACAACCCAAGAACTGCCTGGGTCAAATGAGAATAAATTGTTCAACACAAATATATTCAAAAACACAGATGTACGGCGAAAGGAAAGCATTTAAGCTGAAAATTAGTTAGGGAGGGTTTAGTAGTGAATTTTTATAATAGTTTAGCAGTTACAACGCCATTACTAGTTTATATTGCTCAAGAAACAAATGTTACTCAAAACATTATTTTTTAATAGAAACCGATTGCATTTCAACTACAATATGTAAAGTACTCATCAACAACACCAGCGTCCATCACACCACCTAAATATGGCAAATGGGCAGGGTGCACAGTGAGTAGTGTAAGAACTCAAAGTGATTTGCTTGTTTACAACTCGGCAAGTTGATAGTGTGCTCTGTGACAAGTTGGAGAGCCCACAATGTGCTTGCTTCTACAGCAGATTGAATGGTTCGTTCATTCAATATTTATTTTTGAACAAACTATCTGTCCATAAAATAAGCACGCAGTAGAGCAGTGAGAAGTTGTTTACCAGAAGTGGAGGAGGTGTAATAAAGAGCGGGGACCATCAGTACACCTCGGCATATGTTGTACGAATGGCACGTTGCGCTGCTCAGTATGGGCTAAAACAAATATTTCCGCAGCATTATTACAATGGATGATGAGAATTCGATCGTTCTTCTCGTACACCTTAAACGTTCGAGAAAAGCTGAGAAATATTTAAGCATACTTAGCTTCATCCCTGAGCACTAGGGCTTTTCTGTATAAGTCGCTGCGCACATTCAAGGCCTTCTAAAGTACTCTAGGCGGCCTCGGTACAGTGCCATTCCTAAGAAAAACTGAATTTTCGTTACGCATGTTTTGATTAATTTGTTGACTACATATTCATACTTTGGTAAGATTACTATAGATATTAGCGAGGTTAGCAAACAATTTGGCCCCTGAGTCAGTCTTTGAGATTTTACTCAGCTTTTCAGCGGACACTGGCATCACTGGAATATGTTAACTCTTTTAGGGGTGACTAATTAGTACACAAATGGAACGGCAATCATTAACGCATATTTTATAGTCTTGGTTTTGCTATAACTTTGACTGGCGACCCAAGCGCAGTTAGGGAGAGCGACGTATCCTTAGTTTCTGCTGTTGATTTAAAAAAACGAAAGAAAAAATTCGATGAGTAGAGAGGATCGTCCCTTGAAATAGAGCTTTGAAAGTTTGAGACACGTGCATTCTACAGTTGCATGGGCCGTCTACAAAGAGTTAGGACATGTTATTTTTTGTGAACACTTAACGAAAACGCTTTTAACTGAGCTTCCCAGCTCATTAGAGTACATGAACAACAGCTATTTAAATACTATACTGCCATTATTATAAAAGTAGAATACGCTAGTTAAAATTAGCAAACCCTAAAATTACATATAGCTACACTAAACGTGACCTACGCAAAAACACAGACGGCTGCTGTGGCAAAAATTCAAAAATTCTTTCATAGATTCTGAAAATTCAAAATAATTCGTTGGAGCGGAGAAACTACGTCGTCCAAAATATCACTAAGACCTGCAAAAATATTATTTGAGCATAACAAAAATGGTTTTCCAGGTCCTTAAAGCGACGAGGCACAAAAATTGTTCACCGTCAAAAAAGCCGAAAAAAGCAGCTTTATTTCTACGCAGCTAGGACGATGACGACAACGTTACGGTACGGCAACGGCTCTACAAGGGTGGGCTGGAAACTTCATAGACTGATTAAAATATCCTTAAGCCAGTAACGCAGACTGGCTAATCTTTTGGACAGTATTAAGTGATAGTGGTTTTCTTACGAGAAAAGTATACTTTATTCGTACTGAATAAATTTGAATGTTATCAGATACGGCATGTGTTCTAAAGCACTTCGATTTGGTCTAAACATCCCCATCACAGTTGCTGAAATGCTTGTATTCTATTAGTGAAGAGAATTTACCCTGTAAGTCAAAAAGTAGGCACTTCCAGGGAGCCACTTTGCTAGTTATAGTCAAAGTTCAAGTCTCCCGATCTTCGATAGTGGCGATCCAAAGGGTCAAAGATCAAGGAGGACGTCGCACATTGTGGAAAATTAGGAACCCAAGTACAAGGAAGTCTTTTAAGGCAGCCCATGAACTATTCAGCCCACTCTCGCACGCAGTAAGAACGATCACTGACTCAGCAGAAGCTGGTGGTATGGAATGCGACCTACCAGCCAAACGTCCTTGTACTCGCGCTGCAGCCAACACAAACGGAGCAAATTAGTCGAAACTCTATTTCAGCTACTCAAAATGAGTCACATGCTTGTAATTAACGGCTAGTTCAACGCTCTCAACGCCACCATCAACTTGGATGCAGCAAGACTTATTTTATGCAGCCTGCGCTTAAAAATATACCTACAGTATATACCGCAATTAAAGGGATAACTCTCGTGTCGTTTTAAAAAAATTTAGACTGACAAAATGAATACAAGGCATAGTAAGTATATTAAGTTTCGGGTGGAAGCTTAGGATTCCTTTTCATTAAATAGTGACTACAGTAGTAACTAGAGCACTCTGAGACCGGATACCTCCGCCAAGCAAGGCAACGGTAATGAAAAATTGAACTTGGGTCTGAAACAATGATTTCCTTCTATCAAGACCAAAATCTAATCCTTTGCGCTTTTCGAAAGTTATAACAACTTCTAGAATTTCCAGGAAGATCCGTTCATGAGTTATGTTGCTAACAAACATTCTGATAAACAAAAGTCAAACACAGAAACAGACCACCCGATCATGGCCAATATAATCAATATGTCCTTCAGAATTACTAACAATTCTTGTAAATTTCATTAAGATCCGTTCATAAGTTTTTACTATTTTGTTAACAAGCATAGAATCACATACAGCAAATACTGCTAATAGATAAGGGTTGCGTTCCGGATATGGCTTGTCTACTAAGAGGTTTTGTCTTTCAAGAGAACAGTGGTCTTCTGCAATGCAATAGTGAAAGGGATGCTGCAATAATTTTAGGTTTTCATTACAAAGAGCGCACCCAATATTATGAAACGCTGGCAATCGAGTGCTTAGTAAGTGTAATAGTAGACACACGATTGTTTTTTTTGTTTACAAAATTTCTCTTACACACTCCGTTCACATTTTTTTGAAAGAAAAAAAATTATTCACTTCCTCTTTGTTCTTTCTAGTCCCAATAAACTGTATGTACAGACATAATGCATAATGCTTTAGTTGGGTTGCACTACCTGTTCGTGGTCCGTTTTAATATCAATAAAAAATAGAACTAACATACTTCCATCACAGGGCATCATACCCTCGCTGAATATGTAAGAAATGGATACATGTCGGTGAAAATCCATGATATTTTTCAGTGCTACACGTAGAATTTTCTGGTATTATTTTTGGGGGAGGTATCCTCAAGTGTCAGCGAGAGCAAAAAAAAAAAAAAAATAAATAAATAAAAAATGGAACTCCGAATTTGAGTAACGAACCTCACTGTTACGTAGAGTGGATTCATATGAATAACCAGTGGAATGTTACCAGAATTAACATGAAAAACAACAATCTTAATTGCTGTTCCATATCCATCATTTAATAAAAAAAGAGTATCTTAATTTAGTCAATATTTAAGGTTGCTTTCATTCATTGGATAGAATATTGTAAGTTCATACTTTGATATGGTACCGTTTCGGCGTTTCTCAGTAGCTATTATAATTTTTTGTCGGTAAGATTTTAATAAATATAATAGTATATGAGTCAAAAAGTTTTGTTTGTAGCCATACAAACACTGTTAACAAAACCCGTTTCATAGTTTTATCTGAAATTTCACCAAGCACCAATTTTAGATTTTGTCTCTTAAGAGTTTTTTCGAGTACAGTCGCAAAAATTCATTAGTCTACAAGGAGTTTTGTTTTATAAGAGGTAGGTCCACTAGCAGTTTTTGCTGTACAGAGACAAACAAACAAACGAATAGACAGATCGTTATAAAAATTTGGTCATCTACTCTGCATAATATACCTAACAACTCGTATAAAATTTCATAATAATCTATTCCGAATTTTTTCAGTTATGGCATTAAGAAAAAAGAGGCAAACAAACAAAGAAATAGACGGATGAATGCATTTTCATCAAAAGTTATTCGACTGTTCCTCCTAACATACTTAACAATCCCTGTAAATTTCGTAATAATCCGTCATAACTTTTTGAGTTACTTTGGTGAAAGATAGTAAGGCAGACACTCTCGACAAAAACATGAGGTAGTAATAGATTCAATTCAAACTCAATGTTTTTGTGTACCTAAATATGAAAATTACTTTCTTTATGCTTGCTGAATAATGGTGGAATTCAAAGTTGCTGTTTTACTTGATAGTCAAAATTAAATTTCGGAGCACAAAAACTCTCGTTTCACGAGTTACGGAACTGAGAGCCACAACTATAGTGTAGCTGAGCAAGCAAGCGCTTATTTGCCAATATTGCAACATCTATGTACGATCTGTGCTAGAAGAGACTGGCATAGAGGAGGAAGAGAAAAATAGTATGAACTGCAAAAAAATCGAGTATTTTACAAATGCAGAGGCTACGCGATGATGAATTGTGATGAATTGAAGCAAAAGTTACACCACTGAAATATGTAGTTGAATTGTCGAGTTACTAAGTGACTTGATTTTAGTAATAATTTGCGTTGTTTAAAATTGAAAATTTTGCGTACTCAACACTTAATTATATATAATAATAAATAATTCTGACAAATTTCACCTAGTCTGTAACAAGAGCCCACGTACAAGCCTCCAGCGTGCAGCACAGTACGACCTCCCTCAACAAGAAACTAGCAGACAACTGAGCTGGCTTTCGCAGAGGCAGCCTGTGGGTGTACACCACAGTGGCTTACAATACGACGCGCCTTTACCTCACAGCGGTTCATCGCACAGTACAAGTTGATAGCGTGTCAACGTTCAAAGCAGAATCAACTTCTGCACTTGTTTCTGCAGCAAGTAGAATTTAGAGGGGGAGGGGGCGGTGAAAGTCCCGCGCTTACTAGCTATGGCACCAACATTCTATAACATTTACCCACTTATAGCAAATTTAAACTTTTCATCAGGCCAATACCAAAGTGCCAGGACAGAGTGAGTGACATCTCAGTCAATTAAGGAATACGCGTACTATGCGTTTACGAGCGGCTTCTCTTGTTTTAGAGGGACATATCTCGTACCTCGCTGATCAAAAGTACCAATCAAAGAAGAAAATTTTAGAGGCGATGCTGATTAATATGCACCCAACACTTCTTTCACTTCTACTCCGAATGATAAGTGTAAGAAAACTTTCATAAATTCTATGAACTACTTTCGGCGTTGTCTTTCGCGCTACAAAACGGGATACGCGACACTACAAGCTTACATTACCATTAAGAAAAGTCAATTTTTTATTTCGTACAGAAACCATCTCTGTAGTCATTTATAACTTCATGAGGGGTATCAGAAAGCAACATGCACTCTCAGTGGTATTAATTGAATTCTTCAGTTTCAGGGGACCCTAAATTTGTTTTTGTGCAGCAAATACGTTGCAGTAGAAAACCTCTAAATAACGTTAAAGCTCAGCTTCGAATACAAATTTTGATTTTGTACGTAGATGTGAAAAATTTCACAACCACGTGGTGATTAAGAATGTATTTCTCTCGGATGCCTATCTGGGGTGTTACGTCACTGGTATCAGGACAATAATTAGCCTCGGCAAATGACCTCTTGCACGCAACTTCTCCCAGGACAATTAACTTTTGGACAATTGCTTAATTCGAAAATAGCCCCCTTACGAACTATTGCGCGTGTATTGCAGTTTACGATCCTCGGGACTAGAGTGTATCATTCCTAGAACCTATTCATTCCTATTTGTTACCATAGATATAGCTTCGATGCGTCTTTTTTGATCAACAAAGTCTAGTCATATCAGTCTTACCTTGTCCTGAACTTAAATCCAGAGCGTTCGATTTGCGAGTTTGAATCAAAATTAAGACATAAGGAGCTTGCGTAAAAATTAGAAAAATTGATTCATGTGGCAAGGTAGACATAAACATTGCAATTTTGTATAAAGGGAAAGGCTACTAAAATTCGACGATCTCGAATAAAGTAGGCGAATAAAACATGTCTTAAACTCATTCACAGCAGTCTGCATTCTTTAGCTACAAGGGTTGATTCTGTGTTCTATTTTTTTTTCTTACGGGAAGAAAAGCCGCTGCTACTTTGCTACGAGGCAAGCACAGCTTGGTGTAATTACGATTAAGCCTGTGCCTTCGCAGCAGCTGATATGATGCCTGATCAAAGCTATCCAGTGTAGGCTGCACGGCACTCGACCAAAAACAACTCATTAATGGTATCGATATGTTGCTTCCCATAGCTGGCTTTCACAGATAATATATTGCACGGTTTTTGGTAAATAAATGCACTTATTGACTATGCACTGTTTAATATAGTAGGTAACAAATAACTAAGTCAGATGTAGGTTACTGCATGTACAGTTTGTTTGCCTCAATAGAGTCTAAGTAGCAAGATAAATTTTAGTAATATTCTTTAGAACACTGATTAACCGACTGAAAAAAGTGATGGTCGCCCTGAAGTGAAGCAAACGCATTGCTACCGTAAATCTTACAATGATTTTTAAAGTTTATCGACCAATTAGAAATGATACGACCACCAAACTAATAGTTTAATATTGGGCAACAATAACTCAGTAGTCAGCGTCACAGTAAGATCAAGATAAAGTAGCAGACTTGAAATGAGCGACGTTACGAACATTAGTGCACGAATGTAATTCACTGCCACGTACACCTGCAAAATTCTGTAAGAAAAATAAGCCAGTTAATCAGTGGTGTAGTGTAACAGTTAGTTTACCAGTTAAACGTTCTTTTAGGGGCAGTTATAATTACAGTATAGATTAACGGACATTATAGATAACAGTTACATGGTGTTATTAACAATGGTGTTTTCAACGACAACAAGCTTAATTTAAAAATATAAATAAATTAAAAAGAATAAATAGTTAAGCGAATTTTCAGCAAGTTTAACAACAGCGGAGGCAGATTCGGTAGGAGCCCCTACCTCGTTTCGGACGGCCGACACAAGATTTTCTATTTCATCTTCGTGGAAGAGATCTGGAATTTCTCCTGATGCGAGCAGGTCATTGATGAGTACAAGGAACTTCTCATCGGGAATGAGGGCGTCCGTGAGCAGGAACACAGTTCCCAAGTTCTTGAGGCCACACCTGAGGTATATGCCAGCCAGGTCTTTCTGTAAAGGTAGCAGAAGTAACCGGTGACGTCAGAATGTAAATTTGTTCCAAGTTCTTAAGACTATGCTGAAGGCACATGCCAGCCAAGTCTTTCTGTAAAGGTGATACAAGTAAACTGTGACGTTAGTGGAGTATAATTTTATGTCAAGTACTAGAGGCCACAGCTGAAGGAGATGCCGCTAGCTGTTTCTGAAAGGGTAGAAGAAGTACCCTGTGACACCAATACGACATAATTTTATGGCAAGTTCTAGAGACGACACCTGAGGTATATACATATAAAGTCCCAATGTAGAGGTGGCACAAGTAGACTGTGACTCATTTAGAGTATAATTTTACATCATGTCTTGAAGCTGAACCTAAGGTGTAAGTCAGCCAGTTATTTCCGAATAGAAGCAGGAGTAGACTCACTAGAAGGCATATCTGGAGTGCATGGTAGCCAGGTTTTGCTGTACTGTGTATGGAAGTAAACTGTGTAGTTTTTAAGACACGCAATTTGCCATAGTGCTTGAAACTGCACTATCATTCGTACAGGGGTCAATCAGTAAAATCAACAGAAGTATATGACGCGTTGTTTTCTTTAATTTCTAAGGGGACGCGTGAGCTTCTTTAAATTCATCGGAAGTGTACAAAATATCCACTGAGCAGGACACCAGTGCCGCGATTTTAACACATCTGAGAACGTGTACACTGTAAGATTCTTCTACATATGTCGTATTTGCAAAATGCTGCTATACGATACTAAACTTCAGTTCAGGCAAATGATGTGCAGAGGAAAGGGTTCTGTACATATGAGAGAGAGTAACGTTATAATACTTTTCTTCAATTTAAATCTCCTTAATTGGGAGCACCACACCAAACTGGAAGAAAGGACGAAAGAAGGCTATTCTCTCTGGCAAGACAGGACCGTACCATGTCAGTTCAGGAGCCTGGAGTCGTTTGTGAGGCTGATCTGGAAGTTCTCACATCAAAGGACAGGTACCAACCTTAAGTTCAGGTAGTCCGTAGTCTTCTGTGAGGCTGATCTGGTAGTCTTCCATCAAAAGACAGGTACCAACCTTAAGTTTAAGTAGCCCGTAGTCTTCTGTGAGGCTGACCTGGAAGTTCTACCATCAAAAGACAGGTACAAACCTTAAGTTCAGGCAGTCCGTAGTCTTCTGGGAGGCTGATGAGGCTGATTTGGAAGTTCTTCCATCAAAGGACAGGTACCGACCTTAAGTTAAAGTAGTCCGTAGTCTTCTGTGAGGCTGATCTGGAAGTTCTTCCATCAAAGGACAGGTACCAACCTCAAGTTCAGGCAGTCCGTAGTCTTCTGTGAGTCTGGTCTGGAAGTTCTTCCATCAAAGGACAGGTATCAACCTTAAGTTCAAGTAGTCCGTAGTCTTCTGTGAGGCTGATCTGGAAGTTCTTCCATCAAAGAACAGGTACCAACCTTAAGTTCAAGTAGCCCGCAGTCTTCTGTGAGGCTGATCTGGAAGTTCTTCCATCAAAAGACAGGTACCAACCTTAAGTTCAGGCAGTCCATAGTCTTTTGTGAGGCTGATCTGGAAGACTTCCTGGCCAGCGATGAAAGCAGCAAGACGGGCCAGCGACTGCTTGCCTGACCCTCCCACTCCCACGAGCAAAGCGTTGCCTCTCGGGCACTCCAGGATACGGTTAATCCTAATGGCAATATTATCAGGTTTTTGAGTTTACCGGAGGTTGAAACGAGGCTCAAGTGGAAAAAATGAACTGGGGAAAACATTGCTTTACCATAGCCACACCGTACTTATGCAGTCTACTCAATGGGTTCATATAATAACGACCAAGAGAGGTACGATCCAAGATATTGTGTCCATATGATTCATAATAGTGGCTACTCTGAAATATGTAGCATACGGTGCTGTTTAAAATGCTACTTTCTGAAATGAAGTAGTGAAAACACATCTATTGTAATTTTTCAAACTTTAAAATCCTTACCCCGTATCCAAAAGACATTTTCATTTCTTAAAAAGTATTTACATAAATAAGCAAGTGATAATTTAGAATTACATGCATCTCTAAGATCTTTTTGATTCACTTGGGAGCACGACTAGCCAAAGCTTAGATTTGTGGGAATGGCACTGTTTGAACGTCAAGAAAGTAGACACTCGATAGTCGAAAGCATAGTGTTCCTAAGATATCAGGCTGTGGGAGGGTTGAAGGAGGTGTCATACAATATGTTACTTAGTTAACTTAGTAAGGTGGTTTCCACAGTAGGTGGCAGCAGTAATGAGTGGCTTCACGAGCAATCAATTACTGGTGTTGCGGGGCACTCTGTACCGACTTCGTCATTCCCGCTGCTGCCAGATCGCTCGGTTTACTGTACAGCTATATTCAAAGAAGACGATGCAAGCTGATCCTAGGTATACAGGTTGACTATATTGGCTCACTCTCTCCGTGACCCCGTAGAAGAGTGAGGTTGTGCGTTGGTTGGCAGAGCCTGGCGCTAAGTCTGAGCAGTTGTTTGGCGGCTCGGCACCACTAGTGAGCTATAGAGTGTCACTGAATGTAATTTGGTCGTAAAGCTAGCTATTCTGTGAGGCAAGGTTATAGGCTATGAGGTTGGTGCTGCACATTGATTAGAAAATAGAGCACTATTGCCAACTGCCTGACTCTGCGACCTGCTGAACCCGCCGCTGTGGCCTGCGCCAGCAAAGCCCAATCCCGGCGTTATGTGTGAGCAGAGTAAGCACACTCGGCCTTGAGTCTGCTGCTACTTGTCTGTAAATGCTGCACTCATACCCTGTGTGATGCATTCTCCATTTTTGCAAACATCTAAAGGCTCATTCGTCATAGAAGTCACTGCGTTATATGTGGTACAGCAGACTCTGTTTCCACCTGGGAAAAAGGGCTAACCATACCGATGTGTAGAAAGGAAATGGACATCTTTAATTCTCGAAATTCATAATTTAATATACAATTTAAATATTATGAGAGGTAGGTCTACTTACTTTAGTACTTAGTGGGTACTCCCTTTGCAGTTATATAAATTACTATAACCCATAAGAAGTACATAATACGACCTATTAAATTATACCATGCTAGAACAGAATTTCCTTTAGCGACAAGGCAAAATATTTCGCTAGCAAAAGTCTTAAGTTATAAACTCTTTTTGGGATTGAACTGATGAGCCTTGTAATAGCATCTCGTAAAATTTCTGCCCACTTTGCAAGCAACAATCGAAACATTTCATCTTTAGATGAGAGTTACCGTTGAGCTTTTCATATATATGGATATATCTAATAAGCTCCATAGATTATCAGTTGGTATCATGTTTGGTGAGTGGCTTGGCCAAGTAAGCTTTTTGATCTCTTTCTTTTTTTTTTTTGGTCAGCCATTGTCGAGTTTTTTCACTGTGTTTCATGGAGCCCTATCTTCTCATTGAGTGAATTCACCGATTACGTAAACTCCCAACAATATATCGAACTCTTTTGCGAGGACTACTTCCCATGTATTTACACGATATCGTTACGAAATATGAGTTTCTATTCGTGGAAGATGGGGTTTCATACCTCACAGCAAAGAGGCCTAAACAATGGCTGACTGAAAATCGGATAAACAAGCTTCCTTAGCCAAGCCACTTACCAGATATGAACCCCATTGATAATCTTTGGAGCATATTTGATAAAGCTAAATGAAAACTCAACAGTAACCTTGATCTCAAGATGAATTGCTTCGATTGTTGTGTGAAAAGTGGGCAGAAACTACACATGAAACAATCCTAAGCTTGTCAATTCAATTAAAAAAAGGGTTTCTGACTTCAAAACTCTAAAAGAAATGTGTACTAAGTAGATGCTAAGGTAAGTAGTCCCACATATTTATTACATATCATATTCAATAAAGAATTTCGAAAAAAGGTGTCTATAACTCGTACTTAAGGTATGTCTTTGTATATACAGAGCGGAAGGTATTTAGCATTTGTGATTTGGCATTGGCCACTCCGCAGCTGTGATACTATTAGTAAATTCCCATTTTTTGGGCACGGCAGTACTGGTAGCGTGGCTGGAGCTCAACTAACGTATACGTCTTCTGACGGCCTTTATAGGTTCTCCCAAGTTTGGTAGGTTTGTTCCGTAGCTTATTAAACATCGCTCACAGCTGGGTTGCTGAATCACCAAGTGTTCCAAGTGAGGACATAAAAGACAGAAGTACGTAAACTGTTGATTTACGTATGCACAACGGGATAACTGAAAATAGAGCATAGGGGCAATAGTTGAGCGGTGTGAATGACGGCAGTGTGCCAGTGGTACACACCCCAGAGCCCATCTGCCGGCATGAGGGCGAGGTAAGAAATTGGGCTCATGTGGTTCCTAGTGGCATCAGCCTCATGAGGACCCTATGTGCTGCCGAGGCTCATCATCCATGTTCATCTGCCAGCAATCTACAACAGACTAAGCCCTCGGAGCGAACGGGCCAATATGTGCTTAGGTCGTTGCGCAGAAGTTAAGTTTAGGATCAGGTTCAGGTTGCCTAAGGATACGGGACGGGCGAGACCACATTTGGCCAAGAGGTACCGGTGCCGTGAGGGGCCGGACTGTGCGGCGCAACGGCAGCATTGCGGTCGTTGTTGCATTTGTGCGTACCTACGCTCTTCCTTCCGAAATGACCACCACCTGACAAACCGCAATGTATATATAATGTGGGTATCGCGCATATGTATGAAGCTGAGAGTCATAGGTACCCGCCTATCAGCCAAGAAGGTTCGAGCTTGGAAATATTCAGGAGTCTCTGCGCTTAGCTTAGCCTGAACTGACCTGCAGACGTGCGCCATGGCCGCCTCAAAGAGCACGAGATTCATGGCGGCGTTGAGTTCGTTGTAGGTAGTGAGGGCGTCACCGAGTATGGCGGCCAGGTCGTCCCAGCCTCGTATGGGGAGGTACCGCGGCTCTCCTACGCCTCGGGCGAAATGGCACAACACGTTCGGCTTGGCAGTTACTTCTGTTTCGTCCAGTTCCTGGGAAGGGACAACTTGATTGTTCTTTAAATTCTTAGCTCTTGAACCTCCCAGTTCAAAGCGAAGTTTCGTCTGAATAAGACTACATAAAACATGATTAACTAACCGCCATGTGGCTTTAGGGGTTGCCGTGGGGGCACAACCGGTATGGAAGGATAAAATGATTTTATCTACTTAATTACCCAGTTGGGCTTTTACCAGTTCGGGGAATATCGACACTGGTCTGAAGACCATTGATGTGCTTCACATTTCAAAAATACGCAGTATTATTGAGTATTGTGGTAATACCAAGAAAAATCTCATTGGTCACAGGATAAAAAGATTGAAAACCACTGTCTAAGCAACTAAGGAAGTTAATGAGCAATAATATTTTTTTTTATTTACACTGAAACACAAAGTACGTCATTTTTCCCAAATGTTGATTTCTTGGCGATTGTAACTGAAAGTCGCTCTTTGCCTTCTGTTGGGCTTTGCAATGACTCTTTATTTCCCTTTATTTAATTTGTTCCACTGGTTATAGATAGTTTTCTCAATAAAATATATCGAAATCTAATAGTAGCTTATGCAAAAAATAATATAAATACTGGAAGAGTTTTCAAACTTGAAATCTGAAAACTTAACAAGTTGACGTCTCGCTTTCGTTTAAGGACATACCGTACCTACTACCTTTGATGTACTTGCAACGCACTTGGCTACATACATAAGCGAAATATTTGGTCTTTCGAGGTGGCATAGGATGGGCTACAGACTACACCGTGCCTAAACTTCCCACTGAAATTGGGCTTTTCCTAAGAGGGACTTAGAGCTAATTCACGTAAGCGGTGATTAAATGAGTTCTGATTATTACAGAGACCTCAAAGAAAACGTCATTGCTTCGTTGCATCATGAAGTAATACTTAATGCTACACTGGTAGCCATAACCGAAAAATGCATTGTTAACTATGATGTCAGCCGTGAATTGATCAAAAAGCTTAGCAATCGGTGCGGGAACAAGCATTTACTACTAGAACCATCTCAACCTGCACCTCGTGGCTGTCCTGTTATTTCTCATAGCTGTTTACGGTACACTATTCCATGGCCGTCTAATTCACATATCACTTCATGGTCGCCTCTGTTGGAGTACTTCATGTCTGCTTACGTTACACCCCTTCATGGTTGGAATTGGTTCACTCATGGTTGACTCTGTCTCACCGCCTAATAACATGTTTATGTCTCATCACTTCATGGTCGCTTATGTTACATTAAGTCAAGGCTGAGCATGAGACACTGCAATCGCTACTGGATAAACTGTTCGGCACGGATAAGCAACGCTCGTGGTTTTACCAAATAACTGTCAATGATATCTCCATAAGCTAGTTATTTATCATTTTATTACAAATATAAGTATACCACCACCAAATTCAGAAGCCTCTGTTCTACAACATAAGACTGTTTGTTTTATTAAATTTGCAGTAACCATTCCAGTTTACGGCAAAAACCAAAGGATGTTATGAACACTTGCTTGACACTGTATCATTACGGTCTGTTATATGTTTGGGAAATTGCTATTCATACAAATTTTAGACGTATGTACAAGTTTATAAATCGTAAGTAAATGCAAAAGAACTGCATAAAATGTCCTAAACAGGATATAAAGCCCTGGACCAAAATATGAAACATGTTTGTGGCATCACGCGGTCAGGCCCACGTGGGAAAAGCCTTCCGCTACTTTGGCCTTAGTGGAACCTCAATCTTTATGCGCTCTTTGGATGGGCCAAAAACCATAGTGTACCATAGTGTAAATTAGTTTCAGCCATCTTATGCTATAGGGAGGATAGTTAGGCCTTCGGAACAATTTTCTTTCGAGCCTAGTTTGCTTTCTTCTACGTTCATACTTCTACTACCGATGCTTTGTTCAAGTCTTCTTGCCTTATATGTAGATTTACAGTTTCCTTGTGCGTAGATAAGCTGTAAGGAAACCATCGTGCACGTGTTCCGAATTTTTATAGACATACAGTACTAGAAATCCCTTCCTCTACTATAGGAACACCTGTGCAGTGTCTAAGGACAGTTACATTATGTTCATATGTATAATAGGTAATGAGATATTGCAAAACTTAATGCGAGGGACGCCGCTTGCTTACTCTTTCATGTAAATATCCTTGAAAAGAGGGTCATATGTTAAGACTTTTAGAAGGACTTCTACTGCAAATTTTGCGAGCAGAGTCGCAGTTTAGTTAGTGTATTT
This sequence comes from Parhyale hawaiensis, assembly GCA_001587735.2. Lineage (NCBI taxonomy): Eukaryota > Metazoa > Arthropoda > Malacostraca > Amphipoda > Hyalidae > Parhyale > Parhyale hawaiensis. The sequence goes on from LQNS02278170.1 coordinate 48,880,343, forward strand.
ATGAGTCGTTGTTTCCACGCAAACAATAATACTATTTATCTTTTTTAGTTTAATCCGTTAAGTTTATATAGAAAAGTAATGCTTTCATCAATTACACATTAAGCAATGCAACTAACAATACATTCAGTCTAGTTCAGTGAGAACAAAGAATAGTAATGCGTTAAAATTCACAGGACGAGAAAATTTGAATAATTGGCCACTCACAAATATTCTATTAGAAACATGTGAAATAAAATGTCAAGCATGGTTACTCCTGGGATTACCAAGATTATGGCACTGAAGAATAAGAAACACGGAGATTGACCTTGTATCAAGGAAGAATAGATCCAATAGGTTAACGCAAGGGGCGGGGCCAAGCTGCAGTGCATGATGGGAAATGGACTTGTGACGTCATAAAACGTAATACGTTGATCAGTAGCTATTTTGCATTGTTTCTCCATCATTTCATTAGGGTCTCCCGAGTGTCCTACATGTCCTACACTCTCTATAGTCCCACAAAAATATGTATCAAAGCATCTACGAACTTTTTTAACTCTCTGAAGGATAAAATTTTTGAAATAACAATGGTTAAAAGGTTTGTAAAAGAGCAGATGAATTCAACCGACAAATGCCCGCATGAGTCAGAAGCGCTTTTAGAGCCTAGTTTATCGTTTTTAAAATGCAATAATTCAAGTAAGTTTTATTGAGAGTAATATGGCATTCTACAGATGGAATATGAGTGAATACCGCAATGTTTAGATTTATTTTTGTCCTCTACCTATGATCTGCTATGCTCTATAATTTCAAACCACTGCAACAAAAACTGGCTCAGATGCGAGCTATTAAACGCCGATATAGAAGAATTTTTTAACAAAAATTGTAAGAAAAACATTAAAGGACCAAAGAAACAATTTACTTTCATTCCGGCGCAGTAATATTAAAGCAAAAGTATGTCTATATATAAAACGCCGAAGCCATACAATTGCTAGGTAAAATTAAAAAAAAATTAGCTGCTATACGCTGCGCGCATTACAGCAGTATAACAGTAGTGTCGCGTCGGGTCGGACTCGGCGTTAATTAACTTACAAATAAGTTACCTAAGCGTATTCCCCACACCTCAACTGTCTTACGGAACGATGTTGTTGAAACTGGCGAATGTTAAACCCATAATCTTTCCAGTGATGCCGCAGCTTTTACGATTAGGAGAGGAGGATGTGCTAACGACGCGGACGCAACGGCACAGCCCAGGACCACATTTACCGACACTCCGACCGGGTGCGTGCTGGTTACGGCAAAAACAACCTAAATAATAATAAAATTTTTTCCGTCAGAAAAAGGTAAAAAGTTCTTAGATGCTTTGATAAACATTTTTGTGCAACTGTAAAGATCGTAGGACATGTAGGACACTCTAGAGTCTAGAGGCCCAAATGAAACGGAGAAACAATGCAAAATAGCTACAGATAAACGTACTAGGTTTTTATGACCTCACAAGCTCATTTCCCATGATGCACTACAGCAGTGGTTCCCAAAGTGGGCGATATCGCCCCCCTGGGGGCGTTGGCGAGTTCTAAGTTTCTCTTTTTCCATGACTTACACTTCGGTTTAACCTTCATTCCGATTCGATTCATACCAAAAAGTGCGTGTTCGATTGTTTA
>LQNS02278170.1:48894280-48909679 GCA_001587735.2 Parhyale hawaiensis
TTACATTTTGAAATCTGAATTTTCTCCTATCTTATTCCCATAGAGCGTGACAGGAAAGATATAAATATATAAATAAATAAATAAAAACACGACGTGAATTATTAAATAGTAGATTTAATTTATTCCATATTGTGCTACGTCACTGATTATAGATAGTTTTCTCAATAAAACAATTCGAAATCTAATAGTAGCTTACGTGAAAAAATAATATAAATACTAGAAGAGTTTTCATATTTAAAATCTGAAAACTTAACATGTCGACGTCTTTCGTTTAAAAAGATACCTACTACCGTTGATGTACTTACCACGCACTTGGCTACATACACAAACGAAATATTTGGTCTTTTGAGGTGGCATAGGATGGGCCACAGACTACATCATACCTAGTCTTCCCACTGAAATTGAGCCTTTCCTAAGAGGGACTTAGAGCTAATTCACGCAAGCGGTGAATAAATGAGTTTTAATTAATATAGAGACCTCAAAAAAACGTCATTGCTTTGTTGCACCATAAGAACTGTGTTGTAGAGCAGAAAAATAAATTCATCATTGTTTATCATCAGTTTGCACCAAGAATAGCTGAAAATTTTTCATAATTTCTAGGAATATTAAAATTTCACAGCAAAACGTACACATATATAAGTACTACATGTATGTAATCTACTTTAGTATCTCATAGAACTGAGTTTTTTCAATCGACGGAATTGAAGCAATAACCCCAGATATAGATATATGTATAGCTTTCGGCGGAGCTCATTCCAGTAGCTGCAAGCGTAAGGAGGTTAAGAAAATTCAGTAATACTTAATACAACACTGGTATTATAACCGAAAAATGCATTGTTAACTATGAGGTCAGCCGTGAATTGATCAAAAATCTTAGCATTCGCTGCGGGAACAAACCTTTACTACTAGAACCATCTCAACCTGCACTTCGTGGCTGTCCAAGCTATTTCTCATAGCTGTTCACGGTACATTATTTCATGGCCGTCTAATTCATATATCACTTCATGGTCGCCTCTGTTGGAGTACTTCATGTCTGCTTCCGTTACACCACGTCATGGTAGGCATTGGTTGCCACTTCATGATTGACTTTGTCTCACCGCTTAATAACATGTTTATGTCACATCACTTCATGGTGGCTTAGGTTATATCAAGTCAAGGCTAAGCATGAGACACTGCAATCGCTACTGGATAAACTGCTCGGCACGGATTTGCTAGTATGGCGATAAGCAACGCTCGTGGTTTTACCAAATAACTGTCAATGATATCTCCATAAGCTACTTATTTATCATTTTATTACAAATATAAGTATACCACCACCAAATTCAGTAGTTTGTGTTCTACAACATAAGACTGTTTGTTTTACTAAATTTGCAATAACCATTCCACTTCACGACAAAACCAAAGGATGTTATGAACACTTGCATGACGCTGTATCACTGCAGTCTGTTATATGTTTGAGAAATTGCTATTCATAAAATTTTAGACGCATGTACAAGTTTATAAATCGTAAGTAAATGTAAAAGAACTAGATAAAATGTCCTTAAGAGGATATGAAGCACTGGACCGAAATATGAAACATGTTTGTCGCATCAAGCGGTCAGACCCACGTGGGAAAAGCCCTCCACCACTATGGCCTTAGTGCAACCTCATTCTTTATGCGCTCTTTGGATGGGCCATAAACCATAGTGTAAATTAGTTAGTTTCACCCATCTTATGTTATAGGGAGGATAGTTAGGCCTTCGGAACAATTTTCTTTCGTGCCTAGTTTGCTTTCTTCTACGTTCATACTCCTACTACCGATGCTTTGTTCAAGTCTTCTCGTCTTATAGATTTACAGTTTCCATGTGCGTAGATAACCTGTAAGGACACTATCGTACACGTGTACCGAGTTTTTATAGACACACAGTACTAGAGATCTCTTCCTCTACTACTGGAACACCTGTGCAGTGTCTAAGGACGGTTACATTATGTTCATATGTATAATAGGTAATGAAATATTGCAAAACTTAATGCGAGGGACGCAGCTTGCTTACGCTTTCAAGTAAATATCGTTGAAGATAGGATCATATGTTAAAACCTTTAAAAAAAGGACTTTTAGTTCAAATTTTGCGAACAGAGTCGCAGTTTAGTTAGTGTATTTATGAATCGTTGTTTCCACGCAAACAATAACACTATTTATCGTTTTTACTTTTATCCGTTAGGTTTATATAGAAAAGTATTGCTTTCATCATTTGCACAAATCTAAGCAATACAACTAACAATACATCCAGTCTAGTTCAGCGAGAACAAAGAATAGCAATGCGTTAAAATTCACAGGACGAGAAAATTTTATCAATTGGCCACTCGCAAATATTCTTTTAGAAACATGTGAAACAAATGTCAAACATGGTTACTCCTGGGAATACCAAAATTATGGCACTGAAGAATAAGAAACACGGAGATTGACCTTGTATCAAGGAAGATGAGACTCAATAGGTTAACCCACGGGGCGAGGCCAAGCTGCAGTGCATCATGGGAAGTGGACTTGTGACGTCATAAAAACCTAGTACGTTTATCAGTAGCTATTTTGCATTGTTTCTCCATCATTTCATTTGGGCCTCCCGAGTGTTCTACATGTCCTACAATCTCAATAGTCGCACAAAAATATGTAACAAAGCAACTACGAATTTTTTTTAGCGCTCTGAAGAATAAAATTTTGAAATAACAATGGTTAGAAGGTTTGTAAAAGAGCAAATGAATTCAACTGGCAAATGCCCGCATGAATCAGAAGCACTTTTAAAGCCTAGTTTATCGTCTTTAAAATATGGCATTCTAAAGATGGAATATAAGTGAATACCGCAATATTTTCAAATTTATTTTTGTCTTCTACCTATGATCTGCTATCCTCTATAATTTAAAAAAAAAAAAAAAATTGGCTCAGATGCGACCGATTAACGCCGAGATAGAAGAACTTTTTAACTAGAATTGTAGGAGAAACATTAAAGGACCAAAGAAACAATTTACTTTCCTTCCAGCGAAGTAATATTAAAGCAAAAATGTACATATATAATACGCAGAAGCCAAACAATTGCTCGGTAAAATTAGAAAAAAAGCATCAGCTGCTATACGCTGCCCGCATCAGTATAACAGTGTCGCGTCCGACTCACGTTAATTAACTTACAAAAAAATTACCTAAGCGTATTCCCCACACCTCAACTGTCATACGAAATGATGTTGTTGAAACTGGCAAATGTTCAATCCATAATTTTTCCAGTGATGCTGCACCTTTCACAGTTAGGAGAGGAGGATGTGCTAACGACGCGTACGCGACGGCACAGCTCAGGACCACATTTTACCGACACTCTCCGACCGAGTACGTGCCTGTTACGGAAAAACAACCTAAATAATAATAAAATTTTATCCGTCAGAAATCTTTAAAAGTACGTAGATGCTTTGATACATATCTTTGTGCAACTATAAGGATTGCAGGGCATGTCTAGAGGCCCAAATGAAATGGAGAAATAATGCAAAATAGCTACTGATAAACGTACTAGGTTTTTATCACGTCACAAGCCCATTTTCCAAGATGCACTACAGCTTGGCCCCGCCCCGTGGGTTAACCTGTTGAGTTTCATCATCTTTGCCCTTGCATAATACCAACCCAAGAGCTTTTATAGTCTGTTTTCTGGAAATGTTCAACCATCCGCTTGAAATTATCTTGTTATCACATGCAGGATGACAGGAATTAGAAAAACTATTAATAGTTTGCGAAGCTACATCAAGATCTCCCTTTTCTAACCAAAGAATTTTATGAATTGACTAAGTAGGAAATTAATTACCAGATTGATTGGCAGCGTCCAGAAAAATTAAAGTTAGATGAAAACTTACACATGGATAGCAGATTTAAGGGACTGAAAATGTTATCGGTTTGAACAATTCTTTCGAGATTAGCTTCTGTCATGAGCTTGAAGTGTTTGTGTCCGGAGCTTCAATTATGAGTGCTGGTTTTACAGCAGAGACGAGTACATTCGTCTTCACCCAATGTTCCCTGAAGTCGTCGATTACTATATTCCTAGAACACTTAATGTTATTGGATAATGTTGACTTCAAGAAACGCTCCAAACTTGGTAATGCCAACGAAATTTGTTTTTTATTATATATAATTGCATGGGTAGATAATCAAAATAGAAAAGTTCGTTTGAAACTGAAACGCTACCGCTAAATTATTTTTAGGAAAGAGGCTAATACCTACTGTAACTACTCCCCGACTATTTCTCTTAACCCTTTACGCACTCATGTGACGAATTGGTTGCGACAAAATTTCATACACAGGCATCTTCATGACATTAGGAGCTTGGGATGTCAGTTCATAGACTGCACCAACAATAACAGTCCAATAATAACAAAGATTAATGCTCACTGCTGAAGTTCAGAGTGACTGACTGAAACATTCGTTAACACAATTTGATGGTTACTTAATATTCACACTGAAAAGATGATACGCATAGTTATTTTTATTCTGCATAGCAGAGGAGCCGACGCGAGTGACTTACCACAGCAGACACCTTCACTTACCCATCGTACGGGCTTACATGGCGTCAGTTCGGAATTAGTGGATACTTCTGTGCCATCAACTTTGGCATCAGGAGCAACATCAGCATTAGACTCAGCACCAGCATCAGCACTAACATCAGCAGTAGCGGCAGCATCAGTTGCAGCAGCGGCAGCATCATCAGCACAAGTAGCGAAGGCTGAATCGACTGGCGGCATTTTGGTGCTGCGGGACTATAGGTGCTGGACATAAGCGGCTACAGCTTTAGGGGTATACGGCGAGCTCGAGGGAAGGATCATGAGTTGAAGGGGGAATATGACGAGTAGGGGACGGAGATGAAGGGAAAGTGAAATGTGAGTAAAATGAGAACGTTGAGTAGAGGAGAGGGAGTATGAAGGAGAAGGATTAGAAAGGGAATTTGAAGCAAAAAGAGACTTTGAGAAAATACACGGAAGATAAAACCAAAATACAGGAAGCATAATGGTGAGTAGATAAAAAAGTAGAGTGGATAATAGAAGTGGGACTACGAAACAAGGAAGGTGATGGAGACTAAGGTGAAGGGAGGATATTGATGGATGACAGAGAGGGAACGGATGGGCGAGAAGCATAACCGAGGAGACAAAAGGGCTGAGAGAATGAGAGAGTGTAAGGATGATGACAATACCATTTATCGAACTGAATAAAAGGAGGACGCTCTATTGAGGGGCAGTAACCTTCTTAAAACTGTCGGACGAAAGAGCTGATAGGATTGATAAAATTGTCTAAGTGGCGGAATCAAGAAACTGGTGAGACTACGAGACGGTATATATAAAAACAGTGGCTTTTATTTGATTGACTTTTGGAACAAGGCAATCGGTGCAAGTAGCTCATAGGATAGACAGTAGTTAGAAGCACAAATGTTGGCTGAAATATATTACATTCTGGTAATGGATGTATACTCGTAAGTTGCTGCTGCAATGTCATAATAGCCTCTTGTACATATATTTGTAGGCAGTCGTAGGACGTAGCCTATCTGGCGTAACATCAATAACAAGACATTCGTAGGAAATGTTTTCAATAAGATATCCCGCTGACAGTGAAGGTGTACAAACTGAACAAATTTATAGCTGGACAATGCAATGCACAGAAATGGAAGGAGACGGTTGTCCACCGTTGATAACTAAGTTATATATGGCAATGATAGAAAATTTGAAAAATTTATAAATGCGTCGAAAGGAATATGTGGAAAAATCAGGAAAGGTCAACTACTATGGTTTTCACTGGCCGTGTTACACTGTTTGTGCTAATAATTCTTAAACGAATTGTCGGATCAATATGATATTTCAACTCAAAGCCTATTACACCTCTACCTAATTTACGGCCACATAGCATATTGCTATATGTGTTTACAGAGGAGTTTACTCGTGTATATTAAGCCTATATTAAGCTGAAGCCAGGAAGTCGCTTCAACACATTCTAACTACGCCCAACTTGGGGCGTGTTGCAATCAGGCCTTCGGTGTCACCAGTGCTACACCGGCCTCCAATGCGACACAGGTTGGGTAACACCGGGTGATATTGACGCCAACCTTCCTAAATTTTATTGTTATGTTATGGGTAACACTGCCTTTGTTTACGAACATTAGCTATGATTCTCGAAAATTAGAATTACAAAATGTATGACTGCCATATATTGCTTGAATTGTAGCATTTGAAGCACTTTTGTATACTTTACTTAACTTTTTAATTTAACTGGGCCCCAAACGTATCAATACTGTAATTTGCGCAAAGATAGTGATTGCGCAAGCATTTTGACTATAGGGAGCGGTTGTGTGACTGCGCAAAATTATTGTGTGATTTCAAACCGGTTTGATATTTTTTGACAAACTGGCAATGCTTAGTAGAGAGTAATGTAGCGATATAAGTGTTTTTGAGGGTAACCTACCCTGGCGGCTCCCCTCGCGCGTGAGCTTCCGGTTTATAACGGCCAATGTACTACCGGTGTAGCGGGGGTCTGGGGGCGAAAACCGGAAGTGGGCGGGGCCTGGGAAACCGGAAGGGGCGGCGCGGTGACCCGTCGGCGCGAGGGGAACCTACCCTCAAAAAAGGCTATCTCGCGTGATTACTCACTACTATGCTTGCGTCGTCTGAGAGCAGGATTGCGCAACGAAACCGCACTTGTCCGAGTTCTCTCCCAAATTCATAGCGAGTGGTTGCTGTTGTGGTCTTCTCTGTATAGTATCCAAACTATAAGTTTTATCAGAGTTCAGCGAGGATTAGAAATATAGGTCATAGCCAGCATTATGGTGCCTTGCTATTTTACCAACAGTGATTAAAGTAACAGAAAAAAGAGAAAAGAACAATGGAAAAAATTCTTTGGAAAGTATTAGGAAAATTTTCCAGACGATGAAAGGAAAGATGTCATAAAAAAATTAATTCGCCGAGAACAAATTTCAAGAGGAAAAAAAAAAATAAATAAATGACTCAGTTAAAAGTGTAGTTGGAGAACTGGTAGTGTGAAGAGCAGAAGAAGCAGTTAGAGTTGAGGGTTAATTTGGGATCCCTCGCCGTGCTTCGCCTGGCCTCTCGGAGCTGGAGTGCTACACGAAGTGTAAATTCTTAGCGCACCGTCCATGAATTGAACCCGGGCCTCCCTTGGTGCGACGCCGAACCGTTGTCACTTCACCAAAATAATTGTACAGTCTGAAGCATTCGTCAAATAATTTGTGCAATTATGTTGCGCAAATTACATGTTTGTTTAGGATGGCCTTAAAATACAGTTAAAGTAAGGCTCCGCCAGAAATGTATATGCTTAAGCTTGCCGAAAATTTCGTAACTCTTTGTTGAGGCGTTGATATTGCAAGTCGCATTCACTGCTACACGCAGGGAGTAAAAATAACGAGAGAACCTGACAAGCATACGAAGAAAAAGAACGACCGTAAAATGACATTTTTCGGACAAAGCAGCTGCCGCACACGCTCAGCATTATGTGTATCAAACGCTTGTATTATCAATATTCAAGTGCTGTATCTATGCTTGTTTTATAGAATGTAATACTAGTACTCCCTGACAGCATCTTATAGGTAATACACGCTAAAAAATAATATGCAGGAACTCGAGCAGCCAGTGCTCCAGCTACCTGGTCAGAAAAACGTCAGTTTACGCACGTTCTTTTTCTTTGTATGCTTGTCTGCTTCTCCCGTTATATTTACTCCCTGGCTACTTGTGTAACATTGTGAGGGTAACACCAACGTCTGATTGCAACACGTCGCAATATTGTACGTTTATGAGCGGGGTAACACTGCCGTTGTTTACAACCATTGACTTCGATACTTAACAATTGGTATTATAAAAGGTATGACCCCCATATATTGCTTGAGTTCCTGCATTTGAAATACTTTTGCGTATTTTTTAGCGTTTTATCCTAGAATACAACTATAATAAGGCTCCGCCAGAAATGCTTAGGCACGAGTTTTCTGCAAATTCCGCAACACTTCTTGGGGGCGCTGAGATCGCACGTCGCATTCACCGCTACACAGGGTGACACCGGGTAACACTGTGAGGGCAACACCGGCGTCTGATTGCAACACGCCCCAGGCAGAAAACGAGTTATTCAAAGACAATTGTTTTCCCGTTTTCATCGAACAATTGGGCGCAGTTGGAATGTGTTGAAGCGACTTCCTGGCTTCAGCTTAGTGTGGGCTTAAGACACATGAGTAAACTCCTCCGTAAACACATATAGCAATGTGCTATGTGGACCATGAATTAGGTAGCGGTGTTATAGGCTTTGTGTTAAAATGCCATAGTGATCCCACAATTCGTTTATGAATTACTAACAAAAAACGGTGTAACACGGCCAGTGAAAACTATAGTAATACTGAAATACCTCACACTCTTTAGTAATGAACTTTAGACATTTTTTCAAGGAATACATTTTAGATAACTCAAAAAAGAAATACAGTAAATGACTGGTTAAAGTAGCTAAGCATTCTAATTCAGGGTCCGATTGCTTAAAGGAAAAATTAGTTTGTTCAGTAAATGAATCTGGAAAAAGCTCCATGAATGAGAAGTGATGAGAGGCGACGAAAGAATCAAAGTGTTCACATGACTACCTATAACGGCATAGCAAAAAGGGTATCAAAGCACTGCATTGCATGAGGTCAATAGGTGCCGAAAGATCTCGTTTAGACATTCGTCAAAAAACGTCGAGAGCAGTAAAAAGTGAAGCAAAAAATGCGAGTTGCCGAAAAAATGCCGTTGATGTTTAGAGATCGAAAAGCGTAAAAAACATTAAGTGGGTAAATGACATTTGATGCAAAAACTATTATGCAAAACAAAAAACAAACAGTACGGATATCAAAAAGGCCGCTGGCGGAGGAAGTCATAAGCTGAAAATATGAGTTGCTTAAGAGTTTATGGCGACATGTAAAAAGCAGAAGCAGAAGGCATCGAAGTGATCATTCACTGAGGCACTATCATGGGACAGCTGCTGCAGATATTTCGCTGCCATTTACAAAGAAATGACGTCCCATTGGTGTATGGTGCACCTTGCAGTATGAATTAGGCTAATTAGGTTAGTTAAGAACAGTAGCTAACGACCATTTTTTGCGAAAAAGACCTGTAGTCCTGGCTCTAGGGGGTGTCTGTGTACATTATGCTTTCACACCTCTAGCATGTATTTTCCTATTCCATACGATGATATTAAATAAAAAGTTGGGAAGAACTTTCGCAACTGGTACATTGGTGAGGGGGCATATGGGGGGGCTCAGAATGATCAATTGTGGACTGATTGTTCTGAAACTTGCTCAAAAATATGTATTTTTGAAAAAGAAACATATTTTATTTCCACAAGTTTTTTGTTTAGGGGTCAGTTTTTGAGATAATGGGATTTATATACAAATATATATATTCTGGAAATATCAAACGTATAGAACTCAATGAGTTTTCATGCAAGAATAAAAACAATAACAGTTTTGGATTCCTTGAAACATTACTAGCAAAACTATGTACATGGATTCTCCATTTTGCCCTCATAATACTTTTTTATCACAGCTCAAAACCGAATCCTTCAACTGTTTTTTCCCTATATTTTAGTTAGCGTTCGCAATGAAATAGAAAATGGAGGATCAGGCTGTGAACAAAATATTATTAGGGCAAAAATAGAGAATCCAGCTCTATAGTTTTGTTAAAAATGTTTCATGGATTCTAAAACTGCCATTGTTTTTCTTCTAGCAAGAAGACTCATGGAGTTCTATTCGTTTGAAATTTCCAAAATATAGATATATCTATATTCATATATAAACCCCGTTATCTCAAAAAAGACCTAAATCAAGAAAGTTATACAAACAAAATATGTTTTTCTAAAAATAATATTTTGAGCAAGTTTCAGAACAATCAGTCCACAATTGATAATTTTGGCCCTCCCATGCTCCCCCCTCAAAAATGTACCAGTTGTGAAAGCTCTACCCAATTTTTATTTAATATCATCATATGGAATAGGAAAATACATGGTAGAGTCGTGAAAGAGAAATGTACACACACACCCCTCTGAAGCCTGGACTACTGTGAAGCTAATGCAGCATAGGTACATCTATCGCGTAACCCTGGCTTCAGTGAACGACCAATTGAGAAAATAACCAGTTATCGCCATAAAAATATGCACTCGAAGGCAGCTTAAAAAGCAAAAAGCAAGCCAGCGGACACCAGAACCGTCAAAAAGGTGAAGTTTCGCCAGCAAAAAATCTGGCAAAATGCAAGCTACTCTAAAGAAAATTCTGTAGCTACCTCTTGGTTAGAACTTTCATCGTCTCTCTAGAAAAGAAAAGAGGAAAGTCTAGAGAAGAGCTGAACAAACTGGTCCAGAGGAACAGAAGATGGTCGGAAGTGAGCCGCACGCAAGTGGGAACATGGCTCTTATTTCAACATCAAAGCAAATATGTTACCAGAGCCGCACGCAAGTGGGAACATGGCTCTCATTTCAACATCAAAGCAAATATGTTACCAGAAAGATGCGAAGCAGAATATAACGAACGATCATGTAATTGTTCAGAAGTTCATGAACTTCAGGAGCAGCAAAAAAGTTCACCGTATTTTAAACTCTTCAAAACAAAATATCGTGAGAAATTAGAGGATTGGAGTTATTTTCTGAACAGATTTAGATAGTAGAAATTAAGAAATAAGTGCTCAGTCGAACGCGTGAGGCCAACGAACGGAGCAATAAGACGGAAGAGAGACCAAGATTCAGGAAGACCAGGACTTTCAGTCAAGAAGAATTTCATGGTAAATTTCACCTTATACATATAAGTCACACAATCCATATGAAAGGCTGCTAGGACATCACTTAATAATATTAGGAAAGTTCATCAACGCAATAATAATATCATTAAACATTGGTAAATGCGATACCGATTGGGCGTGGGATTGTTAAATAATGAACACGTTGACGCTCACAGTAGTTACTGTAATAATTTGCTTCAACATTAGAGGTGCTATTGTAATTGTACTATATATGTGAAGCAGTGGGTAGCAATAATAGTAATGGTAGTCCATGCGGCTGGTTGAAATGATCTGGTTTGCAAAACTATCACAAGTGTAAGTTAATTTACGTATAGTCAGGAAACACATTTCAAATTCTAGCACTTTGATTTACGATTTTCATAGATAAATTTTGTCAACATCTAGTAGTTTCTACGGAAGAGAAAATTTGCTATACGGACGAAGGAAGTGAAGAGCTACTCAGAGAAGACAGAAACAGAAGTCAAGTAAGCTGTTCAGTAATGCTATCACCAACACATCCATTTTATCCATTCAACACATACCATACACGACGTCACATTACCATATCAGACTGCTTCATTGTCTAACGTCACCATATCACATCATACAATATCATTTCCTCACACATCATATTACACTACGGTATTCCATCTGACATATTAAGTTGCCACATACTCGTGTATACTTTTGCACCTTACACCAGTACAAAACCCACTACCACATTATGCCAAATCCTGTCCGTATCACCTTCCGAATAAGCCTGGGTCAGGTAACAACTGACAAGCTGTCAAGAAAGGGGGCATAGTTAACTCATTTTACATAAATGCTTAAATTGCAAAGAAGAATGTCCAACTTCAAATCCTAAATTTAATATTTCTTCGTTTCTAAATTGAAGTTGTTTGTTTGATAGTTTCTATTTGCAGTTCTATGATAACTTGCCTCAGAGCTGCGACAGAAAGCTAATCTCTAAGTGTGGCTAAACTATTTGGAGCATGAATAAATTATAACATGTACAATTACTAATTTCTCATACAAAAATCGCGTAAAGATTTGAAGTTGGACGAATTCTACTCTTCTGAGGCATACTTTGTACAGATCAGATTAGAAGAGTCTGTCGCAGTTCATAGCCTGTAGCAGCTACACTCAAGGATCTAATTCATCCTTGGCTACACCTAACTACACAGGAAGAGAGATAGAAGCACTAGACGTATTACGAGACCTAAACGTGAGACAAATTTATTACTAACACCAGCTATATTTCTAGTTTCTATCACAGCTAATGAAGTGAAATGTATGGAGCAGTCAAAGGTTCACTCATAGCTACCTGATCACAAAAACTAGGACGAACTCTGGAGGTGTTCCAAAAGTAGTAACTCTTTAAACTTTCCTATATAAGAAAAACAGAAGAAATAATTAAAGGATCAGGTGTAGTATGTTCATATAGGTCTGGCGGTGACATTCATGAACTTCAGTTAATAATTTCTTTATATCATAGATCATAATTTTAACCAAAATAGTACCAAGAAATGAAGTGCTTATATTCTTCAGTAGAAGTTATTAGTTTCCTCATTTATGAACTTCAAAGATAAAGCTACTCTTGGGACACCCAGGAAAAACTGCACAGTATTCAAGGAGCTCACTAGCAAATAGTGCGTGGCACTACAGCTAAAAAAAGTCGCTGGTCTTGATGATACGAGAACGTCACTCCGAAACGAATTCTTCAATTATTTATGCAACTGATACTATCTGAACTGCTCCAGGATTAGAATTCTGACACTTAAATTTTGCTATTAATAATTCATGTGAAGCTTCGAGAAGCAAGGCTATAGGCACACAGGGTGAATACTTTGAATATTTTTAACAGAAGCACATTTTTGCACAGATCCAGTTGAAGTATGAAAAACTGTAATTGTTTAACGACTGATTTTTCAAAGCTTGAAATTATTTTTTCATGATAAATTGTAATATTGACTTGCGAGAATACATGGTGTTTGAGCTTCCCAGTTAGGGGTGTGGTCAAGATGACTTTACCTTCACGGCAACGAAAGAAGACCACTGAAGAAAGCTGTGGAGAAACTGCAAACAATTTATATCTGTTTCACAAAATTCAGTTCTTATGCCACTGAGTCACTGATGAAAAGTGCACGCTTATCATTATACCAGTAAGAACTGAGGTAGTCTGGCAAGTCAAACATTGCTCGTCAGCCCCATCGAATACTTGAGTTCAACTAGAGATTAATCTCAGTGAGGATTTCTACAGCTAAAATTTCATAAAATAACACTTACCGTTGCCCGGATATGAAGCGCAGTACCATTATTTCAGCGCATTTATGAAATATATCTTAAGCCTTTGACAAAATCCAGCGATCTGACCACCACTCCTATGTCAATTGGCACAGGTATGAGATATCTAGCTGTACGTTCAATCTTGCCATTTTGGCAAACTTGGCAAATACAGGGAATGCAGCCTGTTGATCAAACCGACAAAAATATTCTTTATTTGATTGAATGGATTCCGGATATTCTGAAGTATAGTTTATATGGATATAGAAATTATTTTTCATTTAATTGGTGGTACGCTTGACGACCACATTCATGTACACTATGTTTATCTAAATAATTAAGTTCGCAGCGTGGTCGTGTGTATGCCAATCGTAAAATTACAGATACGGGATGGTAGAAATATCAATGACAGAGTATTCAGGCAGGTTCAAACATCCGCTAATTAGTACAAACAGTTGCAGTTGATGATCTCATTAAGATTACCCACCTCGAACACTTTCTTGACGACGTCAGACTGGAGCTTGGACAGCGTGTCGAGATCTTTCTCTTCGAGAAGACGGTCCCCGTACACTCGCTGGGTCTCGTGTATCCACGCTCTAGCCAGCTCCATTGGGATCTTAACAGTCTCTCCTGTACTGAACAGCAGGCCCTGGTAGCAAGAAATCGTATGATAGAACAATTGCTGTCTATATCTAGTATTTTAACGCGAAGATCAAGTCCTGGAAGCAAATAAAAAAATCTTATGATAGAACAATTGCTGTCTATATCTAGTATTTTAGCGTGAAGACCAGGCCCTGGAAGCAAGTAAAAAAAATCCTATGATAGAACAATTGCTGTCTATATCTAGTATTTTACCATGAAGACCAGAACCTGGAAGCTAGTAAAAAAATCCTATGATAGAACAATTGCTGTCTATATCTAGTATTTTACCGTGAAGACCAGGCCCTGGAAGCAAATAAAAAAATCTTATGATAGAACAATTACTGTCTATCTAGTATTTTACCGTGAAGATCAGGCATTGGAAGCAAAAATCTTATGATAGAACAAATGCTGTCTTTAGCTAGTATTTTTAACGTGAAGATGAGGCCCTGGAA
This sequence comes from Parhyale hawaiensis, assembly GCA_001587735.2. Classification (NCBI taxonomy): domain Eukaryota; kingdom Metazoa; phylum Arthropoda; class Malacostraca; order Amphipoda; family Hyalidae; genus Parhyale; species Parhyale hawaiensis. The sequence goes on from LQNS02278170.1 coordinate 48,908,443, forward strand.
GCAAAAAAATCTTATAATAGAGCAATTGCTGTCTACAGCTTGTATTTTAACGTAAAGGTCAAGCCCTGGAAGCAAATAAAAAATCGCATCATAAAACAATTACTGTCTATATCTAGTATATTATCGTGAAGATCAGGCCCTGTGAGCAAGAAACCTTATGACAGAACAAATGCTGTCTAGATCTAGTATTTTAACGTGAAGATCAGGCCCAGGGAGCAAAAAATCTTATGACAGAACAAATGCTGTCTATATCTAGTATTTTAATGCATAGATCAGGCCCTGAGAGCAAAAATCTTATGATGGAACAAATACTGTCTATATCTCGTACTTTAACGTGAGATCTAGCCCTGGGGAAAAAATCTTTTGAAAGAGCAAAGGCAGTTTATAGCTAGTATTTTATCGTCAAGATCAAACCCTGGGAGCAAAAAATCTTATGATTGAATAAATGTCGTCTACACCTACTATTAGAACGTGAAGATCAAGCCCTGGGGAAAAAAATTTTTTGAAAGAACAAAATTAATGCTGTCTATATCTAGTATTTCAACGTGAAGATCAAGCCCTGGGAAAAAACATTTTTGAAAGAACAAATGCTGTCTATATCTAGTATTTCAACGTGAAGATCAAGCCCTGGTCAAAAAATTGACGATAGCACAAGCGCTGTCCACACCTAAAATTTTAAAATAAAGGGTCAGGCACTGAGAAGGGTACAGCTAATGAAACGTTGTCCCTGTCGATTATTACGCTCGTGAAGAGAGAGCCCTGAAAAAGAAATCTATGTACTGATCGAACAAACGGTTTGTCCCCGTTCATCATTTTAAGATTACGAATAAGGTAGTGAAAATCAGGGTCTGCGATAAACAAAAAGTAGTGACAGAGTAAATATTCACAATGTTTAATACTTAATACCTTAATGCTTAATTTCGCAACAACCCAGAATTTGTATATTGTGAAAAAAAATCTTTATAAGAGGAGAAGGTAAAAGTCATAGCAAACTTAGTCTGAGTCCATAGTATTCTGATGTAATTGCGTTGGTTCTAAGTATAGTATACAGTGCCTAGACATAATTATTTGTACAACTCTAGTTTTTATTTATTTTAAAAAAATTAGGGACTGCTTTAGGATTATTAATACAGGAAGTTTATATAACATATATATATATATATATATATATATATATATATATATATATATATATATATATATATATATATATATATATATATATATATATATATAT
>LQNS02278170.1:48933414-48951261 GCA_001587735.2 Parhyale hawaiensis
TAAATGCAATTACATGTCGCTTATATACAGACATTAGGATACAGTCTAAGTAGGGTGTGAAGGCAAGAAAGCATTTCTTTATAATTTAATAATACTGTAGAAACGTAAACACATATTGCACCACACATCAACTATGCTGACAAACACGCTATTTATATTAAAAAATGGGCATGTGTATAATATCGAAAAAGGCGACAAGTCTTCTCAAAAACCACGACCGTCGTTGGCAAAAAACTCTGAAAGCATTATAAAGATTTCGACATAGGCGTAGCTGAGTTGGCTGAAAAGTTCACAAGAGATAAAAAATATTTTCTTACACGTCAAATATTGATCATGTTTCAACATGATTCTCTTAATAATCCATACACTGATGCCACTGCTATTAATACACTTTAGTTGTAGAGAAACTTCATTCAAATGATGATGAAAATCAAGAAATAGCTTCAAAAAGTCATGATCAGATCATGAACTTTTCAACCCATCTTCGCACAATCACAATGGTTATTAGAAGTCTTCTCTCTCGCGTCGTCAGAACGGCTTCTATGGGGTGTCAAATTCTCCAGCTGTCTGTGACAAAGAGTTTCATTTGTCATCCAACTGGTATTGAATTGAAGTTTAGATTGTGAAAATTTTGAAACTGTTTTGCCTAGTGCTGTAAATTATGATGGCGATAAAAAAATATGTTAACTTCTCACTCTTGGGTAGAACATGGAAACATACGAGAGAGAAGACAAACAATTTAGCATTAGTATTTTTTAGCAGCATCTTCAGTGGCTTAATGTGGTCATTGAAAATGCCTGCTAAATTGTTACAGGAGCATTTTAGGTCGATACATCCATGCAGGTGGTCCATGCTGTAGTTAGTTTCACTAAGCTGTTAGTGAAGAAAGTTTATACAATATTATTATTGATGCATATTCCAATGTAAACTTTTAACGACACTATTTTGGCTTTAATATGTTGCTCATGAGAAATGGATAGTACGACTCTTGTGACAAATGTACTGTACTTGCTTTTGCTGCGCTACGGTAAAATTCAGAATACATTTTGTGGTCAAAGATGTAAATAATTCTAAAGCTTTTATGAAATGTTTATAGCTTACTTGTTACCGTACTTAGCCAAGTAAAATTTTCCTTATTAGCTGGCATTACTGACGTTAGAAGCATGAATGAAGTTAGTTGTACTTAATGATGATGATGATGATGATGAAGAGTTAGTCATTTTTCGCGAGTTTATCATCAAATATGCAAAGTTTACTTACTTTGTCTAATGGCAAACATCAATTAAAACATCACAGCGTCGCACGAGTATTTCAAAAATATGCTAATTTAAATTTGAAAGTAGAGTTTCTTGAAAATTAGCAACATATATCATAAAATTAGCAGCGACCTATTAAGTAAGAGAAGGGGAGTTTCTATACTACTTATCTAACCTACATAATCCTAGCGATATATTACCCTGGTGAATTTTCCACAATTACTATTAATCTTCGATGTTATCATTAATATTGAGGTAGTCAAGTTGGTTTCACCTAGCTTCAGCTTTCTAGCCCGTAGCTCTCATCTTTTAGCATTTAACAAAGTCCTCAAGAAAAAGTTTTAATACCATCCTGGATTTTGCAATTAATAATATGCGAGGTGTTGTTGAGCTCTGCTTGGCACTTGCATCTAGCAAACATATTCTACAATCATATACGAAAGACAATAAACTAAGCACTGAGCCATTTACATAGTTGTAATTAAGTTGCTATGAATGAGAAAAGGCAAACGTTTATACCATCTATTTAGTTCCACCATGCTTCATACATTATTAGTAGGCTACTGTATATGATGGTGATAGTGTTATGAATAGTTGCTCTTTAGAGCGACGCGCGACAAGTTATGATACAATATCAATTCTTAAAATGACCCCAAACTTCAGTCCACTTCTCATGAGCAATTGTGCTTCTCATGCCGATACTTGCTTGCCGAGACCTCTTAGCGCGACCTATCTTCAAATAACTTATAACTGCAAGCCCACACTAGGAAATGTGAAAGAAATACGTAAGTAGTGAAGAGAAGATTTAGTTCGAACAAAGACGTCTCGGTAGATACCATTTAGCAGCACGGGATTATGAACGACTACGGCCAGAACTCACCGACAGCACCCGATGAACATTTCCATCCTGTTATAAATGTACACAACATTCAATCATATAATTTCAAATAGAAACTAGCACAATGCGAAGAATAGTCGGAAAACCCTTCAGGGGAAAGATTGCAATAAAAAGACAAAAAAGATAAAACTTGGAAACATAAGTAGCTTGATTTTTCTTGTAATGTTTTATTGATGTACAGATAACCACTTTAGTGAGACTTTAATCGACAGAGTCCATACTCCGAGCAGTATCGTGTCATCAATAAAATGAAAGTTAGCTATAGAAGTTCATTTGAACATCTGCTAAACAGTTGCTTTGATCTGGTGCCAGTAAATTCGTCTAACTCAATTCGTCTAAACAAATTCATCTAACCCAATTCGTCTAAAACAAGTTTATCTAATGGTAAATTCGTCTAAGGAGCAATTCATCTAATCGCAAGTCGTCAAATGTCGAGTTCGTTTGAGGAACAAGTCATCTAATCTGCATATCAGGTTGAATAAAAGAAAGCATTTTCTTATTACACGTACTACTATAAACCAAAAGTAGTTACAATATATTTGGAAGTATGCAGTAACGTAAGGCTAACACACACTGGTCGACAAAGAGTCGACTAAAAGATTTTAGAAAGGTATTGGTTATAAATGTGTATATATATATATATATATATATATATATAGGTTAGTTTAGGTTAGGTTAGCTTAGGATAGGTTAGTTTAGGTGAGGTTTAGGGTAGGTTAGCTTACTTTAGGTTAGGTTAGTTTGGGTTAGCTTAGTGTAGGTTAGATTATATTAGGTTAGGCTAGTTAAAAGGTTAGTTTAGGTAAGTTTATGTTTGGTTAGTTAAAGTTAGGTTAGTTTAGGATAAGTTAGTTTAGGTTTGCTAAGTTTGGTTCAGGTTAGCTTAGTTTAGGCTCGGTAAATTCAGGTTAGGTTAGTTTAAGTTAATTTAGATTAGGTTAGTTCACAGTAAGTTTAGGTTACTTCATATATACATTGATAAACACAAGCTTTTTTATAAACTTTTATTCGACTAGTTGTTGACCAGGGTGTGTTAGCCTTGCATTATTGAATACTTCCAAATTTATTGGAGCTACTTTTGGTTAATAGTGGTAGGTATAATAAAAAATTCTTCATTTTATTCAACCTGTAATGCAGATTAGATGACTTATTCCTTAGACGAACTTGAACTTATAGGAATTGCGATTAGATGAATTGTCCTCCAGACAAATTTACCATTAGATAAACTTGTTTTCGATGAAATGAGTTAGATGAATTTGTTTAGACGAAGTTTCCTAGATCCGCTTTGATCTGAGCAATTTATTCCATAGACGTAACTGATCACCTTTGAAGATTTTCAGTTCTACCAGCACCTGGCATTATCCAGGTGGGTCGGTCACAGCTTCCACTTTTTGAAACTAGAAAAATACTTCAGAGGCTCGACGGGATTCGAACCTAAAGACTCAATACAGGAAGGCAACACAGCACTTTTAGCGCTCGTCTTGCGGTTACTCCTTGCTGTGCTGATTCCCTAGATTCAAATCCCGTCAAGCCTCTGAAGTACTGATTACATATTAGCTCTTGTTGGAAAGCTATTACGCACAAGTCTACAACATGAGGTACATTTTCGTCTAAAGCAATTGATCTTATTTAAGTACAATCTGACTTGGCCTTTCAGTAGAGGTGGACTGGTTGTCTGATATTTTCATTATCTGTATATGTGGATACCTACTTCAAAATTCGCGGACTATTGAAACAAATTTCCTGGAGACATATGTACCGTAAACAGTCCCAAAATGTGAAGAGTTTCATTGGCAGATATTCTGGTTGGCAGACGTGATCATGGCAGGAATTACGATATGTAGTATTTTAGGATTAGTTTACGAAACTAGAGATATAATGCTTGTGACAAGCTAAAGGTGCCGAAACGGCCCCTTTTCTCACCATAAGCGAACTTGACACAGTCTAGGACTTAGCCCGGGGGATCCTACTGCCATTTACAATCACTTCCACGAGTGGGATTCTTATTGAAATCACACTTTTATTCAGTATGATTATTCTACAAACGTTTCAAAAGGAGGAAGGGAAATTAATCATTATGTTTATTTTAAAAGAATTTTCCAGTTTGTTCGTCAGGCCGTTTCGTGGTGCGTCAGAAGATTCAGCGCTCCACCAGTCTGAGCGGCTGTGAGCCGAGCCGATACAGCCCTCAGCCAGGAGGCGCGGCAGCCAGTCAGCCACCCCGCTAGTCAGCCGGTTGGCTGACTTCCTCGGCAAACAATGGCAAACAGTGGTATAGACTTTGAAGACACATAGGTGCTACGAACAGCTTCGTAGAAGGACCGTAACCCTAAAGAACAAAGCATTGAAGCCGTAGCTGGGATTATTTGCGCTTCCACACATGAGGGTTGCAGTACGGGCGAGTCTTCGGCGGGTTCGAACTGCTGGTGTAGGGTGGTGCCCCGAAGACTGGGGCCTTACGGTGCCCCTGGATTGTTCTGGCCTGATCGGGCCTGGTGCCGGACGTTGCCCGCCGGCGAATGACGCAGCCACTGGTGGAGTGGGGGTGGTACGAGGGGTTGCCGTGATTGACCCTTAGTTGGATGTGGCCGGTTTGGGTTGACTAGTCTCAGACGCGTTACGGATGTTAGTGGTCATAGGATACCGTGCTTTGCGTCCTATCTTGATAGCTAGTGAAGAGTTCCTGGCGGGGCGAAACGTGTTGGGATGGACGGTAGTGGCGATATGGTCCGCGTGTTCGACTGTTCCCTTGGGAAAGAGGTCTTCGTCCCGTGAAAAAATTGGAGCTTCTCTGAGGAGGCTTGCTACTGCGGGAGGGAACATGTCTTCCAGAGTGAAGTTACGTAACTTTCTCCCGTGGTCCACGAAAGCTGAGAGGTGGTGGTGGGCTTGCGCTTGAAAGATAAGTAGACAGGAGTGTAGAACCTGCGCTGCTAGGGAGGTCTGTTGTAGTAACTCAGTCTTTAAGGAGTTCTCTCCTTGATGTTTCCAAAGTGGCCAGGTACTGGTATGCCTGTTGGTGGAGCCGAGAATCCTCTCTTACAGAACGTTGTTCCAGGGGCCTAGACTCCTCGTAGGGTATGTCCGTGCTTTGGAAAGCCATGGGCATGTGGCTAGCCGCGAGGCTGTCGAACAGGGGCTGCTGTCCCCGTTGGTAAAAGTCCAGGGCAACTTCGGACCTTTATCGGTTGGTTTGGAGGGGATGATTGTTGTTATTGTGCGAACGGAGATTTAGTGAGGAGCGCCACTTCTTGTTTACGGAGGTCTGTTTTCCAGGGTGGATAGGTTGGCGGCATAGCATTCACTAGGTGTGACCGAGCCAGGAAGGAATCGGGAGAACTCTGGACGTCCTTATCATAATGTGTGCACATCGTCATTAGCATGCGAGCGCACTCGGATTGAAGTGACCCTGGTTTTGGTGCGATCAGGGGATATGTGGCTGAATTACGAATTACCAACGTCGACTCTAAATGGGTGTTGGTAAAGATTTTTTCCGGCAAAAGTGAACTTCAGGGGCTCGAGAGACTTGACATTGGCTCGAGATGGTTAGTAGGACAAGCCGTCATTTGCCAGTGGGCATGGTATGGTGGTGGGCCCAGCTTGCGTATGAGCGGCTCCTACTGAGGTATAATCTAGGGATCAGGTGTAGTCGGTGCTGAGGATTCGTTGGAAAAGCTCACCGCTTGATGGTCGAGGGAGTTCTCACTAGTAGGCGAGCTCATGGCCCCAGGAGAATCTGGGGCTGTTAGAGCATTTACGGAGCGTCCATGGGAGATGGGACGATAGACGATGGCGAGAACCTTGGAGGAGACCAAACGCCAATAGGTGATCCTACCTTAGAGTTGACTCTGCGAGGAGGAGGGACTCCCGGTGGACTTCCCGCAGACGCATGGGTAGCCCAAGAGCAGGAAGGTTGGGAGACCATTGACGAAGGCCTCGTCACCAGATATTGTGGCAGGATGCTTGGGGGCTGATCCACAAATCTGACCTGACGGAGACCAGCGAGAACGCGTGAGAGGATAAAATCTTGGCCATTTCCATGAGGGTTTGGAAAGAGCTTCCGTAGGTAGGTCCCATATCCTGGAGGGCTGTTAGCACTTCCAAGCCTTTTACACGTGAGAGATATCATTTTCGCAACTGGTCGTAGTCTTTGATCCACTCGAAGGACCTGGGAATCCCAGAAGTGGTCGGAGTTGATGTCTTAGTACTTTTTAGAGAGCCTGTATCTGACGGCTCTTATGTAACTGACCGCTTAGTCCATACTTTGATGGGCGGGTTTCTTTTGTCGCACAGAATGCTGATGGCAAGACTCATACACGATGGACAGGAAGCAGGTCAAAACAAGCATGTCTTCTCGTCAGGAAGACATAGTGAATGAGGAAAACATTCGTGGTCTTCAAACTTATAACAGTTTGCACTCAGATGTCATGACCAATAACTCTGCTCAAATCTGGAAAGGACAAGGATTGAATATTAAGATGTTTCATTATTTCTGTGAACAGATATAAATATCTGCGGGTTACAACTTTTATGCTGGGTGCTCTGTAAGAGCTCTAGCAGGGAGATGTTTACGCCCTGAAAGCTGGAGGCAAACAACGCAACGTCGCAGTCCGGGCTGCGATGTAACCTTGTGTGGTAGTGTTGCCACCCTGTATGATTAAGGTGTGTAATTATGAGCGCTCTCTAGCGGGAAGACCGCTGGATGGGAAGATATGGAACAGGACATCTTTACGTGCCCCTTGCAGGTTGCTGCGAGACGCCGTGCAGTCAGAGGCCCCCAGCACAGCCGGGGTGAAACAAGTTCAGGCCAGCAAGTGGACTTCCCAGAGTACCTGGGATGAAACAAGTTCAGAACAATCGATGGGGCGCAGATTTATTTTTCTGACAAGGCATCGGAAAGGACACCCATACCAAGCCCAAGTTGATTACTGCTTTCTCCCAGAGTGTGTTCCGTTATACCTTGCCAGGTGTTTTTTTTCTGGCAAAGCATCGGAGGGGACACCCTTTCCAAGCCCAAGTTGATGACTGCTCATTCCCAGGGAGCCTTGGACTTGAGAGTCGAGAGTGTGTTCCTTTATACTTGCCAAATTTCTTTTTACGTTACTTCCTCTGCAGTCTTAAGAGCGGTGTTATGGAACTTGAGCGCAATGACAAGCCCCGGAAGCCTAAACTCTCAGACAGGTAGTGGGAGAGGACATTCAATGGTCAAGTCAGGTGTATTCCCTTCTACCCTGCAGATAGAATTTTTTTTTTCAACTTCAAAATCTTGAAGTATCTTTAAGCTAATTAGGTAAAGGGCATATTATATACAAGCGCTCAGGCCTACCGGGGATTATTGTTGCCGATGCATGTGAAGTCGGAGGAGGTAGGCACCAGAGAACCTGAATCGCCGATTTCACAAGTGGGCATAGAGAGGTCGGCCGGCGCAGCCGCCGAGAAAGGCGCCAACCGGCTGACTGGTGGGGTGGCTGACTGGCTGCCGCGCCTCCTGGCTGGGGGCTGCGCCGGCTCGGCTAGGCTGACGGACGCTCAGACTGGCGGAGAGCAGGATCGGCTAACGCACCACGTGGCAAACTGACGAATAATCTGGAAAATTCTTTTAAAACAAACATTTTGATTAATGCCTCTTCCTCCTTATGAAACCTTAATAGAATAATTATGTTAAATAAAATTGTTGTAATTTGAATAAGAATCCCACTTGTGGAAGCGATCCACTATATAATAAAACACAGTTGTTGGTCGCTTGCTTGCTCCCTCCCTTGCTCCAATGTTGGTCCGTCTCTCCGTCACGCAGTTAAGACTTTAATAGAAGAAAATTCATGTACTGAAAAACAAGTTAAGATACCATACAATTTCATCACTTGGGGTACCGGTAACAAATATAGCTCTGGATCTCCGGCCTCTGGATCCCGGGCTCTGGATCCTTAGCCCTTGATCCCCGCTTTCATTGCTGAATGATATCAGAGTAATTCACCCTGAGCATAGGCCTTTTATATTGAATTTACATTACAGTCAAAGTTCGACGCTGGAGGTTCAACAATATGTTGGTATCCACAATACTGTGAGCCCTGGGCATTTCCAGTGAATTCATTTGACTGAACTTTATTTTTCTTAGTGTCGTGTAATTTCACGCTTGATCAATTCCAAGCTGATATTCACTCCTTATGTTGCAGGGGAGGGGGGATATTTTGTTATCACAAAGCTCATGGTTGTACAGCTTGCGTTTCACTAATGGAAGATCAGGCCTGCAGGGATGAGGCCTATAATACAGCAAAACCTATACTAGGAACCAGAACAATATAAAGCTCAATCACGAAATTTTTGCCGTCATTTTTGACGGCTGGGCCCTCTAGTCGGATAGTAAAGAGCAGTAGGATCCCCCAGGCTAAGTCCTAGACAGTGTCAATGTGCTGGAGGTGAGAAAAATTATACTCTAGCATACTAATATAATAAAATACTTCACAGATAACAAGATCAGTAAATTAAGCAACTTACCTAAGTTGTGACACTTGGGACATTATTCTGGCAAACACTAATTGGCTATTGGTAAGCTGGATTTTTTATGCGTTCATGGGGACTGTGAAATGCTGAGAAAACAAATAGGGAGAGATTATGATGGTATTTATGCTCGAAAATTCGTAGCATAGTATTTCAAAAGCAGCTCCCTTTCATCTAAAGCATTTCTAACTGATAGAAATCATTTGTATCTTATGTAGGTAAATGTATACACAATGTGTAACAAAATGTACGAAAAATAGTGATCGTATTTGTGCAGATATTAGAACGCTAATAGTAAGCAATTGACAGTGTAGCGGCATCCCTGGGCGAAAATATTGAACAAGAGCATTTCATATTTAAGAATAATCCATTCACCAAGACATTTACACACTAATACAGATTTTTTCGAATATTTAAATAAAAGTTAGCAAAAAACAATTATTCTTACATATAAAATGCTGGTCATCGGGATCTTTCTCAAGGAATTTGAGCAACTAAACACTCCTGCGCCTTTAATCTATCCTTAGAGTGCGGTTTTGCCATTCCCAATATTTAGTGCGGTCTTACGCAATGATTTGTTCAAACTTTCATGTTCAGCTCAAAAATAGATTACCATAGATTACTGTTAAATGCAATGGTTAAGCTGTCAGGGACATTTGAGTGTAAGAGTCATATGAAAAGAAAAGGGTGGTAAATACTATTAACGTACAAGTAAACAATTCTGTCGATTAACGGAGTGTTTACAGTGTTTGCTTAATCTGATACAACAGAGGAGCACTTATTTGATGAAGCGTCAGACAATTTCAGCTAAAGTTGTACAAAATCAGTAGTATAATTCATTATGGATCATTCAATCATCGGTGTTTTTATTTATCCATAGATCAGTTTGAGTAATACAAACAAGGGCTACACGATTTAATTCTCAAATAAATATTTTCATGTCGCAGTTAATTGAAAAATAGGAATTATTATAAAAATTAGTTAATTGGTGTAAAAATAAATATTTATTTCATTTTTCGATTATTTGAAATGATTTTACGCCAATAGAATTACATAAGACACGCTCGTAGGTATAATAAATTTTTGTCTGTAGATGTCACTATTGGCGTCCTAATACGTGCACTGTCCCTATTTTTCAATGTGAATAATATTCTTTCAATACGATATGCATTATTATAAAAATTAAACATGAAAAAATGCTGTCACGTTATAATGACCAGAGATGTTGCAACTGATGTGTATTGTGTCCTCAGGATCATTAATAAATTATAGCAGTACAGGTTGCACTGATAACCGACCGCATGAAACGGCTGTAGCTGCTGCTGTTAAGGAAAATTATAGGCAATAATCTGACATCAAGTTTTACTCGCTAACATTTAGAGTAGTCCTTGTCTGACATCTATAAAAGAAACCTTAGAAAATATCGGATAACGTTCCCTATGAATTCGGTGGGAACTATTAGCACAACACGTACCACAATAGGTAATGTGAGAGGGCGTGTGGCCGTCAGGCGAGACAGACCGGGTGCAAGTGGTGGTGGCGGAAAACTGACACACCGGTCGAGTCCTCTGACCTAATCCCGGACGGTGTTCACGAAGTCCAGGGAGTGCGGGTTGCCGCCCCCCCCCCCCGGACAGCCACCTTCCCATCTACAGTATAATATCCATCCCCTACCAACCTCTTCTTGTCCGGTCGGATACGCACTCGATTTATTGCTCCTGGCTCCTGTTTGATTCACTGCATGCCTCCGATGTACTGGTGTGTGGTGATTTCAATGTCCACCACCCGTCCTGATCTCCGAATCCCGAGGCTGATCCGGATGACCAGTGTATTACTCGTAGGCTTGTCCAGTTCCATGACGTAATTTGCTTGCGCGATCTGGCCATCCTAAATTGACAGTCAATTTAGGGGCGCTGGATTTTGAATGGTAGACCTGTACTTCCCTCAGCTCTTACCACCTCATCATTATTATTTCTCTTACTTAGGTTTGCCAGTACCCTCTGGGTCCTCGGTTTTCACAAACTTCTGTAGGGCGGACTGGGCCTGCTACCTGACAAAGACGGAGGACACCATCTCCCGTCTTCTGTCACCTGTCACTGCTTCATCCGGTGAACCTGTATTTTGTAGTTTTAGCCCAAGCCGCTAAGCTACATATGGAGGCGGGGAAGGCAAGGGACTTTATTTCAAATTTCCCTCGCAAAGCCCGACTCGAACCGGCAAAGGGACGAGGCCAGCGTGGCCAACCCAGTAATTCCACTGTAATCTTCCCAAATCGGGAGATTGACATCATTATATCTTAGGCTTCCAGGAGGGCTTGAGTAAAGACCATGGAACGATGCGATCATCGCACGCACTCCTCTCGGTTTTGGTCTCTGCTCAGGTCCTTCTCTGGCAAACGTGCTCGGATAAGTCCACAGTAGCCCAATAGATTGGCCGACCGTTAGAAAACCACATACCGTAGAATCGCCCGAAGCGTCTGCCAACAGTTCACCGCTCCATAGGCACATGCTCAGTCGTGAATGTACTTTGGGTGAATCTGTCCTTCTTCCGGAAAAATTCTCTAAGATCTTGGGCGTTCGCTGGAACCTGACTCTAAAATTTGCAACCCTTGTGAAAGATAAAGTTAACTGAGCAACCTCCAGACATCGCATTGTTAAGGCCCTTGCTGGCACCAGATGGGGTCCACAAAAGGAAACTTTTGTCCAATAATGTAAGAGTAGAGCGCTAATAAGGTCCATCATCACGTACGCCACCTCGGTGTGGTACCTTAATGACTCGGGCAACAAACCGAATAGAACTCGGCTCTACGCGTAGCCACCGGCGCCACCGCACGGCACCCTTAAGCCATATCCATTACGAAACCCACGTGCTCCCTGTTGGGAAAGTTCACCAAAGCCTGTCTTTCAAATGTCGGCCTTCGGTATATCACCACCTCGACAGTGGCGTCGTCCTGGCAGCCTCTCTGACTGCGGCCATGGCGTCGGTGCACACTACACAGTTAGATGGTGACGTTGGCCATAGCTGGGCTAGAGGTCAGTAAAGTACCCGGCACTCCTCCCCTCTTATCTCTCCGACTGAATTAACTCTGCATTGCTCTTTCCGCGTTACGCCATAGCAGCTACGGCCCTCGCTTCCTACAGACACAGAATCAGGCTTGAAGTTTCTTCATTTTGTTCTTTCTGCCCTGCAGAAAGGCAAACCGTCGACTATTTGTTTGCTTGCGTCTTCCTTCCAAAGGCCCTCGTCCAGGTGGATCTTTGGTTGGATCCCCTTCGCGTCTCCGTCTATCTCCCTTCTCACCCATTCTTCGACTATATCCCCTCACTTAGATACCCATCAACCCCATGGGGACCACATTTCGACGTAAGGGCGACAACAACAGCAAGGGCTTGTGTGCGGCCAGCATTCCAGTCTAACATGTATATTGATTCCGTAGTGGTGAACAGTTGAACAACAGAAGTTAAGAGTTGACTCTATATCGCATGAAGTAAATATAATTTAATATTTAAAAATGAAAGTTGACATACGCATACCATCTGCATGAATACCTGCAGATGCCGATTTTGAAGACTGTTAATATTCGTGAATGCCGATTTGGATATTCGGTCCACTGTTATGTACTCGTTAGCGCCAGTAGATTACGGCATATGACTGGTGTCGCACAGAGCATACCTCACGGTTCTAGGTAATATTATGGGCATATGCAGTACTGCGTCATGGAAACGCAGAGATGATTTTCGTCAGTGCTTTCACACCGGGCCACTTCATGATTCCAGCCTCGAATTCACCTACCATGTACTTATGTTTTCGGGACTAGTTCGATAATGTTATATACACTCCCTGGTGTCAGGCGCAATAGCATTGCTGCACTTTCCAAAATTGAAGGTTGTAAAAAGTTAGAGAGTCAGCAGCTAATATTCTCTATGTACAAGTCTACAGAGTGCGTAACCGCTTCGCTTATTAATAGAATGATGCGATTTGTAAAACCGATAGTCCAGTAAGTTTTAGATTACTCTGTTAGATGAAGGAGATACAAATGCAGCTCACCTGGAGCGGCACGTCGGGCTCGAGATCAAATTTAGGCACTTTGTTGTCCCAAGGCACGAAGCTCTGACTGTCCTTGTCTATGTAGTAGTCAAATACGGTGCCTTCCTGGGGGAACTTGACACTTTTGAACTCCTGCTGCCACCACTTGCTGAACTCCACGCGATAGTCGATGTTCTGGATACGCAAAAAGCCTTTGTAATTTTGGTATAGCTGCGCAGATAGCAGCATAGTTACTGCTAGCAACAGGGCAACTGCCTTTACACCAGAATTTCAAACACGATGAGCCACCGACGTTAAAAGTGAAAGAAATAATTTTAGTTCTCCAATTAGGGCGACTGGATTCGTAGTTGAGTATTTTTAATTAGCAATTAGTTCTAAACAATACAAACTCTCCCATGTCTAAACGATAATACGTTCAAATACACTACATACACTCATGGAATGAACATTAATTTGGTGGATTCATTATTAACAGCTTTTGATCATTACTCAGAAGTTGAATATAAAATAATTAGTCAAGTCATGAAAGTTTATCGGCTATTTTATAAGCGTTCTACACATCTTCTAATTACCCAGCAGTTCATGAACCCAGAAATATTACTTGATATCTGAAAAAGTTGCAACTAAAATATATCAATTCATAATAGCCTGCTGCAAATAAATCATTGTTCGGTGTCGGGTCTATCAAAATTTGCGGCAGTCTTCTTAGAGAATGTCACATAGCCGAGGATATTCTCCAAGAAAAAAAAAAAAGGCAGAACAGTCCACAAAAGGTGTGTTCTGTTGGGAGCAAAAGATAAACCTTCGATGCATGACTTATCGAAACTTCGACGCTTTGTCACGTTAAATGGTGTTGCAAGTGCTAGAAGCAGCCCGATTAAGGCGAGTCGGGTGAAAGTTCTATTTTACTGAGCAAGTTCCATTTATGGAAATCTCAAAGGTATCCTATTGAGAGTCAACGCCAGCGAGTCTAACCCTGCGCACCTGGTTGAAGTTTGGAAAAAGTTGAGCCGAGGGTTTAAGTTTGGTGCCCAATCGAACATGCCGTATATCACCCTTTCAGAGAGAGAGAGAAAGAGTTTGTGGGCTCATGGAATGAATTGAAACTCAGTGTGGCATGATCAAACTGAAAACCATTCGAGCTCTCCATGTGCTTTGTCTGGAATGTACCTCTTCTAATTAAGTGGTAAATGTATGGGAAAATAAGGTTAACTAATCGCTGCGTGAGCCACTCACCCCATCCTGGTACATAGCAGACCCAAAAGCCCACACGGCAGCGAACACGAAGTACATTTCGTACACATCTTTAGGCGAGTCAGGAGGTACAGAGTCCGGGGTGAGGACACACTCGAGGAGGTTGCAGAGCATGGCCAGCTGGGCACACTCTGTGATGGGGGCGATCCTCTTGAAGCGTCCTCTGAGGGTCTCTAGACAGGTGGGCACGTACTTGTCGAAGAGCACCAGCAGGTGAGCCTTTTCTGAGCTCTGTTCCCTGCGCTCAATCCAGCTGGTGACGTATCTGGAGCATGTTGTGAAAAGACGTGAATAAGAAGAAAAAGCATAGCCAGTGTGATCAACTGAATACAGCAGTACTCAACCGATTGCTTAGAGCAACTCGAACCTATGTGCTGCAGTAGTGACTCCCTTGAAAGCCAACGAAGATGAGGGAAAAATAGAGCGGCTGATAATTACTCATTGGTCATGGTAATGTTAGGCTATGGCTATTCAGTACTTTATCAGTAGTGCAAGTTACGGAAGGTGAATGACCTGGAAGCCTCTATCTACCACAAACGAACTACTTACTTAACACTCCACATTATGAGGCCAAGGCATTGAGAGAAAAAAAATTGTAACAACAACTGCAAGAGAGCATCTCTAGCTCATCTAGCTAGAAAGTCACTCACGGGTTCCAGCCCAAGTCGAACTGGTTGAGGTAGATGATACCAGCTCTGGACACGGTGGCAGGGGTGGCCGTCCTCAGGTTGCTGATCTCGAAGAGCAGACGCATTTGTGGAGTGAGGGAGATGCGTTCGTTGCTGGCCAGCGTCAGCACCTGCGGGTGATATTGCCGTCTGTGTTTCCATCATCTACACTATGATAAAGACCGATGTGTATTTATCTGTGTATTTATCCATTTTCTGTCACGCTTTAACAAAACAGAAAGGCGGAAATTAGCCCATGTTGGAAGCTTTGGTCGTCCTTTCAAGCTCTATTGAAAAGTGATCGGTAGAAAATAGGCCGGGTTGCAAAAGATGGCAAACGTATCTTAATTAGGGACGAGTATTAGCTTCTCCATACATAGAATCTATGGCCTTATGTCTGACTGCATTTCTTGCATTGCCGAAATTGAACTCGCAGCACTGAAGATATCTGAAGCTTCCATTGGTACTCTTATGCATCTTGATTCGTAGTTTCTTCCCACCGATGATTTCGTTGCTTGAACTATTCTCCCAAATTTTACTCGGTGGTCGATGATACAGCTTTCGATGAACAAAAACCATTGGACCTGTGTAGGCTAGCCTACCGTATCCACTATACCGAATCTGAGCTATTACTTTGAGCGTTGCTTGTCGGGCTGCAATAAGCCATGTATATTCTCCATTTCAGAGAAAAAAAAAGAAGTTTCGATACTGAGCGGCTGTGAAGCCGTAAACGCTCTTCTGAGAGTGCTTCGGTTAGCAGTTGTATAATTACGAATGTATGATCAACTTGAGCACTCATGAGAGCGCATACCTCCGCCAAGCGAGGCAACTGTAGCAAAAAATTCAAATTGGCTCTGAAACCATAATTTTCTTTTTATAAACTCCAAAATCTAATAATTTGTGTTTTTTGATAGTAATAACAGCTTTTGCAATTTTCTTGAAGATCCGTTCATAACATTTTGTGTTATACTGCTAACAAACGTTAAGACAAACATGAGTCAAACATACAAACGAACCAACCGATCTGCACCAAAATTTGATCATTTATGTCTTTTAACATTACTAACAACTCTTATAAATTTCATAAAGATCCATTCATCATTTTCTGAGTTATTGTGCTAACAAGCATAAAGCTAAAATCAGTGACTAACGAACGAACAAACGGATCACAACCAAAATTTGGTGATTTACTCTTTGTTATATACCTAACAACTCATATCAATTTCATAAAATCCATCCATAACTTTTTGAGTTATGGCATTGAAAAAAAAAAAAAAATGTGGCAGACAAAAACAAACGGATGGACATATCTTCACCAAAAGTTAATCATCTGTTGCTCTTAACATACCTAACAATCCCTGTAAATTTCGTCCAAATCGGTTCAGAACTTTTTGAGCTATCTTGGTGACAGACAGACAGAAAGACAAACAAACACTACGAAAACATAACTTCATTGGCGGAGGTAATGAAGAAAGTCATCACAAATTCTTCGCTGTCATTTTATGACAGCGCGGGCCCTTTAATAAAGACAATATTTCATATTCTGCCAGTCAATATATTCTACTGAAAGTAGAAAAGTAATGGTTACATCAAATTCTCATGTGTGAAACTATGCCCAGCGTTTGTTTGCTAGTCAAAAAGCATAAAAATTACCGTTGCAAAAAAAAAATGTAATTATGATTTTGCTAAAAATTAGCATCTTATTTTTTACCGACATGAAAACTGTACAATGTATATTTTTCCCGGGTGTTTTACATATCGAAGAGAGCTTAGTTGATAATATGCTTTCGAATATACCAGATCGAAAGTCTTTAGGGCCGTACACCCCTTTTGTTGAAAGGAGGAACCACAGGCATGGCAGTGAACGAAATACTAAACATTGCGGTTTATAGCAGGACTTAAAATATCGATTAGGTTGAACCTCTCGATATCCATCCCGAAGTTATCTTAGGATCAAGCAACCAGTGAAATGACCAGCACTGCAACATTTTCACTATCAGCTCCAGAGCCATTGGAACTGAAAGAACTGAGGGTAGTTTTCTTTATACTCTAAAACCTCGTGGTGGTGACAAGAGCATCGCCGTAGACGAAGAGAGGCCTGTGATACAGGACGCTGAAAATTTTTCGTAGCTCACCAACGATACACACCGTGCTGTGATAAGCAGTATTTAAGTTAGTGTATATTTAGATAAGCATCTATTTAAATACGTATATTAAGTACACTTGGGAAAATGTAAAATACACTTGCATTAAAAATTACGGTCTTCCTAAAAAAGTCTTCAAATGCTTTATATTAAATGAATAAGTCAACAAGATCATGAAAATCTCCGTTGTAGCTAAAACCGGACATTAACCAAAACAATTCAAAATATGTCATCACTAACAACATTTCAATGTACAATTGGAGTATTTAAATATATGATCGTATAAATATTTCATACAACTTCATATACTTTTTTGTGCGTTTTACCTCATATGCGATCTTGTTTTTGAACTGCTCGTAAATTATTTGCACAAACACACCCGCAGCTCGATCTCATCTTGCGTTTCTACAGTTGTGAAGTTACGACGGAAAGTGTTCCTTATTATTCAAAATTTACTATAGTTTCATAGTTCTTTTGTGATACTTTATTAGTAAAGAGCAAAAACGCACTGGCGACATTGGAGCCGACACTTTATGGCGTAATTGCAGCTGTGAGCAAGGTATGGATGCTTACGAGTGGACTAGATTGCATATCAGGTTTATGGAATACAAGATTTATGCTTTGGAGCACAACCTTCTGCCTCGGTTAATTAAGAATGTCTGGGGCAGAGACAACGGTTTACTTGACAGCCCAAGTAAAATGCCAAGCAGGTCCTACGACCAATAAAATATTTTGTAATTAACAAAGGGACCTCAAACAAAGCGCAAGCTGTTCGTAGGGATGCAAGGAATATGTNGACAACGGTTTACTTGACAGCCCAAGTAAAATGCCAAGCAGGTCCTACGACCAATAAAATATTTTGTAATTAACAAAGGGACCTCAAACAAAGCGCAAGCTGTTCGTAGGGATGCAAGGAATATGTTTTTTTTACCTAGAAACAAAATTTGCAACAACAGGTTACCAGTTACCAGTTACCCTCCGTGGCGGTCGGTTGTGATGTGTACGGTGCTCCGCTAGAGTAGATAAAATCAGAAAGCTATAGATTTTCTCTAAAGCAATAAACCAATTAAGTGTTAAGCAGT
>LQNS02278170.1:48951396-48979478 GCA_001587735.2 Parhyale hawaiensis
GTTAGCCACCCCGCTGGTCACGGACTGCAGCATCACCTCTGCACAAGATGGGCGGCGTGCGTAACGTCGCCTGGACCTCGTCCGAAGTATCATCAAAGGTATCAAAGGTATACAGGTTAACGGCGAGAGACAGTCATTGAATTTTAGGATTTCGAAGGGACTCATAACTGATCAAAGTTCCTTTTACCAACGGTCTTTGCTGACGAATATTTGTTTTTTCGCCAATAACTGCATTCCTTTAGTCGCCATGAAAAAATTACCATCAGTTTGAGGTCACTTTGTTGAATAAAAAAGATTTTGCTGACGTTTTTCCGTTAGCCGAAGGACCTACTTGGTAGGAGTGTGTAATCGAGCATAGTTTGGCCAATGGCTTGGGTTACGAACTTACCATACCTTACGTTTCCCCTTGTTTGAAAGCTAAAGAAGCTCTTTGTCTTGCGCATGCAAACCCACTATCCAGTCACCGATACTTAGAGTAACATAACGTATTTTCTCATGATCGTTTACACTTGTCGTGTATTCTAGGGCGCACTCACTGCTGGTGGGAGTTGGTAGCATTTTCTGACCCTGTCCAGTCGAAGGTTAGTCCTATTGTAGGGAATAAATTCATCTGGAAGTGCAACTATATTTGCATAGAGTTGTATGTTTTCATAATTGGCTTATGAATTTTGTTAATTCAATTCTCTAGTTGAGCAGTACTGACTGCTTAGGCGAAAATAGTGGCATTTGAATCACTCTATCACTGATTTTATCTTTTTCACATGATGGATTCTTCATGATTTAAGATATAATTTACATAACTATATAAGTCTTTTGTCCAGAAATACTGCAAATATGCCAGAACTGGTGCATTTTGATGTCTAAAGGTAACAACTCAATGTTTCATTAAACAGACTACAGTATATTCAAGTGTCTAAATACGTTGATGTATACACTAATGAGTACCCGGTATTCACATACATTTAGAAAACATATGTGCCGTATTCAGTACGCGGAACCCATGGAAATTGTTAATGTTCTCTATTTATAAAGCGTAGCAAGCCTAAGCTAGTCTGTTATAACTCATTCAAGTTTGACCTAATGTAGCTCTTCTAACCTAACCTACCCCAAAAATAACACCCGTTACTTAATCCTGACGAAGTGCATGTAACCTCAAGTCTGCTGCATATGAGAACGTTTCTCCCTATATACTCTTCCGGTTACGCTGCCAGGGATGGAGCTTCGACTTAGCTAATATTATTGTGTTCAAAACTGCCTCCGTGGCAGCCATTCCTCTACAGCAAGAGCCCATTGCTAAGTTTCGCATCTCTCTCGCAATTTCTATTGAGCTTTAATTCTCAATGGTTCCTATTTAGAATGGGTAGGTGTTCATAGATTAAACCGTTTTCACGCGCACAGAAACATCTGTTCCAAAAACGTGAAGCGCTGCCGTGTTCCAACTTGTATGCAGCGGGCCCAATGTAGCCCGTCCCCTCAGGGGGCATAAGATGGGCCAAAGGCCATATGCACTGTAAAAAAATTTTACGTGAAATGACAGAAAGTGTCCGGCAGCCCATTCGCCGGACAGTTTCCAACTTTCTGTTTAATCGTACCAGGAAGTATGTAGAGGTTAAGTCAATAAGCGGATTCTTTTCTGTAACAGAAACAAAAACAACTTCCCGGAAGAATACAGATTGTGAAATGTCTTTCCGTTGTTTGTGGTTCTTTTGAAAAAGCAAGTTGCCTGGGCCGGATTCGAACTCACGCCCGTTAAACTTTGAAGGCAGCGCCCTAGCCAATCGAGCTATCAGAGCTATGCCTACTCAGTGGTCAAAAGAGGGTCATGTGTATCCAGCACACAATTTTTCGGCAAAGTTATGAACGGATCTTCACAAAAATTGCAGAAACAGTTAATAACTATTGAAAGGCACGAATGATTATAGCTTGGTGCATGATACAAAGAAAATCATGGTTTCAGTACCAATTTGAACTTTTCGTTACCATTGCCTTGTTGGTGGAGGTATGCGCAGTTGCGCACTCAAAGCACACCAACAGTATCTCCCATGCATACGTGATTGCTACCATTCCAGTTCGTCGATAATGCTGAAGTTCACACATTTCATGTCAAATGCTGGGATATCGTATAAACGTTCTATCATTTCAAAAATGTGTCGCCCGTCACATGTCCGCCTTACTTATTGCGCTACCTATATCGCAGTGGAGGCTAGAGATTTCAGTAACGTGTTTGGTGTAGAATAAATAGAGAACGTAGAATTAGGAACTAAACTTTCTCCCACAGCTTAAAGAATTTACGGTGATTCGGCGGAAGTTCCCAGGGATGTTGGAGGTGAGATTCAACGTTCTAACGCAGTGCATGCAGTAGATATTAAGGTTTTGTATATGTTTTGCTGTGTTATGTTTACTCTTTCTGGCTCACCAAGACATTTGTTTTGTTGAGGGCCCCCGCCTCAACGTCACACTAGGATAGGTGGCATATTTCTAATGTACTTCATTGTGTTGTCGTCCATCTAATGGTAGATTCCTTTCTTCTTGCACTCATGGTAACTTTCTGTATGCGATTATTCACGTCTGCAATTAGTTACCGAAGCTCAGACAATGCACATGTGTTCATGAAAAATGAGGTGATATTAACTGTACAATTCAAATGTGTAGGCATATTTGAATTAATCGATCATCTAATCAAATGGTGCATCTGATTCGCGTGACATTTCACTTCAAACAATTACAGCGTCAATTAACGCTCCATTCATATTCCCTGTTCAGTCAATTACATTGTTGTTCATTTACGCAATCATTCACAATTATTGTAGATATATATTCGTGTATTTGGGAAACAACCCTTCTCTGATACACGTTTTGTGAAAAAAATATATAAACATGTAATTACACCCACTCAACACATATGTACATACACACACCTATACAGGGTGTTCTCTTACTCATGGTCCAAACTTTGACACTGTATATTACACTGTATATTGAAGCCCAAAACAAACACATTTTGAAGAATAACGAAATGCCCTAAAATGCTTCGTTATCGAATTATTTAAATGTATTTGATTTTAGGGAAATTTCTTATTTTCTTAAATTACACAACCCGCTATGTTATGGGAATATATGTTTACCTGTCGTCTGCTGTCGGTGAACGCTATGTAACACTCCCGACAACATGGATCGTTTAACAAATTTTGAAAGGACAGATATGATCTTGATGTATGGCGCTGCAAATGGCAACGCTAGAAGGCTGCTAGACTGTATGCAGATCATTTTCCCAATAGCCATTTGCCTGATCATCGTAGTTTCACAAGATTGTATGAGCGGCTGCGAGACACAGGTAGTTTTGAGGTAAACAGAAGACATATTGGTGGTCCTCACCCTCAGCGAGCTCGTGTTGATGACGACGAGCGGATACTACAACATTTTGCAGCAAGCCCACGTACTAGCACTCGAGCCGCGGCAGGTGAACTCGGAATACGTTCTCACTCAGTAGTATGGCAAACTCTCGAAGACTACGGCATGTACCCATACCTACCGTATTCAGAGAGTGCAAGAGCTAATCCAGCTGACTTTAACCCTCGAGAACGGTTTGCACGTTGGTTCAAGAATAAGTACCAAGAGGATAACGAGTTTCCCAAGTATGTGCTCTTCATTGATGAAGCAACGTTCACTCGCGGTGGTATTTTTAACACACACATCTTTCACATGAGGCAGAATGAAAAGCCTCATGTGGTGCGGCAGAGTAGTTACCAACACCGGCTCAGTGTAAATGTGTGGGCTGGCATTGTCTGTAACAATTTGGTCGGACCATATGTGCTGCTGCCTGAGCGAGTAACAGGAGAGTCCTACGAAGTATTTCTAAGGGAGGTATTACCTCGCCTAATGGATAATGTGCTTTGGATATTCGACGACAGATGTGGTTCCAGCACGACGGTGCTCCATCACATTATTCAATGAATGTACGACGATACCTAGACCGTACATATCCCAACAGATGGATAGGACGTTCTGGCCCAGTTCCATGGCCAGCGAGGTCTCCAGATAAGACACCTTCGGACTATTACCTGTGGGGCTACATGGAGAGTTTAATTTATGAGACCCCAGTGGAGACAGAGATGGATCTTGTTGGAAGAATAGTGGACGCTGCAGGACGCATTGAGGATGATCCACGAGTGTTCGATCGTCTTCGGGAATCGCTTCTGCGTAAGTTTCAGATGTGCATTGACAACCACGCCAGGCATTTTGAACACTTGTAGTAACTTCAATTTTGTAATAAACGTTAATGAAATCAAACGAGTTGTCATCACCTAAGACTCGGGAGACTGTCCCCACCAAAGTTAGAAAAGCTTGCAAATGTTACGAAATAGCGGGTCGTGTAAATTTAACTAAATTAAGAAAGTGAGAAATTTCCCTCAAATCTAATAATACATTTCAATAATTCCATATCTTGACAACGAAGCATTTTAGGGCATTTCAGTATTCTTGAAAATGTTTTTGTTTTGGGTTTCAATACACAATGTCAAAGTTTGTACCATAAGTTAGAGAGCACCCTGTATACTGCATATACAATCACACCTATACACATAACATATCCTAACAAGACAGCTACTGTTGATCTTCCTTCCAGCAAAAAACAAAACTTCTGGCAAGTTAAACTTTCCCTTCGCCAATACTGAAAAGTCTAACGTACAGATATATGGACGGACGTACGGAAGGATGGATAGACCCTCAATCAGAATAATATTATAGACGTATATCGTTAAGAAGTATATGGTGTTTAAAGACATTTAGCGGACTATATTGCCCATCACTGATGTCAAGAAATACAATCAGGCTATGCTAAATCACATTTTCTGTGCAGAGGAGAAAACGGAAATTACGCTGAAGTGCACCTATTGCACTGTAGATGTGCTCCCAAGAACGGGATATCTTCCTGAAATCCGAATCACGCAGCAGTCCAGAACTCAACAATTTTACCGTATAGACAAACACGTAACTCCTTTCGTACTTCCTACTTATAGTGCATTACTAGCAAGAACTGCCAAATATTAGCTAAAGAAAATGACCTATTTTGTGCGTGTACATACTCACATTCTGTCGACCTTTATGTGCTGCATGAATACTTTACAGTTGTGAACTCACCTTGTTGTCATCCATAAGTGTATTGAGGGACTCAATCCACATAGGGTCGATATCGCCGTCCAGCACGATCCAGCGAGGGCCATCTCCCGTCATGTTCACCTGGTCCCGCATAATGTTGGAGAACAGTCCTACGAGCAGTAAAGGAGCTAACTGAATGAGCGAAAGCAAGTAGATTATTAAATAGGTGTAGTTAAGTTTTTCACTTGAGAAATAGTCTATTATTAGAATTTTTCTTTGAATAGAGGAGTCCTTACTGCTGCTTATGCAAGAAACGCTTATCAGAATCAGTGGGAGCTTCATAACTACTACAATACAGGGAAGGCTGGTCTCAGAGACGAGTATGATTGGACACGAACTAATTGCACTCTTCTGGTAGGCTGGCAGCCTGTTTATGATCGTCAAAAAATAATTTCATAAGGCGGAGCTGATATATCATTTAAGGGAACGATCTTTATGCGCCGTTATATACCGTCTTTCCACTCTCGAGTGGCAGGGTTGATGACTCCAAAGAGTTCGTCCGTCGTGACAGCTTTAGGGTTGAGGTCGCTGACCGTAGGCTTGTCCCCTCTGTTTTGTAGCGTGCGGAAGAGACAGCGCCATACCTGGCCAAATATAAATTGATTACTAATTTTGTACTATGAAAATCTACCAAAAGAAAGTACACACTCTTTAGCTTCTCTGTATATACACATATATATATATGAAAGTTAATAGCCATCGCTTTGAGCAGCTCATGTAATTGTGTAGCTCAAGCGTAAATTGCCTGTACTGAAGACTGAAAAATCCAGTTACAATAGAGCTACATGTACATAATTTTTCCTTGTTGGAGCGGAACTGTACGTTTTTTCGAACCGAGTACGTGTTACCGTAGGTCTCCACAGTTATAAGAAAACGGAGTTGCAAGAAAGCAACAGGAAGCCACACGCTGCATAGAAGCATACTGCTCCTGAGAGCATCAACTTGAAATTGAGATGAAAGAGAAAGAACAGAGAAATAAATAACTAGTAGTATGTAGGTGTAGCATAAAAAATAAAAGTTTGAAGTGGGTCAACAGAAACATCTATCACGAATGACTACAATTGGTATGTTAACCACTTATGTATGGGACACTCTTGGCATGTAGCTCTCCATAAAACAGGATATAGGAACCTAACTATTATAACTTCACCGTATATTCTAATTGAGTACTGCCTCCCTCCCCCTTGCGAGACAATGCCTCATCGCGAAACTCATTGACCACAGACTATAGCACGAAGAAACCCTGCGATAAAAAGTTCACAGGAAAAGCAATGAGCTGGTGCTTCAGGGTAGTGCAGCTTGTACATTATCGTGAACTATTTCAGCATGATGTATATATGTAAGGAAACTATTTTTTTTAGAACTAAAGCCACGCTAGACTATATAAATAAAATGTATGAACTGCTGGTGCTGCAGCGGTTCTTGGCAGAGCTTGCAAGAAAAAAAAAAAAGAACACTTAAAATAGTACAGAAATGAAATTTCTCATCGGTACAACGGTCCGAGCCACAGCTGGACCACTGGTGCCTGTGACCCTCCAGCTGGGCAACCCTTAGCTAACTCAGTACGACTGTCGTTCAGCGGCCTCGCAGAACATCATCAATATGAACTTTTAGATCCCATAACAGAGCAAATGCCAGGTAGTATGTTTAGTTACAGTGAATGCGATTTTAAACCATTGAACTATCTGACTTAAATGGCAATAGCTCATAGAGGACCGGGGTGTAAGTCCCGGTGTCTTTTTGGGAATGGGCCTTTTGGTTCGTCTACTGCCGCCTATCTAATCTAATCTAAATCAATAATATTTGTCTTAAAACATATTTTTAAATTTAGTAAAACATCAACTAAGTAGAGTTTACTTCCATTCCAGCACTTCCAAATATGCTCCAAGCTTGCTCGCCTTTGACTTGCAGGTGGATTTATAGGTACCCTTCCTCTTACAGACGTGTGAGCACACACCCTTTCGTGTTTTGATAATCAGTTATTCATCATGAATTATTTATAAACTGGGCTCCAATAATGTCACTCAGTCGCACACCTATTGGCTCCTTCTTGCCTCACCGTCCACCATTGTTTTACCTCACCCCCCACGGGCAGTAACACTCGCTGTAGGAACCATTGTTATAAACTGACCCGAAGTAGAGAAACATGAAGACCTTGAAATGTGTCGCTTACTTGAGTTTTGCCTGTGCCTGCATTGCCGATGATGAAGACGCTGTGGCGAACTTCTAGCAGCTGGTGGAGCTGCACAACCTGCCATCAGATTGCCCAAATTTATTGTCTCTACAATTGTTCAAGTAACTTTCTTATAGTCCAGGTTTTAATCTCCCGGTCCTTAACAAACAGTGATTCAAAGCAAGGAAGGAAAATGACGCGTAGCGTGGCGTTTTGTGGAACCAACAGACATGGGATCACAGCACACAGGAATTTGAGAACAGCAAGTTGAGATACGAGAGGAGAAGTAGAACAATAGCTGCTAATTATAATACTCATAGTAATACCACTCATAATTAGGCAAACTAAATTATCCAACGGTAATTTCTGGGTATTCAAAAGAGGCGTTACTTCAATAAATTGTTGCGATCCAAGCTTTGACCTCACAAAACTCGCATTTTTTAGAAACCAAAAGCAGATGTTAGTAACAGCCTAACATGGAACAATGGATATAAAATACAGAGTTATAATACGGCAAAACTATAATTTATAACAATGCAAATTTGAGAGTTTACAGCGGTAGCGGTGCACGCTTCGGGTGATATGAAGTAACTACAAAGCAACATTGAGCGCAAAAGGAAAAGCATGATTTTTCAACTGACGTTCCTGTAACTATCTGGTAGCATGCATCAGTTGTTCTTAAAATAATGGTCACTTCTATTAATAATTTTATTCTCGGAAAATTAACGACAGAAATGTTTAATGTAGTCCAAGCAAGAGCCATGAATATTTATGCCTCGTTGATAATAACCTCATGGCTTTAATGCTAAGAAATTTGGGAAAGTTGACCCTCCGCCTCTAATTTGGACCTGGATGATTTATCACATAAAACGTCGTCCACATCTTTAAAAAATTGCAGTTAATGATCGAAAAATTCGGGGGGACATGAAGGGCGCGGTAAAATCTCGTGTATCAAGTCTGTGAGTCTGCAACGTCATCCTTGCAACATGTGGTCGCACTTTATAGTGGACTACACTTGGGGCACTTCTATTGTTCAATGCAGGGTGTTTCTTGCTAACGAACATACATTTGAGCGAGCTGATTTTAGGAAACTTGTGCTGTAATGCCAGGACTGGCTTCTAGACAGCTGCAATAAACACAACTTGTAGACCAATAGACAGTCACCACACTCGTTTGCGGATGAAGCTTTGAATTAGGAAAATGTATGGGAAATCACAACCTAGCCTAATTGTTCGAACTTTCAGAACGAAACAACTTTCCATCACAGTATTAGGTATTAGGGACTATAAGAAGATTTAAGCCTCCCTAGATAAGTACTAAGCTCTTCTAAGAGAGAAAAAGGAAGGGACATATAGTATGTCGACAGAAAAACGGGGAACACATGCACGAAGGTGTTCCCACACAGGATCAACGCGCATGGGAACAGCAAATCGAGAAAGAAGAGGAAGAACAGACAACAGTAAGATCAGTAGGAGTATGAAAGTGGAAGGAAGCAAAGTGGGCACGAAAGACAGACGTCCCGAAGGCCTAGCTAATGGCTAAGATAACGTACTCAAACCCCCTGGGGGCGCTACTCCCCATAACACAGGATGGGCGAACCTAACTAACCTAACCCTATGGCCTATGGCCCATCCTATGCCCCCGGAGGGAATCCAACACAGTTGACAATGAGGTCAAGAAGAGGGTCATTGGAGTCACGTAGCATGAGCACCGAGCACACTTCAAATACTGAACTTTGTTTGATTTTCATCAGCTCATACGGTAACCATGTGTAAAGTTTTTTCGTCTTACAAATACTTTGGAAATAATGTGAGACTGCTCCGATACCGACACCGATTGACGAATATATTTCTATTATTTTTTGACTGAACAGTTGCTCAACAATGGCTCTCATTTGTTCACGGTCAGTAGTGGACGACCGTCCTCTACCGTTTTCCCATCTGCCGTAGGTACTGCGGAATTTATGAAACCATCTTCATACTTGACCCATCCATCCAGGCTCTGTTGATATTAGCCGCAGTATAGAAGGTACTGTGCCTCAGCTTGAACTAGTGCCAGAAAAGTAAGCGCAAATTCTCTTTTGTAATGTCTACATTCACTAATGATCTCTATACTTCAAGAACGCTTTACATCAGAAATAAGTAGAACACAGCACACCACAATTATCAAATACATCAAAATTCCCCTAAAATTTCATGCAACGACACTGACGAAATTGCAATTTAGTAGGCAACACTTTGACCAGCCATTTCTTGGGAACAACCTTATACAGCGAGGGAACTAAACCGATAAAGGCACGTACACGCAGCCGTACTTAAACAATGAATCCTATACTGTGGCTTCCTTTCACAAGCTAGGCTATTCTACGTGTTCTTTCAGTTAATCGTCCGAGTTCGTTGCTATGTCATTTGAACAGCAGAACACTATACATCTTTCTGAATTTTAATGATGTTCAAATTTGGATAGCATGCAAATTTGCTGGTGAACTTTCCGTCTTCTATGTTTTGGAAACACGCAGTTATGGTTGTATGGACACAGGAAAACCATCAGACGATTAGCTGAGCGAACATATTCAAAAACTGAATGGAATGGAGAAAAAGAGTTTAACCATAATTATTGTGGCCTTCTTCAAAACTACCTGTAATATAACAGTAAAATTCAATGACACCAAAATGGGATTGTGGTGATCTGAGAGTGGAATATAATTACGTTCGTATGTTTTAATCAGTCAGTTGTCTTTTGCCAGCTTGGTAAATAGGAAGCCGAACCACACGTGCTGTGCGCTGCTGTATTATTTCAAATTCATAACAGGGCCCATGGTGATACTCTGAAGCAAGGCTGCCAATGTTTTCCCACTCGCGATTCAGTAACAAAATGCTTTAAATCCAAGCGATTCCCAACTATTAACAGCTTGATACATAATGTATTTCCAGGGAAGAAGAGAGAAAACACCTCTAAAAATCATTCAAGAATTTAAGCTCAGGGACCACGACCCCCATGGAATCTCATCCCATAGCAAGGGAACCCGGGCCTGGCGCATCAAGAGGTCATAGGGTAAATGGGGTAAAATAAACCTCGATTTTCACCTTCAGAATAAAGCTGTCCTCAGGCTGCAGTTTGAGATCAAGAGCGGCCTGCTTCACGAGCTTCTCGAAATCTGTGTCACGCTTCCTTGGCACGTCCAGAGCAGGGAACAGGTCACCAATGAGTCCCATGAAGACCGGCACGTCATCGCTCACGATCTTAGGGATGTTGTAGTCACGCAGGGCTCTCATGAGCACCTGATCCTCGGGACGCTCGCGGTCATCGCGCTGCACATACAGTGTTAATAATCTATGCTATAATAAGAGAGCCGTCTGTCTGTCAGTCAGTCCGTCCGTCCGTCTGTGCTAAGCCTTATTTTCCCCCAATCTAATACTGAAGAAAAAATTCCAAGGTACCCAACTTTTCTTTTTGCTAAACCGTATCCTGGATACGAACCCGGGAATTCCCGGGTTATTAGTGAAGGCCTGGTCACGGGCCTTCGTCAAGGAGCTTCTATAGTAATAGAACCTCCTTGGCCTTTGTGAGCTTGGTTGCTTTTGTGCCCTTGGTGGACAATGTGGGCTTGGGGAATTTCGTGAACTTTGTGGACTTGGTGGACTTTGCTGGCTTGGTGAATGTAGAAGTATTGTGAAATTTTTCGATGGAATGGTAAGATGTTTTCAAATACATATTTTCATGACTTATTCAACAAAAAGGTTGCGTTTGGTGCATTAGTAGCAATAATAGATGCAGATGGTGACTTAAGGCGCGACTGTATCGATAACCAGTCATAAATCAAACTTTCCATGAGTAGACCGGTGTAAAAATTTGCAATACATAATTTACGCTGCCCAATATTGTGCAGTATATCGCAAACACTTGCTATCGAAAGCTGGATCCACCAGAAATATTGTTTTCAATTTCATTCTGTCGGAAACGACGAAAATGAAACATCATGTAATGCAGTCCAAATGTAAGAGCGTGTAATATTAGTATCTTTAGTGTACCCTTATAACTAAGATACAAGGTGCATTGTATTCAAAAGATGCGTTGCCATTCGCTGATCACCTTGAGTGTGCCGGCAACAACAAGCAGAGACTTGATGGCTCTGAGGCCCCAGTCGTAATGGTCCTGGGAGGAGAGCAGCTCGCGGCACAGCTTGTACAGAGTGATGAACTTGCGGGCGAGGATTTTGGCCTCAAGGAAACCCTCGGCCACCAACATAATCTCGCAGATCAGTTCTAAATCGGGCACCACCATTGCGCAGGGCCTGCAGCAATAGAACCGTGTGCTTGTTTAGCGTTTTAGATAAGAAGGCAAGAGTTGGAACCAGAATAATTGCAAACGAAACGGGCAGTGGTCAGCGCTTGCTGCGCCACAGCACAAAGAATATCGTAAGATGCGTAGCCGGCAGAGGGAAGGAATGCTAGGGCTGCAAGTTGTGACGGAGTTTTGTACCCGAAGGTATAAATTCTAGACACAATGTAAGGAGAATGTGGGTGGTGTGCGGTATTCTCGTACTTTACGCGACTTGTGAGATGACGTCTGCAGGGCCCTGCCTGAGGCATGAGTTCAGTATGATCCTCTGCGTATTAAATATATTCCATACTAAGAGTCGTTACTGCCGGAATAAGTTATCTAAGCATATACTCATTTAACAGCTGCAGTACGAGTTTCAGTCCTCTGCTTTTAAAGAAATAGCAACAATCTATTGGGCTTTCTATGGCAACTGAAAGAATGAATAGGTGCAAAAAGGGTTAAAATGAAATGCGGGGGCACACGGCGTTTGCAAGGAAAATGATACATTATACAGCGGTATCATTCACAAAGAGGCAGATTGATTTACTTCACTATATTGTGTGAAAAATTTTCTGTGCGAATGAACATACGGTATGAGCAAAGGCCGAGGAAACGAATTATCAGTTCTTCAGTTTTACTTTAGAATGACATCGAATTACCTATTAAAAAATATCACAATTATTAACTAACTGAGAATATCGAATAATGCACGAGCAATTTCCTACAGTACCTAATTGTATCGACCACGACATTTACTTAACCTTTGCAGAAGATTAAATAGAATAATATATTTTCTAAAAAATCCCGGCCTGCATTTGTGCACTACAGGTTTGACGGTGGGAGCAGATTAACCTAAAAATTAACCAGAGAGGCACTCGGAGAGTGCAAACTCCCGCCAAGCAGCGCGACGTTAACGAAAAATTTTAATTGTTTCTGTATCCAGGATTTCTCCTTGATCATCACCAAAATTCGATCAACTGTTAACATTCCTACCAGTTCTTGTAAATTTTACAAAGATGCGTTCATAACGCTTAGAGTTAGTAAATAGCATATATAAAGACAAACATAGAGACAAAAGGATGAATAGAGTCGCCAGAAAATTTCATCAATTGTTTTTGTTTTGTATCTTTCCAAACATTTCCTGAAAATTTCATGAAGATCCTTTAGTAACTTTTCGAGCTATGTTAAAAAAAAAAACAGATAGACAAAAAACAAACTATTGAGCGGATCTTCATCATAAGTCAATTATCTGTTTCTCCTAACATTACTTACGTGCAATCGTTGTAAATTTCATAAAGAACCGTCCATAATTTTTTGACTCAACATGGTGACAGACAAAGAGAGAAACTCTAAAAAAGTATGACGGCGTTGGCGTAGGTAATACACTAATAATTAAGTCCCACTTTATGAATCGTCGCTACAAGGATGATAGCGGGAACAGACTAACCAAAAAATTAAAACTAAAATCACACTTTATAATTCAGCACTAGAAGCACGACGGTCAGAACGAACGAACGAACGAAAAAACTTAAAAGTAACATATCACGTATCAGTCGAGCACTACGGGGGTGAGGGTGGAACAAACTGACCTGAAGAGAGCCTTGAGGTTCTCTGGGAGCTCGGTGCGACCAGCGTAGCCTGGGTTCATGGTGATGAAGATGCCCACCGTGGGAGTGAGGCGGATGTGCTCTCCCATGAGATCAAACGTACCTTTGCTGTGACGGATGGCGTCCTGCAATACACGCATCGTAGCACTACATAGATATCAGAAATGGCCAGGTATTGTACGTTATTTTTGATAACTAGCGTTAATTTCTGCAAAGTTACCCTGGCTGGATATTCCTGAAATGACCAGCAGTCATTGATAAAAAACATAATAATAATAAAAATCTGGTAGGTGTCCAGCTCTGTTGCGAATACTTAGGTATATAGATTGCAGTATGCAAGGGTCACGCAATGAAAGTGTATCACCACACAATATAAGCTTTCGAGAAACTGATATAAAAAAAAAACAATACACATCCGCAAAAAGTTACGCATAGACATAGAACAACTTTCTTTTAAGACTCAGCAATTTTACACTGATAATGTCTAAACTGTAAGTCTTGGGACTGGCACGCATCATATATATATTGCTTATGTTGGGTTTTCAACTATGCAATTTTATTCAGTGCTTTTCGAATAAGGCTAATATCTGGTATTTTAGCCATTAAGATATAAGATTCCTACGCCAACACACAGGTGATAGAAGCGAGAACATAATGGACAGCCATGTCAAGTGAAAAGCCGGACTACAGGTAATGTCGTTACTGACGAGCAGTATCGACTCAATTAAGTGGTGCTAATGCTCGCACATGTTTCAAAATTATGATCGAGAATCAAATATGAAAATTATTATGCCGATTTTGTATTTTTAGGGTAAGTTGACAGGGACAGTTATTAGGAAGTGTTTTTTTTTTTTTTTGTTCAGATGATAATGAATGTTATTGTCACTTATGCAAGCAGCCGTCAAAAGAGACTTTAAAAAGGTGCGACATCCGTTCTTTATTCATTCTTGTGGCGTTGATGTGCTGTGGAGGATGCGTTATACCTGTCAACTTTGTATAGATACCAGTCAGTAGAGACTAAAACGTCCAATTCTACTTTTGCAGTGCCACGAACCACCTCGTAAATTTATTTACTTAGGGCTCTGAACATTTTTTAGAGCTAAAACACAGAGATAAACTTTCCAATTGCTTCAGAAACTAATCGAAGATCGTATGTGTCCGAAACGGATTGCTTTTTTTATTCAGACAAAATAGTTTAGAATCAGAACCCTGCTGAGTATGGACATCATCTTCAGCACTGAGGAGCTATTTACAAGAGAAAGAGTAATCGGTTTAATAAGTGAACAACGATAATGACATCGTCACTAACACATGAATTTGTGACCTTTCAGCTACCAAGGCTGTAGTTCTATCTTCGACGTAAAATATAAAAAAAAGTGAAGCTACTTTGCAAAGTCAGCAAAACAATTTAAATTTGTAACCTGTGCTGCCTAAAGCTTTCCCAAAAATAAACTACTGTCTAGCTGATTATAAATCTCTTATCAGTTGGTTCAATTCCGTCAAAACACGCACACATACAGCCAAGTGATTCAACTATCAAAGAAAAGGAATAAAAAAGGACAGATACATGAGCTAAGCTATCAATCCAGACACGCTTGAAAGAACTTCCTAATAACCGCCCTGCTGAGGAGCCAAATGCTGAAAGACTCAGCTGACTGATAATGGGATACACACTATAGCGATAGTGGCTTTTTTAGCTTTGGTGTAGGAAGGACTGAGCGCAAATATCGTGTCTGCAAAGAAAGAAAACTTGTAAAGATGTGAAAAGAAAATAGCTGAATAGGTTGCAAACACTGAAGATTTGTTTGATATAAATACCTTCTGATATTATTAGATAATCATCACGCGATACTTCGATGGCCTGACAAAATGATCACTGGGCTTCTGCGACACGTAAATATCTGTAGCCCCAAGCGGAACCCTCAATCTAATATAGGTGTGTAAACCTTGGCCGTTCGTGAAATTCGTAGAAATGCGCTCCAATAGCGATTCCCTATATTCATACTTTTGGTGAGAGTAACAACTTCTTTGAGGAGGAATTGGCCATCGAGTAACGTGATTGCCATTTGATCAACGTATAGTCACTTTGTACAAACACTCCAATTTCCAACGCTTATAGTAAGAGAGATTACCCGACACGCTCATAGTAAATGAAGGAATGCCTGTGCCTGCAAAGTAAGATATTATTATGACTAATCATATAACTGACCTGTACACTCTTGACCTGCACAGCCACCACCGACAGTACCTCCACAGAGATCCTGTTGAATTCATCAAAGCAGCCCCAAGCACCCGTCTGGGCCAGTCCTTTGTAGATGTTGCCGCACGACTGCACCGTACGAATTATATACGTGAAAAGCAAGCAGAATTGGAAGCCTAACCCGAATGTCGAACACTGCCAATGTTTGTAGAGATTTTAAACAATGCCTTTCTTATGAGATTGTCAATTTAGATTTTGTGCATCAGGAATAAGAGGACTACTTATATTTTTTACTGTGTATGCCATATAGACTTTAATTTTCTGTCAAATCAGTTGCAAATATTATATGTTTTTGACACAATACATCACCATAACTTCCCCCCCCCAAAAAAAAAAAAAAAAATGCAGCAACCCTCGCTATCAGCTTCACGAGCAAAATACAGTAGATATCGTGAGCAAGTTAAAGTTTATTAGGAAATAAATCAGGAGCTATCTCAAGCTAGTTCGATAAGAGCTGAACGCGTTACTAAGCAACATGTGGTCGTCTTCTCACCACCTTCTTGTGCGAAGCAACCGGCAACCAGCTGTCTCACGTTTCTCCGCTCCTTCCTACACAAACCCGCGTTCTGCAGCAACCTGCAATTGCCGCACACGGTTGGGGCATACGTACGAAACCAACCACAGCCACTACGGCACCACTTGTCTGTGAATACAAGCACTGCTGCGATTTGCTTCTCTTAGTCTAAATTGAGCTTTCGCATAGAACCAGAAAGGCACTCATTCTCTCCTTCGCCCGATACTGGAAGCTTGGGCAACACATTATCCTGAGAGACCTACGGGTCTACTGGAGCTTCCGGAGCCGCACTCTACATATGCCGGCTCCTGCGGAAGTCCAACCTTTGCCTTAGGCTGCTTCCCTTCCCGCGTCTCGCCCGCGTCAACGCTCCTGCTCCACGTTCATCATCGACATGCCTTACGGTGTACCCTGCTGCATCCCCGAAACCGTCTGTCGCTACGACCCGGCAAGAAGAACCACATCCCGCTGCAAGAGATTGGGATCGGTAGCTCACCACCTCGAAGATCCATACTACTTTTGTGCTTTGTTGTTACCTTTTTGTGGACCATGTTTCCTGTATATACTCTCGTAACCTAATTTGAATACATACCATGTTCTTGTGTCTGCTTTCATTTTCCTTGTCAGTACCTTGCTTGCGCGCCAATCCGCACTGTAAACATCCTAAATATGGATGTGGCGCCAGCCAAAGTGACCACTAGCTGCTCTGGTTACGTAAATGGACTGTTTAGTGCGTGCAGAAGCTGGAGCCGGGCGAGTGTACAGGTCGTAGAACGCGTCAACATAATTCGGCTACAGTAGAAGTTCCTAATTCTTGCAACTGCGACTCCTCCAACATGTATAGCAAGAATTGGGAGATATTGCGCTAAGAAAATATACCTAACTTGATCTTGGTATGGGGCGGCGCGCATGAGGCATGGGACGGAATTTCTTCTCTTTTAGCTTGGTAGACCAGTTTCAATTGCATTTCACGGTCATGGAAGTGATAGCAAAATATGGCTACAGTATCTAGTCTACTTCACTTTCGTAACAACGAACCTTATAGTCCATTTGCTCAGAGCAGTTGAAGACGTAGACCATCATGCCGAGCGCCCTGCCTAAGTCTTTGGTGGTCTCCGTCTTGCCGGTGCCTGCCGGTCCCGTAGGGGCTCCGCCCAACACAAGGTGCAGCGACTGAAATATATTATTTTAATGAGAGGCACAGCTGGAGTCATTATATTGAGGCTGGGTTTGATTTTTATGGATCCATCCATAAAACGAAACCCAGCCTCAAGATATTATTTTTCACTGAAACGCGATATTCTTATAAGAATCACAGTCAACCTTGAGAAAATCGCATTAGTATTTTGGTATATAAATAGTGGATAGGTCGTCAGAATAGTTAAAAACTGTAAATAATGATCCATTTAACAGCTTTCTTCAGTAGTATTCTAGGATTTACTTACTTCCCGTAATTGAAAGAAGGCAGTACTTACCATGCCCTAATATTGAGATTTCAGAGTCAGACAACTTCCTGAAGAGCGAGCGGTGGGCGTCATGTGACATAGTTTTGTAAATACTGAAGTCTATGATAGAGAAATTTTCATACTGCGTAGTGGGTTGACTTCATGACCGAGCAGAAGGGCTTGTGATCATATAGTGTTTAAATTTAGTATCAGATAGTGACACTCAGAAGCTTAAAAGATGCTTACTTGCACTGGAAATGAAGGGCTTCAGAACAGCTGCGAAATTTAATGGATGAAATTCTACAAGGGGATAACTGTTGACCTGTTGCGCGTAAGGTGGTGTAATAAGAATGATGTGATCCGTCCGTTGCTGTTGCTGGATTACCCTAGTAACTAGTCTGTCAGGCGGAACAAACCCGCTTTCATAGGGTAGGCAGTGGAGGATACAGGGCAACTTCGCAGATCAAAAACTCCTACAATGTCGTGTTTGGCCGTATGGAATGCAGCGCTCTGCAAGCGGTCATTAGATGTATGGTGTGTTGCGCATTCTGGCAAGGAGAGGAGGTGCCTACTACGGTCTACTATTTGTCCGCTGTTTATACATAGTTACAACTAAACTTCGGTATCGGAAGGAAATTGTACTTATTGAAAGACTTTTACGGATTTTATAGCCAACGGTAATATTACACACAGCATGAGAATGATTTTAATTTTATCTGTCCACCGCAACGGTTATTTATACGAGTTTAGGAGGCAAAATTGCGGGCAAATTGGAAGTAAATGGTGAATGCTGCAAATACTTGGCGATCTTGCCGAGAGCCTGAAGTGGGAGGTGCTAAGTCATCAGAAGTTCTTGGAATATCCGTGCAGCTCGGGAAACCTAACTAGTACGATAAAACTCCTGAAGATAGTGCCTCATACATCTCTTATTAGTCAGTACTTCAACCGGCTTCGTGCTAGGCGGTCGCAATTAGTGTTTACGCATATCTTTTCACTGTCGTGAGTTATATGCCATGCAAAATTGACAATGGAGGATTTCCGAGAGCAACGCGTCTACATAAATTTTTGTTAGAAACCGCTTCAGAAATACATCAAATGAAGCAAACGTTTGGGGAAGACGCTTTAGATCAGAGTCAAACTTTCGATCGATTTAAACATTTTAAAAATGGCAATCCATCGGTTGTCGATGATACCCGCTGAGAACGGCCGTCAACCTGTACGCCACCTGAGATCGTAGCTGTGGTTCAAAATGCATTTTTAAAGGATCGCAGCTGACAATCGAGGACACGTGCAACAAGGGGCTTCCCAGAAGATTTTCTCCGACAAACGAAGATAAGACGGATTGCTGCGAAGTTTGTTTCATGGCTAGTGAGCGACGGATTCAATTTCTGGCGGAAGGCAAAATGACATTTGCTCTTCATCTGCCGTATGCAAGCGACCTGTCACCAGATGAATTTCTTCTTATCTCGTAAAATGAAAATCAACTTAAAGAGATGAATACTGACACAGTTGAGGAAATGCAAGTGGAATCGCAAGTGGTGATAATCTTCCGAAAAAGAAATTTCATAGAGCATTCAGTGCATAGAAAACCCCTTGGGAGAGGTGCACTCTCTCCAAAGGGGACTACTTTGAAAGTGACGGTGGTAAGCAAGATGAGCGCGTGGTATACTCTTATTTTGTTTAATGATGTATTGAGATGAGTTTTGATGGCATGTCGTACCAAACCATTAAAAGAATATATTTATGGTTTTCAATAGCCTATTGCAGTGTACAAACTAAGAGGTATCATTCCCACCTGTGTTAGCGTAATGTAGCAGCGATCAGTGAGAGGAGTGATGACCAGGCGAGGAGTGTTACCCAGGTACTCGTTGTCGTACTTGAACTGCGCATCGCATATGTTCACAAAACAATCACTGATTTCTTCGTCCCACCTGCAGCAGTGAAAGATGAAGCTGACTAAATGAGCAAAAGTTATCGTAGCTTCTATAGCCCTCTAATGGCTATCAGCTTTGAATTGTTATGACAAATTTATGGTAATTGAAGCTTTAACAATATGTATATTGGTATTAACTAACAAGGTTTATTATACAGAATTGAATTTCGAATAAAAATTTTACCCATTTATGCTCTCGGATGAAAATTTATCGCATTAATCTTTTGGTCACTGGCGTCTTTATGGTACTACGTTCCTACGTCGCCAGCCTGGTGTTATGTAAAAAAAAAAAAAAACTTGTACAATCGATTTTAAGATCATCTCTTGTCCGGCAAATATCTTCATCACTCGACAGCACCATTTGTCTGTGCGTCTCATTTTTACAGTTATTTTCAAAAATACTTGAATCAAATCACGGTTTCTGAATAGATAACATCGTATGTCAATGTCAAGTTCTGACTCAAACGTACGTCTGGCACGACTCAAACGCAGCACCTACCGATGACGCAGCTGGGACTGCCAGGCGAAGGCAGACGCCGACTCGACCTTTTCTTTAATAAGCGTCGCCACGACGTCCCTGGCGTGCACGTCTATGGTGCAGATCGTCATGATTTTCTGTCGCTCTCCTTTGGGCAGTTCGCCGACCAGCAGCGAGATGAGGCTGTTCAGTTGCTGGACCTGCGCAACATGCCAGGCTAATGAGACCAGTGTGCTAGGAAATTCTCACTGTTGTTTAAGGGTGGGACTGTCCCCGCTATAGTCAGGCACAGAGGTGGTGCTCGATGACGAGATGCATTTAACAATTTTTT
Organism: Parhyale hawaiensis; assembly: GCA_001587735.2. Classification (NCBI taxonomy): domain Eukaryota; kingdom Metazoa; phylum Arthropoda; class Malacostraca; order Amphipoda; family Hyalidae; genus Parhyale; species Parhyale hawaiensis. Next base: position 48,971,618 of record LQNS02278170.1, read on the forward strand.
TCGCTTGGTAATCTTTCCATTTCAGAAGGCTGCAGCTCCTAGAGCTTTTTCTCCAGGTTAATAAATATATAATTACCGGGTGTTGCAGATGAATCCGATACCTGAAGAAAAAGTAATACTGTCGGATATATCTGCAACACCCGACATTATAAATTTTAGTTAGCATTTTTATTTCGAAGCTCTAATTTCCTATAAATAGTCTATCGATATTGCTGATGCATCTGGTTAATACGAGTATATACAAAAGCAGGGAAGCATTGCTGAAAGAAAATCTGGAATGTTGTTAAAGCATTTAACGAGTTTACTTCACAAGATTGGCTGAGGAAGTCCACCAAGGACAGTCTAGAGGCAGATGTGAGACGGCCACTTATAGTAATGAGTCTGCACACAACTGCCGCTGCCAGTATATGTATAGGCCACTGCCTACAGATAGTGTGGCTGAGAAGCATGCATGCATTACCAGTTTTCCAGTAGCAACATCAATGATTTGACTGGACCAGCACCCACTAGCACAGGGTCGTTAGAGCGATGCGACACCCTCTCGACAACACCACACGGGAGAGAGTTTTCGTGGTTGCCTCATACAAGTGTTACTGCTTTGTTAATGTACGTCATGTTGAAATGACAATAAATATCAATCACAATGACGAAGATTTGTTGATAACGATAAGAGTCCCATGCGTTCCATATTACTTTTAATAAAGTTGATTGGCATATTCCGATGATATCGCATCCATTTACTAGGTGTCCATCTGTGCGTTTTATGCATCCCAGTAGCATCATACTTCACCAGTAAATGGCTGTACATAGAATGGATTTTGCAGTGAAATTTTCTACTGATTTTTGAAAAAGGTGTCGTACATGCGAGCCGCACGATATTAAGTGGAAGGAGCCTTATCTCTACTTAAGGGGACCGAACTAGTCGAAAATCTTCATATAATCAAAATTCGTTTTTTCCACTAAGCAGTAGCTATACATCAAACAGACACGCAGGCAAAGTTTTAGGCAGACAGTGTAACCCTAAGTGTGTGAAATTGGGGGTTGGGAGGTGGGGGGAAAGGTAATTTGTAACACATAATTTTTGACTTACCCACATTCTTTTCCGATTCTACATAACTACCACGTTTTATTCAAATCGCTACATTGATAAAAAAAAAGTTTTCCTTCCAGTCGTATTCTTGAATCTCACAATAAATTCTTGCCAAATGATTCAAATTTTAACTTTTCATTTATGCACCGACTTGGGAGAAACTTGGCACAGGTCGGAAAAGAATGTGGGTTAGACTCATGTACTTTTTCCCATTTTCGCCATAGAAAACAAGTTATTCAAAGAAAAATGAATCGCAGGCTCTAATAATACTCCTGAAAAGTTCGTTTTTCAATTTCAAATTCTACTCCTCCCACAATTTTGAAGTTAGAGAGCTGCATTTTTGCATTGTATTCGTAGGTCACGTCTCTTTCAAATGATGAACAACATTTTAAAATTGCGATTTAGTTTTTGAAATATTTACGTTTTATTGAGAAAAATATGAAAAAATCGAAAAAAACAAAAACATCTTAAAAACTAAAATGAAATTCCAAAATGTTCTTCAGTCGTTTGGAAGAGACGTGAACTGGGAATACAATGGAAAAAAGCCGCAGCTCTCTAGCATCAAAATTGTGGGAGGAGATAGATTTTGAAAATTTTTTCTAATTTAGTTTTCTATGGATAACTCGTTTTCTATGCGTCGCAAGAAAAAAAAAATGCCATGAGCACAGGTATTTGTTTTTACGTTTTACACATTATGTTCAAGTTTGGGGAAGATCGCTCCGCAAATGAAAAAGTTTTTTTTTTTTGCGCCCTGTTTGGTCCCCTAAACGAAACTGTAGCTTAGCAGTGTTTCTGTATTAGTAAAAACTGTAGTAACAGTTATACAGAGTTATGGGCTTTAACCGGCGCCACAAGAAGCGAAGTTAGGTTGCCTATATGCTGGATCTGTTACACGTGAAGCAGATATAAGTTTCGGAGTTATAAATTTAAAACTATGGCTGGAAAATACATTTATATTTTGCACACATAAATTTAGAAAAAACACATGGATGAACGAGTATAAACTATTTCAAAGCAACTTGGCTTAACCATAAAAGACGTCATTTACACGAATAAAGAGGTTGGCGCTCGAATGAAATTGAATTTAAGACTTCTAGTGCAGATCAGGTGACACTCAAAAGTCAAAAGAATGCACCTGTTTGCGGTAATAATCCCTGAGTGCGGTGTCGTAACCTTCCTCCAGCCGCGCAAAGGCTGCACTCACTTCGGCAGTCCACCAGATTTGTGTGCCCGTCAAAGATATCTGGAAATAAAACTACAATCTTAACGCTAAAGCGATGAATGTCAACTGTACATAACAATCACCAGTATACAATACCTTCGAAGAAAACTGGGCTCGGCTCTGGAGATGGCTGTCTAGGGCATAGAACCGGGAATACAACGCTAACAAATCTACGGATAATACAAAGAGTATTTTATTTACTTTTTTAAAACAATCACAGAGCATGTGATTTGTACTGATCATAGAACCGCTCTGTATGGTTGAAGTATCTACTTTTTGAGATGAGAAATGATAGTGAACTTGCAATTCGTAGAAGTAAAGATACAGGCATGATTCCTGCCTGTGTCTTTCTTAAACGAGCCGAAATTTCACTATCCTATGCCATCGTACAATGTATATACTTTGTCTACGCAGAAAGGCTCTGTAGTCAGAACAGATCATAAGCTATGTGACTGCCATGAGAAAACTAAATAAAATACGGGGTGCATTATCCGTAGATTTGTTAAGAAGCAACACTGATGGATGGATTGATGGCCAACAGGCAGGCAGCGCCACCGAGCTCTGCAAGCCAGTATGGAAATGTTGCTTTTGAAACGACGATTTCTTGCTACTTACAATCAACACTTATCACTCATCTCTTTTGTGAAGAGATAAGGTCATATATTTTGATACACTCTCTGCATGAGATAATCTAATTCGCTTAGCTTTAACTATTCAGAAAATCAGTCGTCAGCGTTGGGTAGAGCTTCACCCTTTAGTTGCAAACCGATTACGCTCGAGGCAGACTCAAGCTGAATTCTGCTTCATATCATACAGTTTTGTACCTCACACGTTTGCAAATGTTACAATATATTTTGGCAATTGTAGTACATACTGCTCCATTACACAAAACTGAAATATTTCCTAAAATACTTGGAACTATGTTGATAACTTCGGTTAAGAATCACTAAGTTATGGCAACACACTTGTTAAAATTTTTATCATCCTACTCATTGCTCACCTGAGCAGGGTACTGCAGGGCCCACTGGTCCCTCGGCTGCTCTTCATACGCAGCGACGGCGTCACACAAGTTGGACCTCACTGTCTCCCTCATGGCGAGCAGCACACGCTGCAGCCATATCTCCACCTGCGACCACAATTTGTAAACTTAGACGCTTGACCGCTTACACAATCTTTGTGAACAAATTGTAACGGATTAGATAAAGTTCTGATAATCATTATCATGACTGTGAGCTTGATGTAGTTATTGGGTTGCCGTGTCTGGCGTAAAAAATCAGCTTCCCTAAGATAGCGACAGCCCCACTGCAAGAGCCCTGTAAGGCCGTGTTTATTACCGTAGTAAATGGTACGCAAACGTTTAAGGTAAACTGATCGTTAGTTTGAGAACAAAACGTTATGACAGTAACTGTTGTATTTGGGTCTTAGGAACACAATTATCAGAGTAGTTTGTTATTATGTCTTAAGAATCTGGACTGTGTGCGCGAAGTCAGATGCCCTATAATGACAAAAGATATCCAATAGCATTGTATAAACAAAGTCACACTCATGGTGCAGCAACTCACAGGTCCAGCACAGTTGGCTGGCTCCTTCAACGTGACCTTCTCTCCGTCTTTAGCGACCATGACGAGTGCGTCTTTGTTCTCCACGGGGTCTTTGCTTTCGAACTCCAGCCTTGCGATACTGTCGAACAGCTTCGTCAGATGCCTGCAGTCAAACGTTGACAATTGACAGATGATAATTAAAACAGGAGCGTAGAACCCGATAATAATTATGCTCCAATGCCATTTGTTACTTAGATTAGCTTCAGTTGTGAACAGGATTGACAAGTTTTTACTAGCTTCTGTTGTTTCTTGTAAACACATTACCATTATATAGCGCATGAGATAATTCTTCAGTTCATTTCTTTGGTTGTAATAAGTTGACTATATACTTCAGTAAAAGAAAACCAATGCGTACGTCAGATATTAAAGAATACTTATCAAATTCAATAGCGCAGAGTCTATACAATCAGTGTTGATTTGAGCTTTTAGGTTATCAGTGTATCTACAACAAATCAGAGAACAAGGTGTCAAAGAATGAAAACCTACAAACAGATTATAAGAGCCATTCAGAGCATAAAACGATAGTCTATACACGATAATACAACCACGGTGATCCAACAAGACTAAGAAGGAAGTATATATGTAAATCAAAACCAAATTGTCTCACCTGCCAACTTTGAGAGGTAGATTGCCGTTGGACAGAATGTCCAGCAGGTCTGCAGTTGACACGAAGTAGAACCTCGGGAATGCGAGCCGTTTGGTCTCCAAATATTCTGCTAAAGTCTTCTCGCAGACTGTGAGCATTTTCTGGAGCTGCTCCAGGCTTTGGAACAGTCCTGGTCTGTTGGTGGACTCCAGGACGTTTGGATGCGCCACCAGCTCCTTGATCAGCTCCTGTAATGTTTGTAAGGCGGCTGAGGTAAGAAGTTTACAATGAACTGTAGACAATAAGTATTTATACTTTAGCTGAGTTGATAATATTTAAGGTCAATGTAAAAGTAGAACAGGCAAAAAACGTCTAGATTAGGGGCTGTAACAAACAAGTTGAATATACAGTAGAGAATGAGCAAATCATAGTGTAGAGAAACTAATTTCGACACATTATAACCAAAAATTTATCTGGAGACTACTAGTATCGCAGAAAAAAATTTTACATTCTGCAGATAAACTCATAATTATTGAGTTTGGGCAGATCCGGCGCAATTATGAACATTTGCTGAACGAGTATCAAAATAATTAAATTTGTTACTAAATTGAAACTGTACATAAATTTGTGGTAATTATTAAACTGAGATTGGTGTAACTGTTAAAAACACTAGAAAGCTTTTATTAATCGCAAATTTCACTTTGTTAAAGTCTTATATTTGTACCGTATTTGTACCTTATAAAGTTGAGGTTTCAGGGTGTTAAACAATAGACCTAAAAATGTTTAAATAATGGAATTACAATGACTTCTAGAGATTTATGAGACTAAAGAAAGATTTGTCACCTCCATGTTGCCTAGAGCAAGCAGCTTTCGCGAATCTGAGCAAGTTAGCTGTCCCAAACGAGCATGAGCCAGAGAAAGAATATAACTGAGAGGGGAACATCTCAAAATATAAGCAATGTTATCTCGCGACATGCAATGGAAAGTTACTACACTCGCACTTTTTATCCACGTGGCATTGTATAGATCGTTCCCAACTGGGAGAGATAACCTTAAGTAAATTGATTAACACTTTTTACATCAGGTATATCCAACGTACTTTGAAATCGGCGTCGATTTGGTCAAACCTGGCGGAGTCTTCAGGCAGCTGCTGCCGTATGTCGTCGGACCCGATGAAGATGGACTCCAAGTGACTCCAGGTGCGCTGTACTTCAAACCTTTGAGTATGCGAAGCAAATTGTAAGCATTATTAGATCGATTGATGCTGATTTATAGAGCAAAATATGACGATATGATAGTTTTCGTGTGTAATTTTTATGGCATCCATTTATGTTATGGGCGTCATCTTAAAAAGCAAACAACTTGATCTCAACTGAAAGATATTGGTAGACTTAGTTTCAAAAGGATTATTATGATTCAATGGTCACCCAGTTCGTACGTTCTGTCGTGATCGGCATTACGCTGTCATTACATGTGCAATATTTCGTCTAGCACGTCATCATGGTACATTATAAATATGTTCCTAGCATCATAGTCAATCGTTGACCAGTCTGTAGCTCATCATCATATAGCGACAAACAGTTTCGCGTGGCTCACCATATGGTGAGACCCAGTCCCGTTCAACTCACCAAATGGTGATGACCTGATCTGCAGTAGACAGTTTCTTCTGCCAACCAGACACGGCCTCCAAGAAGTGCTCCACGTATTTGGAAGTGAGCAAATTCTGCAGCTGCACCTGTGTAGTGCATGTGGTGTAGTCAGTGAAGTGTTCATGAGGCAACTAGTGCGTCTCTATAAGGGCAATGGATGGAGAACAGCTTGTGTTCAGCGAGAATGTACAAGAAAACTCCTTATTTAAACGTTCTAAAAATAAATAACGTGTTTTGTATGAAACGTTAATGCGGCAAGATGCATACAGAGGACTCTCAATGCACTAGGATAAGTAAATGATATCTAACCTTTGTCGGCGTGATTCTAGACGCTTTCAAGTAAAAGTACAGATTAAAAAGTTAAAGTTTCAAAATTTATTAATTCCGCAAGTTAAAGTTCAACAATTCCTAAAATGAAAGCTCAACCAGACCTTTGAGACAAAGCTACGAAGCGATACACTGAATGGTGGTCCAAAGTTGTCACAAACATTAAGAGATTAATTACACCGGCAAAAATACAGTTTCACTATTAGCAGCTGCACTACACCAGCAGCAAAATTACACCAGGCAGGAGTGGAGCAGAGCTGTGCACAGCACGACGGGCAGGTGGCAAGCAAGAACCTCCTTGGTGGCAAGTGAGACCGAGCCTGCTTCATCGAGCCCCTTTTATAGTCTCGGGCAGACAAAGGATTAACTGCCAGGCACGTGAGACCGGCCGCTGTCAACACACACTCTCACAAGACTACACCGCTCGAACACAGCCGCTAAGTTACATTTGGAGGAAAGTTTAATTTTTTTTAAAAGAATCATTTTGTCGTTCACACCTTCAACCAATTTCTTAGTGCACTGCAAGAAATGGACAAATGCAGCTGCAACATTGATAAAAATTTAGAATATAGGATATACATAGAGTTGTTGAATATGTGTTAGAAATGTTTGTAGAATTTATAAGTGCATCGTTACTATTTATTTAACCGCCCTGCAGAGTCAGCTATGTATAAGGCATACAGCTAGTCACTACGATGCATTGATGATTGAACCGTGAAAAATAACGCAATCAGATATGCCTGTTCATATGTAGCAATTTCGTATAAAAAAATTCCAGAGTATCACGTTAGTGGTGGGAATAGGGCTCACCTCTAAGGCTAAAATTTAAATATATTTTTTTTATCAATTATGAACCGCCACTGCATTGCCCGTGACCTAAATTCTTTTTCCCACTGTTCGCTCACTTGACACTGTGTAGGACTTAGCTCAGGAGATGGTAGTGCCTCTACGTCTCGATACCTGCTTCACAAGTGTAAATCGTTACAATTTTTGTATGTTTGATTAGTCTTATAAAGCGTCAATAGGTAGTAGGGTGCTTAATATTTGTCTCTCTATTTGAAAAGATTTTCAGGTCGCTGTCGGGGCGTCCGGAGGTGGCTTCAGCCAGTACGGCAGATCGCCAGCCAGCCCGCGAGGCCGTCAGCCGAGTGGCAACGTCATCCGCCATGTGGCGTCCGGGACACGAATTTTTTTCCTGAACCTTTCAGCAAGTACAGTCTCACGGCAGCCAATGGCGTGGCAGGTCTCAGGCCACAGTGGGAGGGGCGAAGGGTGATGGTTTATGATGGTGTTGCACTCAGATGCGTACCTCGCAAAAACTATGTAAATTCACAATTTACGTGCCGTGAAGTTCATTCTCATAATTAATAGGCATCATCAATTAAG